>VBSM01001265.1:63708581-63728193 GCA_008086735.1 Cheirogaleus medius
TTTCTCATCTGTTTGCTTTATCGAGGATCAGAGGCAACGGGGCTGGATTATGAGATAAAATGTAGAATTCAGGAGGAATTATCCTTGGCAGATCCGGGGATATGTGCTCTGGACCTCTTCATGCTGACTTCAGGCACTTCCCTGCTTGTGTGGGTGTGGAGGTCGGCGAAGGAGAAGTCGTCCCGCTGTGGCACAAATCACACAGTCCCGTTTGGCTAGCTGCTGAGCAAGGCCAGCTTGCACTCCAATCCCCGCTGTACTACTCAGATTCTCAGAACTTCACGGCAAATCCACTGCGTCACTTTCATCCTTTTCCCAGCACTGCTGCCCCTTGAAGCTTCCCTGTAATTCCGTGAAGCCGATCCTGTGGGAGAACTACCCCCTCGAGTGATTCAGGTCGCCTTCTTCACCTCCCAGTCTGAGAGCAGAGAGCCAGGAGGTCATCCCTAATCCACCATTTTTGACAATCCATAACCCAAGATTTTTATTTTCTATCATCTCCAATCTATTAAGCCTTTTCACTGTTACTTTTTAAATAATTCTTGAACTGATTCCCTCTTTTAAACTTCTGCTAATATCTTAGATCACATCCTCATCATTTCTATCCTTAATTACTATCATGGCTTGACTTATTTCAAGCCTCTAGTCTATCTTCTATACTACTTCCAGTATGAGCTTTTAAAAATGGAAATGTGATCAGATTTCTCTTTTTTTTGGAAAATTTTCATTGGTTCCCATTATTCTCAGGGTATAATTCTAACCCTGTAGGGTAATGTTGAAAGGTCCTCGTTGACTGGTCCCTCCCTGTCTCTCCAGTTTTATCTCTTACCTCTCTCCCTGCACTTTACACTTTGACAATGGAAATTCTCAGACTTTTTTCAGGACTGAGTCCCTTGGAAAATGAACAGAGCACAGACTTTTGCTTCTCACTATATATAATTTGATTTTGAAGTGAGGAATTTGTTTTATTTTGTGTGTGCTTTTCTGTATTTGAAAATGTCCTCCAAAACATAATGTATTGATTCTCAGAAATTCTCTGTAAATATCTAGATAGTTCTGGAAAGATAATATAATAAACCAATACCATGGTATTCTAATTCTGTAGGAATATGTTGGCAGGTAGATAATATATGTAACAGTAATAGAATTTTTCATACTTCAGTTGTATATATTTGCAAAATATATTCTTTATAATCAGCAGCATCATCATTAAAAAAAAAGGAGATGAAATAATTAGAGTCATGGGTTGTGCCAATGGACAAGTCTTAGCCAAATGTGTGTTGGAGTCATGGAGGAACTTCTTGAAATAGGGAAGGGGACCATCTAAAAATGAAGTAGAGATCCATATGTGATTTGGAATTTTGAACCCAATAGTATACAATTTATATTTGTGGGTATCCTAAATTGGCTATTAGCAGCCAAAAATAAATACAAAGTACATTCTTTATTTCAAAAAAGTAAGTATAGTACACAAAGATTAAAATGTTAAAAAAATTTCTTGAACTTCAGACAAATGAGAGTAGCAGAATAAACAACTTATTAATAACAATAACAATACTAAAGTTATGGAGAATTTATTATATCATAAGTATTTATATTCATTTGACCTTTACAACTTTTATAGATTAAAAAACTGACCTTCAGATATTTAAAATTGTATCTTAAAGATCTTCATGACTAACAGTGGCAAATATAGGTTTTCCCTGACTTCTGAAAACACCACCTATAAGAAAATTTAATATTATTCATCTCATAATAAATGCAGGAAAACCTCTGTGGGTAAGTATGGATAAATGTGTGAAGCAGAAGCAAAGCAAAGAGTTGTCAGTAATGAATGTTGCACTTGATATGTCGAATCAGTGCAGGTCAAATTTTGAAACAGCCACTTCGAGACAAGGGCTCATTCATAAACTGTATCTTATTTCCATTTGCTGTATTTTTACTTCTCTGGTTTTTAAGAAGTTTTGCCTGTGATGCAAATTGTGTATTCAAAAGATAAAACACCTCACTAACTAGACAAACAAAAACTTTGTTCTAAAATAAAATCCTTTCCTTATAGCATAAGAAACCTGCGGAGAAATAGAATATCTGAGGAGAGGTGGAGCTCTGCTTACTATGTCTTTAGGGAAAAAAAACGTTGATTTTCAACTTTACAACACTGGATTCAATTCCTCCTTTCATATCTTCCTCATACAAGCTCTGAATTCACCTGAATAATTCTCTTTCTTTTTATCCTAGACATTTTCTGTGTGGCTTTAAAAAATAAATTCTGTAATAGAGGTGAAAAGACAGTTGCTTTAATAAATGGTGTTGGGACAACTGGATATCTACATGCAGAAAAATAAAATTAGCCCCTTATCTCACACCATATACAAAAATCAACTCAAAATGGATTGAAGACTTAAACATGGTACTGAAAACTGTAAAATTACTAGAACAAAGCATAGGAGATCTTCCATAACATTGGTCTGGGTAATGGCTTTTTGGATGTGACCTCAAAAGCAAAGACAACAAAAATAAAAACAGACAAATGAGGTGATATCAAACTAAAACTTTCTGCAAAGCCAAGGAAATAGGCAACAGAGTAAAGAGACAACCTATGGAATGGGGAATAATATTTGCAAACCATACATCTGTGAAGGGGTTAATATCCAAAATATATAAGGAACTGAAACAACCTGTTAGCAAGAAAACAAATAGCCCAATTGAAAAATGGACAAGGACTTGAATAGAACTTTCTTTAAAAAAGACATACAAGTAACTTGACATCATTAATTATCAAGGAAGTATAAATTAAAACCACAATGAGCTATCACTTCATATCTGTTAGAATGGCTTTTATGAAAAAGATAAAAAATAGCAAGAGCTGGCAAGAATGTGAAGAAAAGAGAATGCTTTCACACTGTTGGTGGGAATGTAAATCAGTATTTATATCTTGTTAATTAGTTATGAAAACCAGTATTAAGATTCTCAAAAATTAAAAAATGGAACTATCATATGATTTCACAATCCCACTTCTGGGTATATATTCAAAGGAAATGAAATCACTCTCTTGGAGAGATACCTGCACTTCCATCTTCACTGCCACATTATCCATAATAGCCAAGAGATGGAATTAACCTAAACGTTTATCAACAAATAAATGGATAAAGAAAATATGGTATACATGCAATGGAATACTATTCAGCCTTAAAATGAAGAAAATTCTGTCATTTTTTACAACATACATAAAACCTGGAGGACATTATATTAAGTGAAATAAACCAGGCACAGAAAGACAAACACCACATGATCTCACTTACATTTGAAATCTAAAAATTTAAACTCATATAAGTAAAGAGTAGAATGGTGGTTAACAGGGACTGGAAGGGGGTTGGGGTGGAGAGATGTTGGTCTAAGGATACATAATTTTAGTTAGATAGGAGGAATGGGTTCAAGAGATCCACTATATAACAAGGTGACTATAGTTAATAACAATGTATTGTATTGAAAATTGCTAAAAGAGTAGATTTTAAGTTTTCTCACCACAAAAAAATGGTAAGTATGTTAAATAATGCATATGTTAATCAGCTTAATTTGCCCATGCCACAATGTATACATATTTCAAAACATCATCTTGTACACAATAACTGCATACAATTTTTAATTTGTTAATTAATTAAATATATAAACAAATTAGAAAAAGAAAAGGAAAAAGAATACCTGGAAAAATTATAAATTTCTTTAAAACAATAAACTTACTAAGAAACTCAATAAAACCCAAGCACAAGAAACATAAAGAAAAATATACTGTTATGTTCTAATTATACCTCAATAAAACTGTTTTAAAAAATGATAATGATAATAGGATGTTATTTTATACCACTAAGAGCACCCCTTTAGTGATAAGTAAATGAACACATTTTATTAATCCATTTCCTAGAGATTATGTTGCCTCTGAGTTCCTATTTCTACAACAATGCTACCCATGTGAGAATTTCTATAGAATATATTTCCAGAAGTATGAGCATTAAGCAAAGTTGTGTCTCTGTCAAAATACAAACAACAATGCCCCCAAACTTAGGATGATTCAAGCTTTTATTTACAAAGAGACTTATTGCCAGGGTATGGTTGGGATGTAAAGAAACCAGAAGAGATAGCCCAGGATCCCTGAGATAAACAGCAATGAAATTGTTATGTTCCTCAGTCCAAAGTCATGGGACAAGAGACAGGTTTATAGAACATTTAGTGAGAGTGACATATTTAAAAGACTTCTCTTGGGAGGAACTATGGTACACAGCCACCCCATGAACATCCTGCAGGGTATGAAGCAATGGATTAGATTTCTCTTCTCTCCCTCCAGGCTCATGCCTGGACTTCCAATGGCTCAACCCAGCTAGAAACCAGAATGCATGGGGGCCTTGTTGATGCAATCCATAGAGGTCAAATTCCCTGGGGCAGAGGATAAGGTGAAGAAAGGGAAGGCTCACGGTGAATCTGCAGGGGCATTTAGCATAGGGAATACATTGTGAAATTAATATTGCTTGTAGAAATTGATGCTCCTACTAGTAGTACATGAGAGTTTCCACTTCCCCATGTCTTCCTGAGAAATTTTATAAAACAAGTTGCTGAATTTCAAGTACTCTTTTTCATGATAAGCTCCCAGTTATGACAATAATAGTTGGAAGAAAAATAGGTTAGTTTGAACATTTGAACATTTAGTGAATTCATCCTGGATCCTATTATTTTGGGTCACTACTTTTAGAACTGACTAAACATGGATCAACATCAAATTCACCGGTGAAAAACTTGACCCATCTGCACTCTCTGAATCCTTTGTCATTTTTGGTGACACTTGAAAGATTTCTAAAATGGTTCTTTAATCACAGTTGCAAAAGTTTTCAGTTCTCTGTTAAAGGAAATGAGAAGAACCTAGGGAGTGAGATTAATAAGTTTCTTCATCATCCATGGCATTGGTTTTTGAATTTGTAGACTCTGAGACTGCATAGTGTCTAGATTCCTTTCTAAATTCAGATCCTATATTTTTGGTTAAAAATTAAAAAAATAAAAAGCTCATCTATTCTAGTGATTATATTTACTTATCTTTGCTTCTGGACACTATGTTTAAATTCCCTAAATAGACATTCATGTTTAAACTTCTTAAAGACAAGAAGGTCGTGTGGGCATACTAGGTAAAATCAGCCACATGGATATTTCTTGTAACTCGCCACTTTTTTTGGGCTCCCTTTGTTGGCCCAATGATCGCACAAATGTCAGGTTGCTGCAATTCTCAATCTGTTTATTGAGATTGAGAATTGATCTAAATTCTCAGTTTTGAGATTGAGATACCCATCTCCTCTCCCTTATTCGTTAAATATTCCTTGTCTGATGATTGTTTTGACAGAATCAACATCTTACTCTATTTACGTTGCTAGCACCAAGGTAATTCTTTTCAGTACATCCATCCCCGTGCAATGTTCATTAACCCTGATAGTATTCATTTGGATGCAGAGCACAGGTTCAAATGCATATATATAACCACATCTGTGATACCTGTCCCCTTTTGATTGCCCTGTGCATAAAACCCAGCCTCTTCTATCCCTTATCACAGGCTCCTTACAGACAAAGCAATCTGGAAATCCAGTTTTCTTAATAGACCACCTTGAATACAAAGTTCACTCGAAGAGCATTTGCTGCTCCTTAGCTGATAATGAAACATGAAAATAGCAAGCGAGGCTCAACCCACACCTTAACCATTGCTTTTAATTTGCCAACACATGCAGCCTCTGCAAGAGCAGTTAGTAAGTTACGAGATTGAATTAGGTGTCCTCTCCTTGATGGAAATTTTAATGAGGTAGGCAATGAACCAAAGGCAGAGAGAATCAGGCAGAAGAAACTAGATGCATGAATAGTTTGAAAAACATATAATCCACTAGAATGATAATGCCTGGGCTAAATCAATGAGTGCTTGCTATATTTTAAGCAAAAAATATTTCTAATGGAGTCACTGTTGATCTTTTAAACAAATCCTAGAGAAATAGGCTAGTATTTTAGAAAACTGGTCTTTATTTAGTTTCTCTTCCCGGTCAATAACTATTTTCTCTAAAATATTTGAATTTGCTATTTTCTAAGTGTTAGAACCCAAGAGGCTAATAGAGAAAGCAGGAACTTGAAATTTTCAAGGGTATCCTTTTTCCTACATTTCAATCCACCTGCCATTCATCTGGAGTGTTAACATAAACAGCAACCATATCAAATTGGAAAATATTACTCCTGAGGTTGTGGTGTAATAATTAAATTGTGAGGATGACTAAAAGGTAAAGGGAAGAAATATAATATGAGCCTATTTCTGGGATATTGTTATTAGCAGCCTTTATTTGCATGCCACTCTTTTCAAACTGTTCTTTTATGTATTTTAGCTGGAAGATTCTAATAATTTATTTTCTAGGGATCATGGCATTTTATGGTGTATATATGGGGATCTCTAAGGACATTCAAAATCAAGTAATTGATCTTGGTAACAAGGGAGGAAATTCAAATGTAACTTCAACTTAACTTAGCAGATAGGCAATGTGGTATGGTAGAAAGACTATGGTTTGTTGTTTTTTAAAATAAAATTGGCCTTGAATTAAACCTAGTTCTGCTACTTACAAATTATACAACCTTGAGCAAGTAACTACCAACCTCTCTGAAACTCAATGTTCTTATCTACAAATTGGGATTAATTCCCCTTTAATTCAATACATATTTTCAAAGACTAAGTTAATTTCAAAGATAAAATTTTATAGATAATGAACCTGGGATTTTCTTTTGAAAACCCATAAACTAGAAACACCAGAAATAAAATGAATTCAGAAAGAATATTTCAGTGCCTGATTACACAGACAATATGAGCAATGCTTTTCTAATTAGAAAGTAATAATAACTTAAAAAACACATCACAGAAGCTAGATAAAACAGTGTTGGAAGACATCACCTATATATTTAATATAAATATTATTCTGTCAAAATCGAGTCTCTGTTATTTTTGCCTAGCCTTATTGACAAGTTTTACTCTCTGAAGTTTGTAGGAGAAATACAGCAACATGCTTTTCTTGTCACCTTTCTAATAAACAAGGAAGAACTAGTTACAAAAGTGGAAATGAGGGCAATATTAGGGGGAAAGTGGCCATGTTATTCTTTAATCCTTAATAGCCAAGAAAAAGAAAACTAGTTCATACTGTTAAAAAAAGTTTGCCGTAAAGGAATCCTTATAGGGGAAATTTTCAAATATAGATTCCCTGATCCTGTTCACAGAGAGCCAGTGGGGATAGATGGCCCAAGAATCAAAACTTGAAAGCTCTTCCAGGTCAATCTTGTGTCAGGTAGGATTTGGAACAGATGTCCGAGACAACACAGTAGTAACAAGTATTATAAGATTCATAGAAAGGCATAAACCTACAAGAGAAAGATGGATCTAGAGGAATGGGAGATTCTCAAATTGGATTCTGATGAGGAAGAAAAGTGGAACATCTATAAAGAAACATCTAAGGCATTCACATTATAAAAGGATTTGTATATAGGGTGAAAAGAAAGATATTTTAACCAAGAACATAGTGCCAAAACTTTGAAGATGGCTAAAGTCTATGAACGAAAGGTCCAGTGCTTGGAACAGATGAAGTAATGTTAAAGATCACAATAAATAAAAAGCATCCTCAGGACCTATTTCTTTTGCTCTCTGTTCCCTCTACTTGACAATAATCTTTTAAATTGGACAGAATAAAACCGTTTGTTAGTTAAATATTGCTGCATAACAGACAACTACAAAATCTTAGCAGGAAAGAGCAGTAAGTATGGATTTCTCTCTTGTATGGTAGCAGTTCATTCTTCTCCTGGCACCAGCAACCCAGCCAGGACATGTTCTCAGGAGAGTGGCAGATGCAGAAGAGAGAATGCCCAATCACATAGGCCAATGTCAATACTCGGTTTGCGTCATGTCTGCTTACATTGCATTGACCAAAACAAGCTACATGGCTGAGCCCAAAATCAAAGGACCTTTTTAGAGAGGAGCAACATTTTTGTCATTGCAAAGTTAAATGACAAAGGGAATAGATACAGGGAAGAGTAAAGAATTAGGGCCAATAATTTAATATGACAAAAATATGATGAAATCATGTAATCTTTTGTTAGGTAAGAGTTGGAACAGATATCCTATACAACACAGTAACAAGTTTTAAAAGATTCATAGAATTTTATTATACAATATGATTATGTTATAAAATCATTTTGTTACATAATTTAATGCTACAGATATTAAAGATTTTATTTTCTAGCTGAGGAAGCTGATCAAACTATGAAACATATGTTCTGACCCTGAATTCAGTATTCTTTCCAGTGGAAATATACTGCCTTAAAATATCCGAGGCATAATTATTATTACTGAATAAATATATTCAAGAATTTAAAAAAATACTTTGAAATGTATTCATTTGTTTGTTCAATATTTACTAAGCTCCAGCTATGTATAGGTACAAGGCTAAATATGGGGATTTACTAGCAACAAAATTGGTTCTTGATTTTACAGTACAGACTAGTGGCATTGACTTAAAATTGAAAGTCACAAAAGATTTCCAAATAGCTTATTAATTTTTAAAAGATTTCTCATGAAAAAGATGAACTAATACAGACACAATAAATGAATAGTGAAAAAGGTGAAGATTTCTAAGTCAGTAGTAATAAGGGGTTCTATAGTATAGTGAGGGGAAAACATTGGATTAAAATCAGAAGATGTGAATTCTAGACTTGAATTTGCCTCTTATTGGCTGTGCTGACATTAAGAAAGTGGTTTAACTCGTCTCAGCTTCTGATTTAACATTAGTAAAATTGGGATAATAATATCCATTCTTCCTGCCTCAGTTAAGCGGTATATATCAAGCCCACAAAAACTAAAATGCTTCAAAATTGAGACACCATTAAAAAGTGAAAAGTGATTAAACAAATATCAGAAAACAGATAAAATAAAAGCTGAATTTGCTGGCACAAATTTAATCTGGCACTCTGCCACTCTATGTTACTGAGCTCCAGAGCAGAAAGTTAGAAGAACTGTTTCAAAGGACCCTCTAAATGCTATGACTCTACTTCTGTAAACAATTACCAAAAATTTTTTTATTTTCTCTGGACCACTAGAGCTTGAATTTGTTGCCATATTGCAGAAGGCTGAATGAATATCAAACACCAGCATATGTTCCTGTTTAAGCGTCCCATATGGACAAAAACAGCTGACTTCACTGCTATTTTTGATAATCTCTTACTCTGGTGAAACTAGATACTGTCTGCTCCTCTGAAAGCTGACTGAAGTTACTTAAAAACCAATCCGTTAATACTTGTGGATGAGTTTTAATTAGGAATTAGCATTTCATTTAGGGACACAAACTCACCTTCACAGTATCCTGTGTCCTGCAGTCAAAGAGCTTCTCTAAGACCATTTTGCAGTGAAACAAGGATGTTCTATCTTCTTCTTCAGCATTACTTCTGATACCATTCTATTATAGATAACTGCAATATTCATGAGCAGCATTTTATTGTTATACCCTTAGTTTTAGCATTTTACTTTTTCAGCTTACTGGTTCTCAATAACATCCACATCAGGCACCCTCCCTGCATCATATTCTTGATATTGACATCCTTAAATAATACACCACCTCTATAATAGTGGCTTCTCTGAATACTGCCTCTCATCCTTCCAGCTTACCTCATTTGGTGGCTACATTCCAGGAATTATTCAATCTCTGGAGACTTTTTTTTCTTTTCTATATTTGTAAACATTTAAAATTTTATAATAATTTAGATTTACAGAAAGATCATGAAGAGAGTATAGAATTCTCATATACCCCACACGTAGTTTCTCCTATTATTAACTAACTTATGTCAGGATGGTACATTTGTTGCAATTAGTGAGAGGGATAGACCAATATTGATACATTATTATTAAATAATGTCTAAACTTTATTCAAATTTCCTTAGCTTTTATCTAGTGTCCTTTTTCTGTTTTAGGGTCCCATACAGCATTATTTCATTCTATATTACAATGTAATAATAATAGAAAATAAAGTGCACAATAAATGTAGTGCGCTTGAATCATCCAAAAATCATCCCCCCACTTTCTGGTCTGTGGAAAAATTATCTTCCATGAAAACAGTCCCTGGTGCCAAAAAGGTTGAGGACTGTTGCACAGGATAACACACAGGATGACATTTAGTCATCATATCTCCTTAAGGCTCCTCTTGGCTGTGACAGATTCTCAGACTTGCCTTGACAGTTTTTGAGGAATACAAGTCTGGTGTTTTGTACAACATAGATCTATCTGATGTTTTTCTCATGATTAGACTGAGATTATGGGTTTAGGGGAGGAAGACCATGGAAGATTAGTACCATTCCCATCACATCATATGGAGGACACATGACTATCAACATGGCTTCTCGCTGTTGATGTTACCTTTGATCAGCCGGCTGAAGAAGCGTTTGTTAGTGTTCTCCACGGTAAAGTTTCTTTTCTCTTTTCCATACTGCACCGTTTGGAAGGAAGTGACCATCTACAGCTCATACTCCAGAAGTGAGGAGTTATATTCCACCTCCTTGAGGGTGGAGTATCTACATAAATTATTTGGATTTCTTCAGTACCACAGATTCTCTCTTCTCTCCATTTCTTTATCTATTCACTCATTTGTTAACATCAGTATGGACCCAGGAATATTTATTTTATGCTTTGAGCTATAATCCAAAGCTATCATGTTAATATTTATTTTGTTCAAATTGTTCCAGCTTTGGCCATTATAAGCTCTTTCCTTTGGCTTCCATGTCCCTTTGACATAGCTCCCATCACTTTATTAATAGATACTTTCTGTTGCAGCACTTCTTTACGTTCCGGCAATACAAGATGTTCTGAGCTAATCTTACACATTTCCTGACCCATTCCTAGAATCAATCCTTTCTCCAAAGAGCCCTGGTTTCCTTCATTGGAGAATACTGTTACGAATCAAGATCTGGGCCTTATCCTGGAGACTTTGATTCCTTAATCTGTCACTTTCTCACTGTGAATCAGCCTCTAGTTTTTTCTCCTGTGTTCTCATTTCTACTCTTCAATTGACTACTTCACATCTTCTCTTTTCTCCTCAAACTTTATCACCCTGGTCTATCCCTCTCACTTTTACTTTAGGATCTTGCCTCATATTTCATATTTTATTAAGAAAATAGATGCCAAAAGGAAATTTCTCATATTTTCACCACCCAAACTACCAATCCACCCATTTTTACCCAGTCTATGCCTCCTCACCCAATACTGAGGTTGCAATGTCTACATCTGGGGACTGAGGGAGTGTGGAAAAGGTGAATTTCTTGCTATTCTGTGTGCAGAATTCCACATAATCTCCTTATTTCAAGTGTCATACTCATTCTTGTCCACAGATATATCTATGTGTCTGGCTTCCCTTAGCCAATTGCTTCTGTGGTTCAACGTCTCTAGGGAATAAACATCCATCTTCTGCCAGGACGAAGGCAAAACATCATTGGTCAGGGGAGAAGAGGTGGAGCTCCTACTGTTTCAGACTACTTCAAATCCCAGTCTTGAGAGATGCACAGAAGCACTGGTTCCTGGGCCTTTCTAGGTTCTGTGGTTTGAAGAAATCCTTTGTTTGGGCTCCAGTCTCTCCCTTTGTCCGAATTCCCCTAGCCCAGTCTCCTCCTCATCCCCAATCCCTTAGGTTTTACTGTCTTTGCCAAAATCAGTTACCAGTCATAGATGCGCTTTCCATAATCCCCAAATTTTTACCTGCTGTTTTCTTGACATTGGTCTGTAGGGTTTATCATTTTAATATTAACTTACTACCATTTAGGATTTATCATTTTAATATTAATTTACTACCATTTAAGTGAGACTTTAAGGAAAGAGATGAAATAAATATGCATGCTCAATCTGCCATGCTTTATGAAAAGTCTCAGTGAGATTTTGAAAATCCTGCCTTCTTACCCTATTTTAAAATCACCTATTTGCTTCCCCAAATTCCAGGTTCCATCATCACTGTTAGACTTCAATGACCAAAATCTAGAGTGAAAAAACTTTTGTCTTTGGAGCCAAAGAGACTTTGATTTGGATTATAGTCATTTTGTCTTCAGCTATATGACATCAAATTTAGAAGCTTAGTCTCTGAACAAATTGCTAAGGATGGCTTGTTTTGTCTCTTAATATCACTTTGACTTAAGTTTTTTAAATCTTTAAATGTATGTTTAATAGTGCAGTCTTATAATCTTGTTCTATCTATTAAATGAAATAATTTGTGTGAAATACACTAACTCATTTAATGTTCAGAACAAACCTGTGAGGTCCATATTTTTGTTAGTTACACAGATGAAAATGTCTAAGCTTGAGTGATTTAAGTAAAGGTAAGAGACTGAAAACTGTTAATTTTAAAAAAAGAAATGCCTCCAGAGTTGTTTTGGGCATAGAATGATGTTAGTGTTCTCTCTCTCTCTTTCTCTCGCTCTCTCTCTCTCTCACTTTCTCTCTCTCTCTCTCTCTCTCTCTCTCTCTCTCTCTCGTTGTTGGCACACCAAACTACTTGCTTTTGCCTGGACATACCATAACTTGGGCATGTCTGTGCTTTGGTGAATGTCATTTTTTCTGCCTACATTGGGCTCTTCTCCCTCCCCATGCTATGTCCAGCTAAGACTGAGCTCTGAAACCTCTGCCTCACAAATAAGTTCCCTGGAGACAGGACAAGGCCTACCCACAGGTCCTGGTATAGTGCCTGACACATTATAGGCACTTATTAAATATTTTTAAAAGAATGAATTATACAATTTAACAACAGCCACAATAATAATGGCATCTTTTACATATAAGTTTATTTATCTTAGGCACGTTATGTAAAAGACACTAATGTGAACTTTTATAATAGATGGATAGTTGAATAGATATATAGATGATAGATATAGTCTATGCAATATGCATAAAAATGTGTAAGGAATGTGTATTCTTTTCTGTGGCTGCTGTAACAAATTATCTCCTATGGCTTAAAACAATAGAAATTTATTCTCTCACAGTTCTGTGGGTTAGAAATCCAATTATCAACATGTTGGTGCTCTCTCCAGAGGCTCTGGGGAACATTCCATTCCTTCCTTTAGCTTTATTGTTCCTTGGCTTGTGGTTGTATCATTTCTATCTCCATCTCAATATTCACAAGAACTTATCCTTCTTTTTTTTTTTTTTGAGACAAAGTTTCCCTCTGTCATGCTGGGTAGAGTATCGTGGCATCATCATAGCTCACTGTAAGCTCAAACTTCTGGCTCAGGTGATCCTCCTGCCTCAGCCTCCGAGTAGCTGGGACTACAAGCACACACAACACCCAGCTATTTTTTCTATTTTTAGTAGAAACGAGATCTCACTCTTGCTCAGGCTGGTCTCGAACTCCTGACCTCAAGCAATCCTCCCACCTCAATCTCCCAGAATTATAGGATTATAGGTGTGAGGTACTGCATGCCTGGCCAACCTTCTCCTTTGTGTGTGTTTTTCTCTTTTTCTTTCTTATAAGGACACCTGTGATCTCATCCTCTCAAAAGCCTTAACTTAATTACATCTACAAAAGCTTTTTTATCCAAATAGTATTTACAAATTCTAGGGATTAGAGCTTAATTCCAGTGGCCATTATTCAATCTTTTATACTAGGTGTGCAAGTCAGGGCATTTGCTTGCAAGCAACAGGAATTGGCTTGGTTCATGTTAGAAGAGCAGGAATTTATTGCAGAATGCTATTGAAGGCTCACAGCTGATTGGAGACCTGAAGGCCAGTCTGGTAAAATGGTAAAGAACAAAGGGATAGGTGTTGCGAGGCCAGGCAGTATGCACATTCTGCCCCGGGACAATGTTACTGTGAGAAAACTGTAACCAAACTTTCGCCTTTGTGTTTTTTAATCATGATTCAGAGTCCCAGGCCAGGGGCAAGGGCAAGCTGGATGTTTGGAGCAAGGGCAGCTGGATGGTTGGCTAAGCCTAGGTCACGTGTCATATCCCTGGTCCTCAGGGTAGGGAGACTGGGCACTACCACAAAACAGTGTTCCAAAATAGAAGGGAGGGTTAGACATTGAACAATAAAGAAAAAAGAGAGAAAAAATGGGAAATGTCCACTGTGAAGAGTAACTATACTCCTCAATTTAAAAAGATGAAGAAACTGATGCTCAATTCAGTAAGTGTGGGAAATAGGATCAAACCCCAGGGCTGCCTGATCCCGTGTTTTATATTCTTTTCACTCAATGATGCTGCCTTCTGCTAAACCAAAATTCACTTAATTTATAGAAAAATTTTGAGCTAGTATAATAATCAGTTATATATATTTCCCCTAATTTACAGAATAAATAAATGTCAAAAACTCAAGGAACTGGTTTGAATGAGAATTAGGCCTCCCCTCTTTATGAAGTATAAAACATTCAAACTTTGTTCTACAAATAATATTAAATAGTACCCTTTTAAATACTATTCTGAAAATTCTATTTTTTTGAATAATGCTGTCATTATTCAAAATAATTTTGGAACTCCTACTTTAAAAATTACCACCAGAGTCCCCATATTACAAGTCTGTGTTTTAAAGATCAATCATGCATGTTTAAATTATATTATTATGTCTATTGAAATTTTTACTTTAAATGTCATTCTGGAAAAAAAATGATTATTTCACAAAACTATTTTTGCCATAAACTTTAATCTGCAAGTAATTAGTCAAAAAATGCTAGCCGCTACAGAAACCATTAAATGCAGATTTCACGTCCTGCAAAAAGTTAACAGAAGGGGGAGAAATCAACCTTTATGAAGACACTCATGACTTGCCAGCTTTGTAAGAAAAAAAAAAATCTTTATTTTATAATTAAAGAAACTAAGAGAATTTATATGCCTGTTTCAAGATGTAGAGCTATTAAACAGTCAGAATTTTAATTCTGGACTAACACAAAACCCATGCCAAATCTAAGCTTTAAAAAAAGATAAGAGAAAGTGGAGTTTCAGTTCTCTTTGGAAAAAAAAAGGTAAGATAGCTTGTTAAATACTACAAGGGAAAAGAATCATGGAGTTTCTTTCTTTTTTTTGTTTATTTCTCTAACTTGATGTAGAGTTTAGAGATTCTTCTAGAAAGAGTAGATTTCAGTAGCAAATAACCCCTTCATTGTTTACCAAGGAAGAACAAAACAACAATTGAATTGAGACAAGTACTTAGTAGAATAAATATTAAATTGCACAGGCTCATTCTTTCTTTAACAAAATGTTCCTTCATAATTCCAAATTTAGTTGTTTTAATGGATATTTCTCTTGTTGATTCTTTTTAAAACAGTATATGAGAGGGAAATGCTTTTCTCTCACCCATTAAGTGACTATTTTTCAGACTAAATCAGGACATATGACCTCAGATTTGTCAGGATTTAGTTACAAATATTCAAATCAGGGCTATCTGGGGGAATATGAAACATTTACTTAATGGCCTGCTGTATGAATAACTTGATATGTGCTATTCCTTCTACCTAAATGCTCAGCCCTTTTTATCTGGTGGCTTCTGTTCATTCTTTACACTCAGCTCACATAGTTCCAGCTCTATAAACTGTTATGCTGCATTCCTAAGCAGAGTGCAACCAACTTTATAAAACAGATGCTATCTGAACTACATTATAATTATTTATAAGCCTGTATCACACATGTCTATGAGTGCCTCAAAGATAGGAACCACGTATTACGAAGACGTTTATTCTGAATGCCAAGTATAGCACCTGGTGAAACTTACTAAGTTATCATTAAGTATTTTTAGAGTGGATATGTGGGGTATCTGAATGAACTGATGAAAGAAAAATATTGAATGAGCAAAATTCTATCTGATTTGGGATAAGTAACTGCTTATCAAACACTGATTGATGAAGTCAATCATATTTTTCCATTAATAACTCTAGCTTTTATTTATCGTCAGTATGACGTGTGGTGGTTATTTTGCCCATGTTCCTAAGAAAATAGTAAGATGAACAGCAAAGGATGAATATAAAACAGCTTGAAAGTTAAGACCGATAAGAGAGATTAGCCCCGTAATAATCTCTATCAATTATCCAAGTCCTCTTCAAGCCAGTTCCTAGAACCAGTTAGATACTTTTATTAGGTTAGAGAAGATTTGGACTCTGAGCTGGGGAGCCCAGGGCTCAGAGTCTGATATCCAGTGGTGAAACACAAGAACATGTTATAACCCTTAACAAGCTAAAATCATTCCTGTTAGCAGATTCTCCCCACCATAACACGAAAGTATTGACATCTGCAAAGCTGTGGATCATTATAACTGAAGATTTACTGGAGACAGAACTATTTTTTTTATTTATAAATGTTAAAGAATGATCATTTTTGAAATTTTTCATTTGAGATTTTGGAGAGAGGTGACTTATTTAGCCAGGTAAAGATCAAAGCCATATGTTTAGGCAAAAATGATTATTAAAGCAATTAATAGAGAGTCAAAACATTGGTGTATGCTATTTATATTCATTTAAATTAAGCAGAGATTTTCCAATTTTGCCATGCTGGAGAGCTTATGTTAATATACAATATTCACCCATAATTATTGTTAGAAGTCTGATTTTCCTTCTAAACTATAAACTTCTTGAACATACAGATTGTATCTGTTGTTGGTAGCTCTGTCGCCACTCTCTAGCTTTGTACATAGTCGGCTGCTGATATAACCCAAGGGTCAGCTTTTTCTTTTGGTTTTAAGGATTATTTTCTACTCATATTTTGGGAAAAGAAAAAGAAAGTTTGTCTGAAGCTCTCTTCTAAGTTATCTACTTAATCACTGCTTCTGGGAAATACTCAATTTCAGATCTAAGAGAGGATATACAGAAGATAAGCCTGGAACATTGTGTGCCACAAAATAAGGAAACCATGAAAGGGACATGAGGCTTTGTCAACACGACATATAAGCCAGCTGGAATGGACTTCCTCTGTCCAAATGTGAGACAGATTGAGAATCAAAAAGAATCATTACTATGATGTATTAAAACCCATTTAATATAGAAAAAGCCATGCATTCATAATGATATTTTTAAGAGAGAGAGAACTCCCATGCAAAACTGTGCTAACTTTTCCATTACATACACTGTTAATTCCAAACACGCAAAGCAATGTTCATCATCCTTGGCCACTGAGCTGCTGACCTTGTCCACTGCATGAATGTGAGCAAATGAAGGCAGATTACATTAAAACCTAATAGGGTCTTTGGTTGGTTAAACTGGATGGCTCATTTGTTTGCAAGGAACAAACATCTTCTCACACTAGGTCAAGGAAAGGGTAGTTTATTCTACAAATACCAATGATGTGGAAACTAAACATTAACTGGGACTGAGGCAGCCCTTGGGACTGGCTCCTCAGTTTCTCTCTATTATCTTTCTTTTAGCACCTCTGCTTTTGTCTGTGAATCTGATCTAGGTACCCTTCTGTATCAATCAGGGTTTTTCATGCTTTGAAAAATTCTAATTCTTCAAAATTTCAACTTTGCCTCACTGTGGCCATTCTAGTCTGGATTCTTTTCATGGAATGCCTCTATGAAAATGTTGCCTTCTCTTTCTAATAAACAGTCTCAATGCAAGAATTTCTGAAGAAGAAATTGATCGCCTTAATACTTCTTCTCACACCAGGTCATGGATTTTAAATTATAAAACATACAGCAATTTGTTGGTTTGTCAATTGACTGATTATATTTGAGTCAAGTTTATAACCATTGTCTGATTAAGTCTATGATTAAGAGGCCAGGATATTATGCTACAAAATTTGGTCTCTGTCCACTCAGCAGTGCCTAGCTATTTCTTTTTGAAGGAGAAGTAGACTGAGAAAGCCCCAAGACCTTTCAAGTCCAGATGTGCTACAATCCTTGAGAAGTAGACACATGGAAAGAGTGAAAGTCAAAGGGTTGGACTTGTAGTCACCATGGGAAGAAGATATTCTTACTTTGGAATCAACCTTAGAAAATTGAAACAGGTAATCATTGTGTTGTATGATCTTAGAAGTGCTGGAGAGGCTCTGGATCCTAAAGTTATAGTTTATCTATTCAGATACTGAATGATGCCCAAAGATCATTTGAAGGAATTTCCCCCTGAATAGCTCCTCTCCAGCATCCCTGGCAAGAGGTCATTCTGTTTTAGCTTAGATGCCTTTAGAGATTGGGAGCTTATTTCAGGGGGCTACTAGCCTGCTCAAAAGCATTAGCCTTAAAGGGAATATCATCTTCAATTGTGCTCAGTATTTGTTTTATTGTGAAAGGCAATAATTCGTGAGTGTTCTCAACTGCCTAATCACTCATTAAGATATAAATAACAGAAACAGATTCTGAGAGCTAAAGCACAAAGTGAAATGTATTGATGGAGTATGTCTGTATCTCACAAAATCCAGAGCAGAGCCAAGCAACTAAGCCTTGGGAAAGATAGGAACCAGAGCTTCCCTGGGAATATTAGTAGTAGCTTCTAGACCTTTCCCCTAAATAATGAAAGTAATGTGACTCAGTTGACAATAACTCCTACTCCCATGTTTCTGAATTTAAAATTCTGATTTCCTAAGACAGAATCAACTGACTAATAAAGAGTCAGCTGTCCTTCCCTCAATTGTCTGCTATAGGACCAATTAGCAGATACATGGCTTCTTGGAGTTCTTTCATGGCAGATGTGTGGGGAATGAGAGAGAAGTTAAGTGACCACCACAGTCAGAAATTAAAGTCCAAAAACCCTTTCACAGCGTATTCAAATGTGTCAGTGATCTGACCTCAACCTCTATTTTCAGCTTCATGCTTTACTACTTATTTTCTCTCTCCAGATCTTTATTTGAATCACACTGTATTACTTGACAGTGACTAATTATACCATTTACGATCACACTATCACACTTTTTTGTCTCTGCTCATACTCTCATGCCTCTGCTCATGTTTCCCTCTGCAAAGAAAACAAATCCATCACTCTAATCAGCACCCCATTTTTAAATTTTAATTTCTATCAATTAATTTAAAAATATGAACTTCCCAGAGGCAACCACTTACAATTCCTTTGGCTGCTTCTTTTGATATTTACATCCATATTGCCAAATAAAATATTTATGCTTCCATTTTGCTTTTTTTCCCCCCAGTTTCACATCTAATTGTTGACCTCTCACTATGAGAGCTTCCTCCTCTACCCACAAAGGCTTTCCTCCCTTCTCCAGGATTCCAAGACAGTTTATATGTTTAAAAGTTTTAGCTTGAAAACAACTCAGTGTGTACATTATTATACCATTGTAAATGTTATTCAAAGGTAAATTACATAGTATACATTTACTTTTTGTGCAATATTTTATTTTCCCTAGAGTTAATAATTGAATTGTTTTTGGTTACTTTATTTTCTATGAACTTATCTTTAAACACAAATTATTTACCATAGTTATAAATCTCCCTGATATTTTTAAACATGCTGAGTAATGTATCCATTTCAAGTTTTTCTTTAAAACAAGCCTCTGGAGTGTTCATTTTTTCTAGTGCTATCTAGATGGACTATTTCCTAGAACTGTGGAAACCTGGTTACACTTGAACATATCATTACCATCTTCTTGGGGAATCCATTTTTCCTCTTTCTTT
>VBSM01001265.1:63731370-63745089 GCA_008086735.1 Cheirogaleus medius
CCTCCCAGAGTGCTAGGATTACAGGCGTGAGCCACCACGCCCGGCCCAAATTTACTTATTAATAATATTTATTAAGAATAACCTAATAAGCCCATTAATTACTCACAGCATACATAGCTAAAGTATTTTCTCCAATGCAATTTTTAGGTATTTGAAAATATACTGTACTTAAAATTTTCATTTAATCTCATATCAAAATTGTATCTTCATGTTATTAAAAACCTTATTAACAGAAAAGTAAAATATTACACAATGCTTTTGTGTGAAGATAGCATTATTTGCTTAGTGATTTCCTTTTTAGTGTGAATTTTCAGTTGGTTCTAAGTTTTTCCTGAAATGAATAGCACACACAACACACACACATATAATATATATAATTGGGTCAAATTGCATTTTCAAATTGCTTCCCACAAAGACTGTACCAATCTACATTTCAAATATCTATGCATTGGCCACTTTTAACATGATGTATTTTATTTTTCTTGCAATCTTTTAAAAAACATTTACTATTTCAATTCAAATATTATTGTTTAAATGTATATTTGTTTGGTTATTAATGAAATTTAGGATATTTTTCCAATTTTTATTATTCATTTACATTTGTTTGAGTAGAAAAGGGAAGGACATAAAACTTGGCATTACTCTCACTGTGCTAATCACTTGCCCGAGCCATTTCCTCCATTCCTTTTTTTTTTATTATTTTATTTTTTATTTCAGCATATTATGGGGGTACAAATATTATGGTTACGTACATTGCCCATGCCCCCCTCCCCCCTCGAGGCAGAGCCTCAGGCATGACCATCCCCCAAATGTTGCACGTCTCACTCATTATGTTTGTATATACCCATCCCCTCCTCCCCAATCCCACCCACCCGACATCCGACAAATGTTATTCAGCAATCCCATTACTGGGCATCTACCCAAAAGAACAAAAGTCTCTCTACGGAAAAGACACCTGCACTCGAATGTTTATAGCAGCACAGTTCACAATTGCAAAGTTGTGGAAACAACCCAGGTGCCCATCAATACATGAGTGGATTAACAAAATGTGGTATATGTATACCATGGAGTACTATTCGGCTTTAAGAAACAATGGTGATATAGCACCTCTTGTATATTCCTGGATACAGCTGGAACCCATTCTACTAAGTGAAGTATCTCAAGAATGGAAAAACAAGCACCACATGTACTCACCAGCAAATTGGTATTAACGGATCAACACCTCCATTCCTTTTGATCAAAGGACTTCTATATAGCTCTCGGCTTGTGATATGTTACAGACTCCTCTTTTCCTTTCTTCCTCATCTCTCCATCTCATACGTTTATATTTTTAAGCTCTTTTCTCTTCTGCCTATACAACTATCCCATTTGATTTCATCCACTCTGAGGGCTGAAGAAACCATTTATATTTTTATCTCCAACTAATTTTTAATCCTTCTTCCTCCTGAGCTTTGAACACACATTGCCAACTGTTTACTGAATGCCTTTATTGGGCTCTCATAGTTATTTCAAAATTAACAAATCTAAAATTTAATCAATCGTTTTCCCCATCAAACTTGAGCGGCCCCAAGCTTGTTCCTCTTTTGATGTTTCCATCTTTAGATAATGGTACAACCATAATAGCTCAATATAATAATAATAGCTCAAAGCCATATATCGTCATCGTTTAAACTATCAATTATCATATTTCATCAATTATAATGCTGAAATAGCTCTCAAATTCTCTTCAAACCCACATATATCATCCTTGTTTAAAATACTACTGCCTGGACTATTTACATAGTCTGCTAGCTGCAACCCTCCATTTCCAATCAATTTGCACATTGCAGTGAGAATTATATTTTTTAAATATACGTTTTATCATGACACTCACATCCTGAAGATCCTTAAGTCTCCAGCTTCCAACCAAGATGAAGTAATAGGGACTAGATTTACCTCCAATTTAAAACAACTGAAAGTGTTGACAAAATATATGAAACAACAACTTTCATAACATGTTTATCAAGCAATGAGAGACAGTGAAGCTTGAAAGACAGGAAATGAATTGCCCAGTTGTAGCACAGAGATTTTCTAGGAATGGGGTAAGGTACAGGAGAGGAGACAGCTGCCCCAAAAGAGAATTTCCAAAATCTGCACAGGATTCTTCCCATGTTTTCAGCAAAGAACTGATCAACACATGCATGTAAGGAAACTACACAAAGCTGTGGAAAGAATCATCTGAGGGGATTAGGATTAGAGGGAACAGCACTGGGAATACTTTATATTTTCATCAACACAGTGGAAAAACTTCATAACACATGGGCATTTACATGGAACACTCAGAAGAAATTGACTTAGTGCAGAGTAATTAGACCTAGACTAAATGTTACTCTGACTTCATTTATTCAATTTTAAAAGCAAGATGTGGAAATATTTTTCAAAAATGAAAGTGTAACAAGGACTTTTACAGACACAAAAAAGCTGAAAGAATTCATCACCAGCAGACAGACCTACAGAGAACGCTTAGAGGGAAAATGATACAAAAAGGAATGAAAAGCATTCATATGGTAACTACATGGGTAAATTCAGAATATTTTTCTTATTTAAAAATTATTAAATTTTTAAACAAAATAATAACAATATAGAGTGGCATTAATAACTATATAGAAGTAAAATGATGAAATATTGGCACAGAACCCAGAAGGAAAAAATGAAATAACACCACTGTACAGATTTAGAACTATTATATAATATCACTAAAAAACAGACCCTGCTAAGTTGAAGCAGTTTATTATAAACTCTAAGGCACCCATTAAAATAACAAGACAAAGAGTCATAGTCAATAAGCTGAAAAAAGGGACATAAAATGAAATCACAGATAATACTCAACCCAGAATAAAAAGAGGAAAAATAGATGAAAGAGGAGATGGAACAAATAAAAAACAAAAAACAAAATGGTAGATTTGACCTGAATCATATCAAAAGTCACATAAATATAAATGTTCTAAACACTTCAATTAAAAGGCAAAGATTGTCAGATTGAATAAAAAACAATTATAAGCTATCTTTCAAAAGCTTGATTTAAACATAAATGACACAAATAGAATAAAAGTAAAACAATGGAAAAAGACAAAACATGATAAAACTAATCAAAATAAAGCTAGAGTGACAATATTAACAACAGACAAAGTAGATTTCAGAGCAAAGGACATTACTAAAGTTAAAGAAGCTCATTTCATAATGATAAAGAGGTCAACTGGTCAAGAGGACATCAAAACTTTATGTTTATATGCTAATAATGTGAAGCAAAAATTGATGAAATTGCGAAGAGAAATACACAATTTGTCACAGTTCCACAATTTTAGTTGTAGATTTCAACACCACTCTCTCACTATTGATACCACAAAAATCGTAAAATTGTAAAGATATAGAAGACTTTAGCAACACTACCAATATTTTTCTCTCTCTGTGTTTAATTACTGGAATCATAGAACTTAAAACACAGAATGCAATTTGATTCCAGTGCAGAATATAACTAAGCAATATTCACATTCTCCTCCATCTTTAATACATAACATATGGGACCATGTCTTGGGGAGAGAAAGCATTGCTCTCTAAAAGACTATCGCTTAAGGGAGATGGAAGAGACAAAACGGGCTATTCAGTTAGTTGGCCTAAAATAAAAACAAATCTAAAGAGATAAAATAATCAAATGTCAAAAGGAGTGACTTTGCTTCTGGCCCAGATGAAACACCCAAGACTGGATTTACCTCCCATCTGAAATAGCTAAATGAACTGAACAAACCATATAAAACAATGGCTCTCAAGACGACTTTTGGCATCAGGCAACAAGAGATAGTTATCCTTGAGAGAGGCAAACAAATGGGCTGAACCTTATAATTTACCCAGATTAATATCTTAAGGTAGTTTTTAAGCCTGATTGCAGGGAGGGGAAACTAAGGCAAACTGCCAGAGTTGAGGAGACAGAGTTGGAAGGGTAAGTAAGCCAAAGCAACTAGTTCACAGGGCAGAGTACTGGAGATGAAAAGGTTGCACAGCAGTTCAGAGATAGGCACAAGGTCCTCCTAATGTACTCAATTGAGATCTTAAAAGTACAACCTTGTCAGGAAACTCTCCAACCCCAGAAAAAAAGCTGCCCAATGTAATTAACAGGAAAGTATATTTAAACATTTCATATGTTGAAGAAGAGAAAGAGAAAAGATTGAGCATGTTAAATAGAGCCAGAAAGTATATTTTAATATTCTAGGCTATGTAGTTCATCTGTAAGTTTTTTTCAAATTGTCCAAAATCTTCAAAACATTTTCCAATATATTTGTTGAAAAAATCTGCATATAAGTGCACCTGTGCAGTTCAAATCCATGTTGTTCAAGGATCAACTGTATATAGGATGTTTCAGGTATTTATTTCTTCTTGAGATTGATTTGCTAGTTGTGTCATTCAAGAAATTTGTTCCTATCATCTAAATTGTGTCTTTTTTGATCTAACTTTTGGCTTTATTGATTTTTCTCTATTGTTTCCATTTTCTGTTTCATTGAATTGCACTCTGATTTTTATTTCTTTCTTCTGCTTACTTTGGGTTTCATTTGCTCTACTTTTTCTAGTTATTTAAGGAGAAAACTGGGATGATTGATTTGAAATTCTCTTTTTGTATTATAGAGATTTTGTGCTATAAATTACTGCTTTAGCTGTATCTCATAAATTCTGATGTTTTATTTCATTTTCATTCTGCTCACAATATTTTCTATTTTCCCTTTTGATGTTTTTTTCTTTCTGAAGTTTCAAAATATTTGGGGTAATTTTCAGATATCTTTCCATTATTGATTTCTGATCTATTCTTTTTTGGTCATAGAACATATTTTATGACTTAAGTTATTTTAAATTTACTGAGACTTGCTTTATGGCCCTATATAAAGTCTATCTTGGTAAATATTACATGTGTACTTAAAAATAAAAGGTATTCTGATGTGCTTGTTCTATAAATGTCAATTATCCCCAGTTACTTCCAAATTAACATGAAAAATATAGATTCACATAGAAAGGCACATAAATAAGATAGGATGCATCTTTATGAAGTTATAGAAGTTGTACTAATGGCTTTCTTAAGAAGGACAAGTCATATCTTCTTGTAGGAGAATCAGGAAAACCATTTTAAAAACTTCCACTTCCAAACCATAGTAGAGTCCATAAAAAAAAAAAAAACTTTCACAAATTCCCACCATTACACTACTAACCTGCCTATATCTGTGCCCATATACTCTGCCTTCTCCTCTATTGCTATGAATGATCCTTCAGTGACTTGAAGAAATTACAAACTCTCCTATTTTTATATTAGATCACAATCCCTTTTTAAATCTCCTGCATCAAGATTTTTTTCATTCCTGCTGTATCTCTTTCATCAGCTTACAAGCCTGCTTCTGTTACCCTCATCTTAAAAAAAACACACACACACACCTCTTGACAATAAATCCTTTTTCATCTACCACTGCACTTCTCACCTTCCTCGTGCAGACTAACTCTTTGCTTTCTCTGATATCTCTTCAAAATACTCTTGATTGTCACTCTAATCTGGCTTTCAACCTCTACAGCTTTACCAAAACTTCTATTATCAAGGTTACAAAACATCTCTGTTTCGCTAATTCTAAGTTTTTGGTTCTCATCTTCCATAAAGTATTTCACATAATTGATCACTGATCTCCTCAAGGAAAAAAACCAAAAACAAACAAAAAATCCTTGTTTGTGCACCAAGACACTACTGTACAGATTTTTTCTTATCATTTTGAGTAATTTTTAAATCTGCATTGCCAGTTTCTCTTCACTCCCAAACTTTTAATGCCAAAGCCTTGGTTTTTGGATCACCACTCTTTCTATACTCATTTTCACAATGATCTCATTCATTATCATGATATTAACTTTTTTTGCTGTGACTCTCAATGTATATTTTAATCTTAATACATTCACCTGACCTCTTGCACTATCTCTTTAATAAGCACTCATAGTATATTTTATAATATAAAGCACAAGGAAATATATAAACAATAAAACATTAAAATTTTTAGCTTTCCTTTATATTAGTTATGTAGAATTATATGTATATATTTTACGTATTTATATACATAAAGAGAGTCTATAGATGAACCAGTAATTCTTCCAATTAGATGTTCGTGCCTGGGTGTCAGTTATTTCTATTTGTTTTTAAGCAATTAAGGCAACAACATGAATCAGCTCAAACTGCTTCCAGGCCCTACTGCCTCTGTAGATTTTAAAAATATACAACTTCTTTTATTTTTATAAGGTTCAGTTAAAGCATATTGCTTATGCTCTTTTTCTGTTTCTTCTTTGCATTATTTAAAACGTTAGCTAAAAAATACATCTTTATTATTAACCTTCATTTCCAAATTTCTCTCTTCCTTTATGATTTCTTTCTACATTTAACTTTGCCATACTGTTGGGAAAGTGACAGCATAAATCACTTCTGAAATAAGCCTTCTACAAATGATGACATGTACAATGGTATTTTTAAGTAGAATTTGTAACCATGATGGCAAATTTAAAACCCTGGCAACTTGAGTGGGTTCTTTTTTTCTTGGTTTTGCAAGCAATAAATGGTTTTCCCTTTCATTTCAATTTCTATTACTGATAAAAATATTAACCCAAAGTAAACCTAAGTAAAATGTATCATGAGAGACCAGTATTCATTGAGTATTCTAGAGGAGGAAACAAATAATAAACCAGCCAAATAAATGAGTTTGTATAATAGAATGTTGCATTGTAACATGTGATAAGGAGAAGATTAAAGCAAAGAAAGCAAATGGGAATTATTTTGAGGAGGGGGACAATTTGAGTTAGTATTATCAAGGATGGCCTTAGTTGCTGTAAATAGCCTAAAGAAGCAAGGGAGTGAGTCATGTAGCTATCTGTGGATGCAATGAATCAGAGGGAACAGTGAGCCTGAGGGTGCTTGCCTGGCATGTTTGGAGGACCAGCAGGGTCCTCTGTGGTTGGAGATGAGTAACTTAGGGAAAATAGTAGAAAATGAGGGCACAGAAGGAAGGGGCTAAGGGAGGGAACAGACTATGTAAGCCTCTTAGACCTTAGTAAGAATTTGGACTTTTTCTCATACTCAGTGGAAATCTGTTTGGAGGATGGGTTGTTGAGCAGAGGAAAGGTGTTATCATATTTAGGTTTGAACAAGATCATTGGATGTTATATTGAGAATAGACTATAGGCGATCAAGAATATGCAATATTTTAGGGAGATATTATAATGATTTGGACTACAATGCTAGCAGTGAAGGTGGTGAAAAATGATTCTAAATATGCTAATGCATTTGACATAGGGCATGAGAGAAAGGGAGGATTTAAGGCTGACTCCGAGGATGAATCCTGTATGACTAGAAAAATGGAGTTGTCATTTGCTGAGATAGAAAAAGAAATCAGTTTTTGGTCATGTTAAGTTTGAGGCTATGTAACATCCATAGAAAAAGAAGAAGAGGCAGATTCCTTGGGCAAATATATAGACAGGGATAAAACTGTAATAGTGGGAATGTGTAGAAATTTTCTCCTGACTATTTTTACTATTTGCATAGTAAAATAGGAAGGGAGCTATCAACTGAGCATGGCAATGGGGAAGAGATGTTGGGATTTGAGAGAAAAGAAAGTATAAAATAGTTATTAATCTCTAAGAGAGTGGGAGAATAAATGGACTAGAGAAATGTAGTAGACATAAATCAAATAGGTTGTTACTTGGATTCGACCTTTGACTTACAAAAGCACATAGAGCAAAGTGAGAAAGGGGCAAAGGAGTAGAGAATGTAAATAAGGAGGGATTATAATGATCAACCATGACATTTTAGTGAGATATGGAGGGAAAAGTAAACTTGAGGGGGAAAAGGGACAGTGAAATGTTTATAGGATAAATAGATTTTATCTTCCTCATTGTGTTGACGGTTAAAAAGTATGGTGTTTGAAATTGAGCCTATCGAGAGGTTTCAATTATTGACAGTTACATAGTAATAGAACACATCCTTGGGTAGAAGGGGCTGAGGTGAGGTGAAGGACAATATTATAAGAGAAGTGGTCTAGAGACTGAAATTGATATGGATGATTTCCATAGATATCAGTAGGGGTTCTATAAGTTGCCTCTTCCCTGTGCTATGGTTGAATCCCCCCCAAATTCATAATTCATTCAAATCATTTTGGAACCTAAGACCTAATGTGATGGTATTAAGAGATAGGACCTTTAGCAGGTGATTAAGTCATGAAGACAGAGCCCTTGTGAAGGGATTAGTGCCCTCAAAAAGGGCTGGAGGAAACTAGCTAGACCCTTTTTCCCTTCCATCTCTCCTCCCATTTGAGGATGCAGCATTTGTCTCATTTGCCCTTGGCATTCCTTCCTCCACAGGAGGACTCAGCAAAAAGGCTCACCAGACGCAAATGCCAATGCCTCAGTGTTGGACTTTCCAGTCTCCAGAACTGCGAGAAATAATTTTCTGTTGTTTATCAAGTACCCTTTTATTCCTGTTTGCATATGTCACCACAAGAAGCTCAGGATTCCCCAGTCATCTGCCGTTCTTCAGACTGCAGTTCCCATATGGCCTCTGTACACTCCTTTTACTGACACCTTCCATGTTTACCCATCTTCTGAATGCCTTTCACTGCACTCCCTCAATCTCAGGATCCGCCCTCAGCAATATTTCCCACATAATCAACATCTTCTTTACTTTCTTTCAGTAACTTAAACCTGCCTCTCTCCTGAGGACTGCTTCCACTTTGGTCCTCTCTCAGTGGTAGATTTTTTTTCTCCTATACCCCTTTCACCTCTAGACCTAGAGGTGGGGGTTCTCCATTAGCTCATCCACCTCATTCTCCTGCCCTTATCCTTATATCATACCAGCTTTGACTCCATGTCATTAAATAATACCATCTACAAACCTTCCTTGTTTTAGCAATCTGCTGCCCTTATATGGCTCTCTCTTATTTTTCAAAGGTTTTGGCTACCTGCCCCCTTCCAATCACTATTGCTATCAAAATTTTTGATAGCTTAAATATTCTTTAGTAATAGGGCCAGTATTATGTTTGATCGCCATTGGCCTGAGGTGGTGGAGGCGCTGTCACCCTAGAAAGTCAGAAAAGAGACTAGATACCATCTCAAGACATTCTTTACACCCAAAAATATATGACCTGGTAAGCTGAGAAAAAGAAAGATAAAGAGTCCTAACCAATTATATATTAAAGATGTATGATAGTGGTTCTCAACTGTGGGCAATTTTGGCCCCTAGGAGACATTTGGCAATGTGTAGAGACATTTTTGGTCATCACAACTTGGGGTAGGGGTGGGGTGGGCTACCGGCACCTGGTGAGTAGAGGACAGGGATGCTACTAAATATCCAGCAATGCACAGGGCACCCACCACAGCAAAGAATTATCCAGCCCAAAATATCTATAGTGCTAGTTGAGAAATTTTGGTTTATGGTGATGAGTACTCATCATTTGAAGATTTTCAATCAGGAAAATGTCTCTTCGGGACACTAGCAGATTTTATATAGAATAGAAACACAGCAAAAACTTTTTAAAAAAAAACCACTAAAACCTCTGGAGGATTAAAGGATTTTTGAAATATAAAAATATGAAGTTCATACTTTTAGAGCCTCTAGGTTGTTTTAAATTCCCTCCCTCATGAGTACAGAAAGTCTAGCTAGATGTTTTATCTTAAGTTGAAATGTGGCTTAGTTCGTGATTTCAAGTTAACAGTTTTTCTTCATAGCCTAAGGAGCTTTTTACTTAGATTGTTTTCTCCTAGGCTTACATTCGGAAGAAAAATATTTTCAAACTAAATTTGATGTCATTGGTACAGAGAAACTGTTCTCCCCAGAAGTAGGACTCTGGCCTGATCTTTTGAGTCGCTTTATTGATGGAAGGCATTACTTGACAGAGTGACTGACTTGAGTTCACTGTCACTCATTTATTCTTTTATTCCCATCCACTTGGCATCTATTCAGCATCCTTTCATTTATTTAAAAATGATTTACTATATTCCTACTATGTGCTAGGCTATGAATTAGCATTGGGGATATTAGGATACATAAGAAATAGTCCCTGACTTCAAATTTCTTTCACTATGGTGGAGGAAAAAATCACAAAAATTATAATAATAATTTAGCATATTACATTTAAAAATTAATAAATTGAGATAATAAATAATAAGAAGTGCTATAATAGCACACAGAAAGGAGTGACTTACAATTCTGTGTAATGTTGGAAAGCAATTTCAGAAGATTTATAAGATCAAATGATACCGAGTTAAAATTTATGAATAAAAGGAAAGAGAAATTTGACATTTTGGGGAAGTCCATCTTGTGCCAGACCCTCTGCAAGGCACTTTATTATCTTTTTCTCCTTTAATGCTTACAATAATCCTACATGATACATTTATTACCCACATTTTCCACATGAGGAAACAGAAGCTTAGATAAATTCGTCAAGCTTACCATGGAAATAAACAGTAGAACTGAGATCTGGGTCCACATCTAACTCCCCATACCCATGTTCTTTCCAATAAGCCAAAAGGAAGAAACAGGTTTGAATACTGAGGGTATAATGTACTCACATTTTACCAGGTTCACCGGACTTTTCTTTCTCATTTAACCCACCTTGCCTATAGCTCCTAGAATATCTGATTCCCTCGCTATTACAATCTATAGCTGCCCTGCCCCACAATGACCCTGTCAATAGGTCAGGCTGAGTCTGTGAGATTATCTCTCAGGAATATGAACAGAAAGACTGTCTTCAAAAAACTGGTGTACATGTGGTGATGGCTTGCTGCTCTGTTAGGTCATTCCGTAGTGGGGCTGAAGTGGGCTGGAAAGAGGGAAATGAGCCAATGTGGTACATGAGCCAACATGCTGTAGTATCAGAAGCCTCTGTGTAGAGAAAGCTGTCAGAGAAACAAGAGAGAGAAGCAGAAAGAAGCTTCTAAAGAGTGAAAGACACTGAGGCAGCAGTAGCTATAGTTCTTGAAGGAAGTTTTCTATTTCCCATTAAGCCTAGCTGTACTTACCATATTACCCTTCTTCCCACCACTGGAGCTAAAGTTTCATTAGATTGCTTCTAGTAAAAAGATATTTGAATTGGAATGACAGTAGTAAAAATACAGAGCTATAAGACAATAGGAAACAAGAACTTTAGAATTCCTGGAGCAGAGTGGGCTCCTAGTGTACACTGCAAACTTGAAGAGGGAGGAGGGCAGAGTGAGACTATGAAGTGTCTTTTATGTTGGGCCAAGGATTTGGACCTTATTTTAAAAGCCTTTGGGAGATTTAAAATACTTTAAAGCAGCTCCTTAAACTAGAATGTTTGGTTTATTTATCCCTGTATCAACAGCACCTGGCTGAGAGACTCTTGTGCACAGTTTGTTTAATAAAAAATTGTTATATCAATAAAAAAATTAAATCAGAGAAATTAATCATTGAGTTCAGTTCTGTATCACAATTATGGTAAGTAAAATCATGACTGGGAAGAAAGAGCTTTGAGGATAGGGTGAATATTAAAGGACAACTGGGAGTAAGTCAGCAGTGAAACATGGAAGTGGTCCCTCTAGCTATGACATGAAAGCATGAGGCAGAATTGGGGCAGCGGGAAGTGACAGGCACCCCATGGTATAATTTTAAAGAGTAAAGAAGTGTGGAGACACAGTGAGGAAGGAGACATCAGTATAGGTCTGTTTAAGAAAAATCTTGTATGACCTGCTACCTATCTTAACATTAATGTTCTATAGTTTACAAGCAACCATTGAAGGATTTTCCATAATTAATTCATTCACTCCCCACAACATATATTTATTGAGAAAAAACTGCATTCCAGGTATTATTCTTGGTGCAGCGAATGCATTAGTGAACAAAATACTATAAAAAAAAAGTCCCTCGTGGAATGTACATTATGTTGGGAGCAGACTGATAGTAAACATAGTAAATAAGCAAATGTATACAATTGATTATGGAAAAGGAGTTAAGCTGGGTAAGGGAAATTAAGAGTGCTGGTATGAAGTGTGCTATCGTTTTAATAGAGTGGTCAGTGTAGACCTCACTGAGGAGGTGATATTTGAGCAGAGACTTGAAGGAGGTGAGGAAGTGAACCCGGCAAATACCTAGTGGAAGAACACGCCAGGAAGGGATTTTTTCCAGCCACTATCACAGATGGCATGAGACAAAAGTATGTCTAGCAAGTCAGGGAAATCCAGGAGAAAGTAAGGAAAGAGTAGAATGAATGAGATGCAGAGACGAAGAAGGTAAGGTCAGAGAAGGAATATGACGCCAGATCATGGAGGGCTGTATGACCAGATATGCATTTTAGGGGGGTTATTCTGTCCGCTATGCTGAAGATATATTTTAGAAGGGTAAACTACTTGGGATAATTTGGGTTCTAAGTAACAGAAATTATAATAAAAGAAAACACATTAGGTCATATTATAGGATATAAAGACAAGGAGTTTACAACAGATTAGACACTAAAGAAGAAAAGACCAACAAATGTAAAGATGCACCAGTAGACTATCCAAAATAAAGTACACAAAGGAAAAGAAAAATCATAGCAGCATTAACCTGTGCTAACGTACATTTGAGTCCAAGAAAGATGGAAAAAGAGGAAAAAAATCAGAAAATAATGGACAGTTTTTAAAATTCAATTAAAACTATAAATCCAAGACTCAAGAATCTCAGCCAACCTCTAGTATTATAAAGAAAACCACACCATGGCTTATCATAATTAAATGGCTAAAAACTAGTGATAAAGAGAAAATCGCAAAAGAAGCCAAAGAAAAAGACAACTGTATGCAATGGAACGAAGTTAAGAATTACTATAGGCTTGATGTCAGAAACCATGTGAGCCAGAAAATGATGGAAAGATATCTTTAAAGTATCAAACGGGAAAATAAAGTCAACCTAGAAATCTCCACTAAGCAAAAATACTTTTTACAGCTGAATGTGAAATGAAGACTCTTTTAAACAAACAAGATCTGAGAAAATTCATCTGGACTACACTGACACTATAAAAAAGATTAAAAGGAATTCTTCTGGCAGAAGGAAAATTATACCAGATAGAAATGTGGATCTACACAAATGAAGATTGCCAGATGTGGTAAATATGTAGGTAAGTATATAGCACATTTTCCTCCAAAATATCAATTCTTTGTCCATTTAACATAATCTCCACACAGCTATCACTCTGCTAGTCTCCAGCACCAAACCACCACAATCTCTCAATGTTTTATCTAAATTCCTGCATGAGCCACCAAACTGGTCTCCCTGGTTCTTCCCATACTCCAATACAGTCTATTCTCAACACAGCACCCAGACTTTTAAAATATGTCTTGCAGTCCCACCAGCAGTGTAAGAGTGTTCCTGTCTCTCCACATCCTCGCCAGCATTTGTTGTTTTGGGATTTTTTGATACATGCCATTCTCACTGGGGTTAGGTGGTATCTCATCGTGGTTTTGATTTGCATTTCTCTGATGATTAGAGATGTTGAGCATTTTTTTATATGTTTGCAGGCCATTAGTGCAACCTTTGTGGAAAATAATTTGGAGATACCTCAAACAGCTAGAAATAGAAATACCATTCGACTCTGCAATAGCATTGTTGGGCATCTACCCACAAGAGTATAAAACATTCTGTTATAAAGACATCTGCACCCGAATGTTTATCGCAGCACAATTCACTATTGCAAG
>VBSM01001265.1:63745189-63767577 GCA_008086735.1 Cheirogaleus medius
AACCCTAACAATATCTGTACCCTCATAATATAATGAAATAAAAGAAAAAAATGTCTTGCAGATTAGATCACCTCTTTCCTCAGAATCCTCCAATGGCTTCTCAGCTCATTTTCAGTAAAAAATAAAGTTTTTGCAATAAATATGAGGCCCTATAACATGGATCTCCCATTATTCCTCTCCTTACCTCCAAGACCTTATCTTAGAGTCCCATCCCTTTTGTTCATTCTATCCAGCAACATCGGCCTGTTTGCTAGTCATTGACACCAGTCATTGTCCTACCTCAGTGTCTTTACCCTTATTCTTCTCTCTACCAAAACACTCTTCTCCAGCACATCTGCATAGCCAATCCCTTATCTCCTCTGCTTTTTGTGCAATGTCATCTCAGGAAAGACTTTCTTATCCATATTTCAAAATCACATATCCCCACTCTCCACATTTTCTCTCTTCCTTCCATGCTTCATTTTTAATACAGCATTTGTTACTATTTGGCATACTCTGTTTTCTTATTTTGTTTATTGTCTATCTCTTCTACTGAAACAGAAGCTCCATGATGACTCAAATGTATTCCCTGTGAAATTTTCTTTGACACTTCCCAATCAGTTGAAAACTCCTTGACTTTCCATTCAGACCACAGTGTATTAGCATTCCAGTTGATTGTATCCTTGCTAACACTTGGTGTTGTCAGTCTTTTTCTCTTTGGTCATTTTGATGGAGGGAGTGGATTAGCTTTCCGAAAGATGGAAGGCATTTTTCCTAGAAAAAGGAATGTATGCTATGGGACAAAAAGAATAAAAAACCAAACATGATTTCAGAGAAAATACCACTATGTACTTATAGTGCTATGGAATGATCTCAATTCTATTCCAAACTTCTCTAGGTTAAGCATTCAACTGAAGGACAAATAGATAAAAAGGTAGAAAGTGTCAATTAATTTATGACATGTGCTGACTTATTTCTCTTGTTCTTCAGTAGGCACTGACAAGAGATCCTTGTCAGGCAGACAGTTGTTGATTTCATGCTTTTGACAAGTCTGAGAGATTTTAGAGTACAATTATTTAAATTGTCATTAAATTCATTACAGCAAATTTTAAGCTGCAGCCTTATGTGTCGAGAACTCCTTATGAATTTTTTAATGCTATTAAAGTAAAATTTAAATACAGAAAATAGCACCTATCGCGAAAGTACAGCTCAATGAATTTTCACAAATTGAGTACACCAACGTAGACGTTGCCCAGATCCAGAAGCAAAACATTGCAAGCATTAAGGAGTTTCCTTTATGTCCCCTTCTACTCACTATTCATCCTCAAGAGTAACCACTATTCAGCCTTCCTCCTGATTAGCTCTGCCTATTTTTTTTACTTTATATAAGTGGAATCAAATTGTATTTATTATTTTGGTGTTAGGCTTCTTTTGTCCAGTGCTGTATTTGTGAGATGCATCCATGCAATCCATGTTGTTGATTGTAATTGTGGGCTGTTTATTCTCATTGCTGTGTAGTATTCGACGATTTCTTTATTCATTGTAATATTAGTGGGCATTTGAGTATTTCCAGTTTGGGGCTATTTCACTGCTATTATAATAATATTCTAGTATTTGTCTTTTGGTGAAGATACACATGCACAGTTCTTTTGGATATATACCAAAAAGTAGAATTGTTAGCATATGGATACACGTGTGTTTAACTTTAGAAGATACTGCCAGTGTTCCAGTTTTATATCTTAAAATAAATAGTGCTATAGATTAGAGAAAGCAAAATATTTTACTATGTGGTTATTGCAAGGACGTAGGTAAGCTGCTGATATACACACATTCGTTTTTTTAAAACTATGCACCATAACAAACTCTACTATTAGTTTCTTTTCTCTTGGGGATCATGATCTTGTACTGCCTATTGCTCAATATTTGTTTCATATATTGTTTCCAGTTTCCTAACTATTTACAGTAAGAGAGCAAAACCAACCAACCACAGCTGGAAAAAATATTCCTTTCTTTATTTTGTCTTTATTTTCTTTCAACAAGTTTTGAAGGTTTCTATGCAGAGGTCTTGTGTGAAATTTATTTATTCCCAGGTATTTGATGCTTTTTAATATTATTGTAAAATGTATCTTTTAAAATATTTCACTTTATTTTTTGCTAGTATATAGAAATACAGTTAATTTTCACTTATTAAACTGGTCTCAGGCAACCTTGTTAAATTTAATTATGAATTTTAATCTGAAGATTATTTTTTATTACCTTAGTACATTCATGTTCTGTACAAATAATGACAGTTTTATTTCTTCCTTTCAAATTTTTTTGTTTCTTATTTCATTTCTTACTTTATCGCACTAGCTGAAATATCTAGTATAATATTACATAGAACTGCTGGTGAAAAGTGAGAATCCTTGTCTCATTCCTACTCTCTGGGGAAAACATTGAACATTTCATCATTGAGATCTCTTCTCTAAAGGAAAATTGGAAAAGAAGATATTTTCTCTAAGTTGTTTTGTAGATATTATTTATAAAATTAAGAAAGTTCCCTCATATTCCTAGTTTGTTAAGAGTTAGTATGTTTTCGTCATGAATTGGGTTGAATTTTTCAATGCTTTTTCTGCATTAATTGATTTTTATTCTTTATTTTTCTTAATGTGATGTATTTACTTTAAAATGCTAAAACACATTTGCAAACCTGAAATAAACTGCACTTGTAATAGGATACTGTCCACTTTATATACTGCCAAATTTTAGTTGCTAACATTTTATCATGAACTTTTCTATGTTCTTGAGAAATATTGATCTATAATATTTCTGCCTTGAAATGTCATTGTTGACTTTGGAAACAAGGTGTTTTTTCTGTCTTAAAGAAGAATTAGGAATCATCCTTTGTCTATCCTCTGGAAAAATCTGTGCTTGATTGATGTTATTTAAGAGAATCTAAGAGTAAAGCCATATGGAACTGTCTTTTTACACCCCTAGGAAGGATTTTAGTAAGAGATTTGTTTTCTTTACGAAATGTAGGAATATTGGATTTTTAATGTTTTTTAGTGCTGTAAGATGTGGTTTTTCAGAAATTTATCCATCAACTCCAAATATTTAAGTTTATTAATACAAAATTATCCCTAATATTTCTTATCTTTTTGAAATCTGTACAACATATAGTGCTGTCATTTTTGCATTATTAATATTGGTTATTTGCAGTTTGGGGGTTTGTCAGTATTATGAATATTTTTCAAAGACCTAAATTTTGCTTTCTTGAATTTTCTATATTGTATTTCATATTTCATTAATTTTTTTTACTGTTCTTTTATTCTACTTTTTTTGAGCTTAATTTATTCTGTCCTATTTCTAAGTTCTTGAGCTGGAAGTCTAAGTTATTGATTTTCAGCCTTTCTTCTTTTCTAATATATGAATTAAGGCTGTGAAGTTTCCATATCTTTTAGGTAAAAATATTTTTGAATTTCTATTTTGGTCTCTTATTATTTTTTTTTACCACTGAACTATTTGAAAGTCCATTGCTGCCCTCTGGGCCAGTGAGTTTTCCTAGTTATCTTTTCTTATTAAATATTGACTTATTCCCCTGTGGTCATAGAACATACTGTTTGTGATCTTCTACATTTACTGATGTTCTTTTGTTTGTATTGTTTCGTTTTATGGCACAGTCTATGGTGTGTTCCAAGTATACTTGAAAATAATATAATTATGGTGAGTAGAAGCAGTATTCTATTGCTCTAAATATCAATTAGATTGAGTTTATAATTGTTCTCTGCAGATATTCTAAATCCTTACTGATTATTTTTATGTTTGTTTTATCAGCAATCAAGAGAAGTATGCTAAAGTCTTCCCCTAGGTTTTGGAATTATCTACTCCTTGTTTTAGTTTTGCTAGACCTTGTATTGTATGTTGTGAAGCTATTAAGGACAAACAGTTGTCATATATTCCATTACATTGAGCCCCTTGATATTACTGTTTATTCCTAGTAATGTTTAAAGTATATTTTCCTATTAGTACAGCTACCTCAGCTTTCTATAATTAGTGTTTGTGCAGTATATCTTTCCCCCTCTTTTTAGTTTCAACTAACCTCTTATAAGGAGTATAGAAATGGTTTTTGTTTTGTTTTTGCTTTTAATCCAAGCCGATGGCTTTAGTCATTTCATTGAAGTGTTTATTTCATTTATATTGAATATAATTACAGAAATAGTTGTGTTCCATTTTCCCTTTCTTCTATATATTTGGTTAATCAAGTATGTATTTTCTTATTATTTCATTTTTCTTCTAAAGATATGTTGGTTATGTTCAATTCATGGTTTAGAGATTAAATATGCATCCTTGACTTTTTACAACTTAATACATATTACAACTTTTAACACTTCCCCTATACTTCTAGAGTTTTAGAATCTTTTAAACCCATTTATCTCTTCCACCTGTTATATTATTTCTCTTGAATTTTCAGTTTTTGCTTTTCTGGAAATGTCTTTATTTCACTTTTATATTTGGAAGATATTTTTACTGGGTGTAGAATTCTAGGTGGCAGTTTTTCTTTTACTTTCAGCATCATAAAACTGCTATTACATTGTCTTATGACTCCCATTGTTTTATTAATAGCTGAGAAGTCAGGTATAAATTCCATTATTGCTTCAATAAAGGTTTTTCAGGGACCAAGGGGAAACTTCCCCTTTGCCCTCTGAAGGTTCACAAGAAAACTCACAAAAGTCATAGTAATTGAAAAAAAGGCATACAAATGTATTAATGTGCACATGGGAAAGAACCATAGAGTGGTTACTGCCAACCCCTAATGGGGTACAGAAGCTTGTATACCATCTTCAGGTTACAGAAAGAACAGGGGCTTGGATTATTGCAAAACAGGTTATGATGGCAAGACAGGTTATAAGAGGGAGAGAAGAGGAAGCCTGGCTAGCAAAGGTGCCCTTGTGATGGAGATGAAACCTCACAGATAGAAGCCCTCAGAGAAAATAGATGGCAAACATTTCTTTCAGAACTTTAGAAGTGTCTGCCTCTCAGTTAATCTTTCCTAGATAAGCGAAGGCCTCAGAGAAAACCTGGCTGTACCAAGGCAGATTCTCTACAGATATAAATCTCCTCCAAGCAAGATAGCTTTGCATGGTTACTTCTATGTGCTGGCCCTCTGAATAACCATCTCAAAATGTGTCAAAGAAATGTATTTTGGGGTAAAATATTTAGATTTTCTTTCATTTGCTATCTTATTTCTTTGGCTATTTTTAAAAAATGTTCTTGTCCTTAGTTTTTAGCAGTTTTACCATGATGTGTCTAGTATTATTTTCTTTATATTAATTCTACTTCAGTTTCATTAAACTTTTTTAAATCTTTGGGCTGATGTTTTTCAACAACTTTGCTAAATTTTAAACCATTCTCTCTTCATTTTACTAATCTTTTGTTCTTCTGTGCCTAATCTTGCATTTAACTCATCCATAGTGTTCTTAAATTCAGATATATTTTTCAGTTCTAGAATATATATTTAACTTTTTCAAAGACAACTCCAAATTTATCTTAAAATTCATCTCTTTCCATTTGTTATCAAACCAAACTGGGATCCTTTTGCCCAGTGCAGCAAAGCCAGACACTGAAGCCAAGAGTTGTGGTGGGAAAAAGGGGCATTTTTTATTGCATGGCACCATGCAAGGAGAACAGGCAGCTAATTCTTGAGACATGAACTCCCTAATGGCTTATGAGCCAGGGTTTTTAAATGTGGGGATACATTTCACGCAGGCAAAATTGTAAACAAATATATGGAGGTTATACATTAACCTGGCCCAAAAGGCAGGATATCCCAAAGTGGGGCTTATGGGCATAGGTGGATTGAGGGATTCTTGGATTAACGGAAAGGAATGTTAAGATAGGTGTGACTCTCTCCAGGTCCCTCAGAGAGAAATTTAGAGAAAAAAACAGCAGTCAGAGTTCAATTCCTCAGTTTCCCCATATCTGCATTTTCCATCCGTGAGGGTTTCTGAAAAGCAACACAAGAACATATGTTAAGATGCCATCTTTAGTTTCCATAGGGAACCAAAGCACCTCATGACTCTGGCTGGCTTGGAGGACCATTGTTATTCCCACTCACTTTTCAAGGCTACTTGTGTGCCCAGAACTTCCCTCAAAGGTCCTCAAAAATTTCCTTTATTTCTATGCTTAGAAGGCCCCAGCAGGCCCGTAAGAGGGGTCCTTGCTCTGTCTCACTTTTATCTTTTTTCATCTTTTCTTTACTACAGTAATCATGGTTGTTTTAAATTGTTAATATCTTTCCAAGAACTTCAATATCTGGATCATCTGTGAGACTGTTTCTATTTATTGTTTTTTCACATCCTTATTGGTCATTTTTTTTACCTCTTTGCATATAAAGTAAGTTTTGATTATGCATAAAAGAATTAGACACTGTTTATAAAAGAACTACCAAGGGTCCTCATGGCCTTATATTTCAAAAAGAGCACCCTATTTCCTCTATCAGACAGATAGATTGAATGACTGATAACAATACTTCTGTTGTCTAGGGCTGGGTTTCAGTCTTATTAAGACTTTGCCTACCTCTGTTTACTTCCATTTCTAGGGTGTGAAACTCCTGGATTTTTTATTGAGGTTCTGGCAGACCTTCTCATTTCTGAAAGACTAAATAGTAGATTCAATTCTTTCCTGCAAAGATTCTCAGCCCAGCTCTCCATACATACTGCTTCAAAATCTACTAAAATCCTTAATGGGGAGACAAGTTGTGTGCTTGAGACAGGCCTGTGTGGTCTTGCAGGGTGGCCTTCTTTTCCCTAAGCACCATAAGTCTATATGAAATGTAACTCTGCCTTTAGAAACTTTTGGTATAGTTTCCTGGGCTACTGTGCAATTTTCCCATAAGGAAATCAACTTTTGTTTGATTTTTCTCAAACTTTTAGACTCCCAAAAGTGCTATATATTTTTTCCTGTTTATCTTTCTTCCATCTGGGCCAACCTGGATCCTTAGCCAGTATCAGAATTTCCAAATTCTCACAGGAAAAAAATAAAACAGCCAGAAGTGTCAGTTCATCTCAGAGGATTATTTTCTTCCCTCATATAAATTTAGTTTATCTAGTTCTCACTTCATCTGCAGAAATCTGATATCTTTAAAATATGTTTTATAAAATTAATTATGCAGCTTATTTTTATTTGTTGCAGCAAGAACATTGGCTTCTTGTGCACAACTACATACTATTTAGAAGGGGATACCTCTTTGTAACTTTTACATGTTTGAATTTTATTTGCTAAAATGGGGACCTGGGGATAATTTCTGCAGGAAACATGTTTTCCCTGAAAATATTTAAGGAATAACCAATTCTAGGACTCAGCAAAGTAATTTCTTATACCTTTAAAAAATCTCCTTTATTTATTTATTAGTACTTGAAATTTCACTATTTGAGAATTTTTTGTTAACATGAGTTAATGTGAGTTGTCCTTGTTAAACTGGAATGGACTGCCCATTATGTTCATATGCTACAGTTTGATGTAACTTCGTTAATTTGATTGAAAGTAAATATAGCAAAAAGGAAGATTGGAAAGAACCCAAGGACACAAAATGCCTGGGAAAGAAAGAAAGAGGGAATATAAAAGAATAATAAAAGAAATAGAAACAAGAAATTTGCTTCCAATGACCAGATTAACCAGGGGTTATACAGATGGTAACCTTGTACTAGGTCTTCCTCTCTTCTTCATCATCAACAGGCATTGGCTAAGCCCTAGTGACTCAGATTTTATAATAATTTTATAGTAAATGTTTATTAAGTGCTGCTCACTCTTGCAAGTGCTTCTATTATTATATAAATTTTTAAAATTTACTTATATTTTAATTGACAAAAAACTGCATATATTTATCATAGACAAAATGTAGTTTTAAAATATATATATACATTGTGAAATGACTAAATTGAGCTTAACGTATGCATTATGTCACATACTTATCATCATTGTATAAATTTTACAGACAAGAAAACTGTAGCAGAAAATGTGACTTTTCAAAGATCACATGGTGAGAGAGAAATATCCCTATGTGTTTAAGACAAAATTATGCTACAGCTGGACTAGGACAGCCCTGTGCTTCTTTCTGGGGAAGCATGGAAGTCTGGTATGGACTCCTGACTCAAGATAAGAAGGAGTGAGCTAGCCAATAATTTATAATATACTATTAAATTTCAAAAGTGTGATGGTAGCACCCAGGTACAATTTGTTTACATTGTTTATGGATGAGTAGATTGATGACTTATCCATGTTTAACTGGTTCCTTAAACATTTCTTGGTGGTTCATAATCTGGAGATGAAATGCCTTGAGTACAACTAAGAAAGGACCCTGGAGAGCTGCATCTTGAAGTCCATTGGGCCCTCAATGCTTGTTTGCATTTTCTTTTTCCTGAGATACTATATCCTTTGCCTTTATTAAAGTCCAATATGACAATATGAGTATGCTTTGTGCAGTCTTGTGAATTTTTTCACCTATTGAACTTTGTTTAATTATTTTCTACTAAGAGTCAATACCAGCATTATGCATGCAGATCTACTGCATATATATATATATATATAAACTCCTAATGTACTGTCCTTAAGTTTATAGTAATTTGAGGGAGATTGTGTCTTAGTCTGTTTATGCTGGTATAACAAAATAGCTAAAACTGAGCAATTTGTAAAGAACACAGATTTATTTCTTATGGTTCTGGAGGATGAGAAGTCCAAGATCAAGGTACTGCATGTTCAATTGTCTGGTGGAAGCTGCTCTCTGCTTCCAAGACAGCACTTTGTTGTTGCATCCTCCAGAGGGGAGGATCACTATGCCCTCACATGGCAGAAGGCAGAAAAGCAAGAAAGCTGAAGCCTCTGTTATAAGTTCCTTAATCTATTCATGAGAGGAGGAGCCCTAATGATCTAATCACCTCCTGAAGACCCCACCTGTTAGTAACATTACATTGGCCATTAAGTTTCAAAACCTGAATTCTAGAGAGGACACATCTAAACCATAGCAGATGACCTTGGAAATGAGTTACTATTAGACAATGTAATTGCTAAACTATATATTTTCACAAATTCAAATATTAATATTTAGACTTATGAGTATCTAGCTCTGACTAAAGTCCTAGAAAGGATTAGAGAAAGGTTTCACAGTGATGGTGGAACCACTCATCACCTTGAGTGATGAGCAGGACGCACCAGTTATAATGGAGGGAACAGACATGTGAGGCTGAAAGAACAGTCTGTCCAACGACAGAAAGAATTGACTAGGGATGGTGGATCCTGACATTGTTAAAAGGTACAGAGTGGGAGTGGCAGAAGTTGAAACTAGAGAAATAAGTGGGAGCAAAATAGTAAAAGTCCCTGCATGTCAAATCAAAGGGTTTGGAGGTTTTCTTTCCTACTGAGACTTGAAGAGTGTCATTATTGTATTTTAAGCAGGGGAGTAAAGTGGTCAGTTTTGAGATGTAAAGACTCCAATCCTGTAATAGCACTGTCATGGGTAACCACAGACATTGTGCCTTGTACAATTCTAGGGGATGCCATTTACCCCTGCTGCCATGTAAACAGCGCCCTCTGAAGTTGTGTGATGGGCGGTCCCACTTGTGGACACACGGAGGATAGATAGGAGAGGTGTTCCTGGAGACAGGGATATTAATGTTAAATAAAAACGAATCCAGACTAAGTAAGACGAGACTTTATTTGAAAACTCTGGCTATAAGATCTGCAAGTATCACAAAGGTCAGACAGAAAAGGGCCTTTATTTTATAGGGCAGAGTAAACAAAGCTAGAAAGAACCAGGTTCAGGGAACAGGATTGAGAATGTTTTTTCCTGAAATCAGTAGATGATGCTTGGATGGGCCCTAAGGAGGAGCAGTTCTGCACGATGCTGCTGCATCAGGCTAGGGTCAAAGTTCAGGGTCCTGTGGGGGGGGAGAGAAGTTTAACTACAGTGTGAGCAAGTCAAATAAACAAGCATTTTGTTTGACCAGTGGGTATAAACAATTCAGCTGATTATTATACTTATGAGGCAAAAATGGAAATTTGGAAGACCTATGCCTGGCCTCATCCTAACATAAGCAAGGGGGTACTCAGGAGTCCTAAGTCCTGTGAGGAAGCTTGGCTCTTTGCAGTAAGATGTTTTTGGGAACACAAAGGGTAGGGAGATTTCTTTAACCACTACTGCTTCCCAGAAGTACAGGGATTGGGTAAAGTTCAAAATTGTCATTACTTAGGAGATTCTGGTAAATTTCCAGGTAAAAAGTGATTAGAAATTAAAATATTTACAGATATCCAGAGCCCTTTTGGCTTTTGAGCTGGACTGAGTGTCAACAAAGTGACATTTTTATTATCTGGGGGGAGAAAACAGAATTAATACTGGGTTTTTCTGCAGAAAGTAAATGTCTCTGCCTCCAACTGTCCTCACAGTAGACTCCCTTGCTGTGGTCTAATACCCTTTACACATGGTTCTTCTGAAACTCTACTTCCCACTACCTTATCAGTGTTGTTATAAGTACAAAAAATTATAATGAATGTATTATTAAAAGAAAAACTTTAAACAAACTAAAATTATCAGAGTTTAATTGAGCAAAGAACAATTCGCAAATTAGACAGCCCTTAGAACCAGAATAGGTTCAGCGCATCCCTGGGGCTGACGCATGATTGGATAATATTTATGAAAAGAAAAAGGAAAGAGACACGGAGAATACAGAAGTGAGGTATAGAACTAGAAGGATTGGTGACAGCTAGACATTTGCCTTATTTATACCTGCTTTGAACAGTTGGCTGTCTGTGACTGGGCTAAAACTCAGCTACTTGTCCCAAGAGTAGGTTACAGTCTGCTTACACATCAAGTTAGGTTACAGTGCACTACACACTGAGAAACCTCTAGCAAACTGAAAATATGTACGGAGGCAGAGTTAAGTCAAACTTAATTTAACAATACAGAACCTGGTACACAGTGAGCTCTTAATAATTGTTAGCTGTTTGAGCCTTTTTTCATTCTTGATTTTGCTGCTGATGAACCAGAAATATGCTGTCACTAAGTATGCAAACCTCACCCGGGGCCTTAATTAATTCATGAGTATGGTAGACAGACTAAAGCTAGACAAATTTCATTATTAATTACTGGTCCATTTCTCTAGAAATATATTGCAAATTCACCGTATATATAAATCAGCATTTCAAATGCCAAGGATAAAAAATACATTTCTGCCCCTTCCTCTTTTCCCACTCCTCACTCAGGAGTCAGGTATTTCTATTTTCTAAGTTATACACTGCAGCCCATGTAACAGAAATTGTTTTATCCCCCCGTGCCCATTTATAATTCATTGTCTGCAAGTAGCTGGGGGTAACTGGGAAATTTTTTTCAACACTCTTTATTGTACTGTTACTTCCAGTAATCACCTCTAATTATACCTCCAGACAACTGGTAAATAATTACAAATACTTTTTTTATGATTTTCATTGGTGTTATTTAAATTCTGAGAAGCTTTGTTAATTTTGGCAGCTTGTAATAATTTCTCTCCCCTTCCCTAAACTGTTTAGTGCTCTCAAAAGCTTGCTTAATAGTCAATAAATGTCATGCAATAAGCAAGACTAATTTTCTAAAGGAAAAAATCAAACTCCTTAATGAAACCACAGAGACTGCAGGATGGTAACAAGTTATATTTGAACAAAGAAAGGAAATGTTCAATAAATATAATATTTGTTTACATTCATAATAAGCAAATGCATTCATTTGACATGGATATATTTAACTATTCATACACGTTTGGGATTTTTTTCTTGAAAGGGCATTTAAAAAAAACAACAACAGAAAAATACTTATTTTCTCTTATGTCCTGCCTTCAGACATTGCTGTATATTCATAGACTCCTAGCTACTCTTCTATGTACATTTTAAATAGCAGTTCTCTAAGCAGTCACAACACATACAATAGCATTCCATCAATTGAAATCAATAAGATAACATATGTTTAATTTAAGCTCTTGCTCTCAAAGTGTGATTCATGGAAGCAGTAGCTGTATCAACTAGGAACTTATTAGAAAGCTCCAAGATTTAAAATCTTCGGCTCCACCCTAGACCTACTGAATCAGAATTTGTCCCTTAACAAGATCCCCACATGATGCAAATGCACATAAAGTTTGAGAAGCTCTGTTCTATCTCAAGGATGTACATTTCAATCACATACTGTAACAGCCCCCTTAGTTCTTTTGACTCTATGGATTAATTGTCTGTTTCTGAACACTATATAAATGACTCATTCACTACATATTTTTTTATGTCTGACATCTCTTGTTAAATGTTATGCATGTGAGATACATCCATATTATTTTATGAAACTAGAATTTATTCATTGTCATTGCTGTGTAATATACCAGATAATACACTACAATTTATTTTCTATTTTTGCTAGACATTTGAATTGTATCCTGTTTGAAACTATTATAATTTCACATTTATATGCATTTCTTTTGGATATACTTAGGACTGAAATATCTGGGTCAAAGAATATGTGTATATTCAACTTTAGCCAATACTACTGAAGAGTTTTCCAAAGTGACTGTAACAATTTATAATATCATCAGCAATGTATGAGAGCTGAGTTACTCCACATTCTCACATTACCAGTCTTTTTAATTTTAGTCATTCTAGTGGATTTCTAGTGGATTCTCATAAAAGCGTTTCTTGTTTTTCTCCAATGAGCTCGGAGCACTTTTTAATGCTCATTGGCCATTGGGATGTTCTCCTTCTTGAAGTTCTTCTTTTAAGTTGTTTTTGTTTTGTTTTGCCAACTTTTCAATTGATTTAACTTTTTCTATTGATTTGTAGGAGTTTTTAAATATATTTTGGAAATGAGCCCTTAGATGGAATTATTAAGAGCATGTTCTAATCTGTGAATTTGCCTTTTCACTCTTTTAATGGAATCTTTTTATTAACAGAATGATTTCTTTTTTAATTTAGTGAAATTAATGCTTTTCGTGTTAAGCTTAAGAAATCTTTCCCTATACCAAGTTTGCAAATATTATATTCTATGCTATCTTTTAGAAACTTCTAGATGCTTAAGGCAATCTTTTATGTCTAGATCTAATTTCCTCTGAAATTTATGTTTAAGTATGAACTAGGAGTCAGATGAGCACCCCTCCCACCACACATGCATATACACATAGATAAGTAAGTGTTTCAGCACTATTTTTTGGATAGATAATCTTTCCCTATGACCCTGAAGTATCTACTTTTCTATGATTCAAGTGTCCGTACATGTTTGGACCTATTTCTAGAATCTCTATTCTAAATTATTGGTATATTTTTCTATCCTAACACAAATATTATATGACTTTATTAATGTAGTTTATATTAATAGTAAGTCTTGATTGATGACGTAGTGTTTCTTCCTTATGTACTCACCTTCATGCAGATTGTCTTATTGTTGGACTCTTAGTTTACATATACATTTCAGAATTAGCTTGCCAATTCACACACATGTGCACACACACACACACCCCCCTTAGATTTTTTTTTTTTTTTTGAGACTCTACCCTGGGTAGAGTGCAGTGGCATCATGATAACTCACTGCAACCTCAGACTCCTGGGCTCAAGCAATCCTCCTGCCTCAGCCTCCTGAGTAGCTGGGGCTATAGGTGCACATCACCACACCAAGCTAATTTTTCTATTTTCAGTAGAGACAGGATCTCCCTCTTGCTCAGGCTGGTCTCAAACTCCTGAGCTCAAGCAATCTGTCCTCCTCAGCTTCCCAGAGTGCTAGGATTATAGGCATGAACCACCATGCTTGGCCTCACCCCTGAGACTTCGAAAGGAATAATATTGAATCTATTATATTGAGCCTTCCAATCAATGAATATGATATAATCTCCATTTATTGAAATCTTCTATACATCTCTTAATAATGTCTTAGAGTTTTTATGTATCATTAGATTTGGTATGCCAATATTTTTTTAAATTATTTAAACCTCTTTGCATGAGAAAGATTAGTTGTAATTTTCCTTTTCTGTAATGTACTTGTTAGGTTTTCATATCAATATTACAAAACATCTTGACAAGTATTCTATTCCAATTTATTATTTAGAAAATTTTTGCAAAATTGGTGTCATTTTTTTAAAACTTAGAATTCACCAAACTTCTGGTAGAAAACACCTGGGCATGGAGTTTTCTTTTGGGGAAGGTATTAGATAATGGATGCAATTTCTTTCATCGATATGTCTAATCTGATTTTCTCCTTTTCGGTGGAAGCAATTTCAGTAAGTTGTGTTTTTATAGGATTTATGTCTATGCCATCCAAATGTATAGTCATAAAAGTTTTCACTTCACCCTTGTAGTAGTATTTTTAATTTCTATATTTCTTATCTTTGTTATTTTCTTTCTTCTATTTTCTTTGGGTTTTTTTTTTTTTGGTTTTGTTTCGTTTTGAGACAGAGTCTCACTCTGTTGCCCAGACTATAGTGCCATGGCAGCAGCCTAGCTCACAGCAACCTCAAACTCCTGGGGTCAAGCGATCCTCCTGCCTCAGCCTCCCGGGTAGATGGGACTATAGGTATGCACCACCATGCTCAGCTAATTTTTTCTATTTTTAGTTGTCCAGCTAATTTCTTTCTATTTATAGTAGAGACAGGGTCTCACTCTTGCTCAGGCTGCTCTTGAACTCCTGGGCTCAAACAATCCTCCCACCTCGGCCTCCCAGAGTGCTAGGATTAAGCCGTGAGCCACCACGTCCGGCCTCTTTCTTCTATTTTCTTAAGGTAAATTTTCTGTTCTTTTCCTGACTTCTTGATATGGATGTTTATCCCACTGATTGTCATAATATATAAATCTAAGTCTGTAATTTTCTCTCTAAGCATGGAGTTAGCTATATTCTGTAAGTTTTTACATGCAGTATTATCATTATTGTTCTGTTCAAAATATTTTCTAATCTTCATCATGATTTCTTCATTGAACCATGGATATTTAGAAGTGAATATATTACTTTCCAAATATGAGAATTTTCTAGTTATCTTTTTTATTATTTCTGACATCATTCCACTGTGGTCAGAGAACATATTTGGTATGATTTAAACCTTACTAAATCTGTTGAGACTTGCTTTATGGCCTATCATACTGTCAATTTCAGTAAATATCCCATATGCACTTAAAAAAATGACTATTCCAGAGCTTTATATATGATTATTGTCTGTAGTCAATTAGGTTAAGTTTGTTAAGTACAATATGCAAGTATTCTACAGTTTTAGTGCCTTTTTTTTTTGTCTTTTTCTTTGTGTTACTGAGAGAAATGTGCTAAAAATTTCTACTATAAATGTAGACTTATATATTTCTCCTTGTATTACTAATTTGCTTTATCATAAACCTTCTTGTCAAAAAATGGCACCTAAAGAATTAGATGTTAAAAATCAGTAGCTTATAAAACAGATCTTTTAATTTCAATCTTATATCAATAAAACACAGTTATATTCTATATTCTACTTATATCTTGATTGACACTGTCTGATGGACAAAAATTACCAGTTTCCTATTCCTGCTCACTGGAGGCTCACCATTATATTTAATAGAGACTAATCCAGAGATCTACAAGCTGGAAGACACTGGATTCAGGGCCACTGCAGGAGGCTGGCGTTAGTGAATAGCAGACAAGAGCTTAGGTTTTGTTACTCACTGCTTGTACAAAATAGTCATGGTACCACCACTGACTCATTGACCACACATGCTAACTGCCAGTGAAGCATCCAAGTGAAAATTATCAACTTACTTGGGCTGCTACTGCAACAATAAAAATATAAATTGAGAACAAAACATTCGCAGTTCTTGAGCATGAGGAAAACCTTGAGTATCAGGTACAGTCAACTGAGGTCCTCAAAGGCAGGGGTTCTGCCTCATGGATCATTTTAGCTGTAGCACTGAGTCTTTTACTTATCATTTGATAACAGTCACTAAATATTTATTGAAAGAAACTATTGGTCCTGCTTGAAGAGAGGTAAGAACAATAAGTCACATATCAGTGAGCCTGGAAACCCATGACTGCACAGGTAGGTCTCTCAGGCTTCAACAATCGCAAGAACTATCACATTTTCCCTAGCAGAATACAAAAAAAATACACAAAACAGAAAAAGTTCCCTACACTAGGATCACCTCTCCTATGACTACTAACTTTCTATGTCATGGATCATTGGAGGAAAAGGTTACATTGATCAACCCTGGAAACTGGATCACCTTGTGTAAGGTAAATCTGGGTACCTTAATGATTCTTTCTTTCTCCTCCTCCTGTGCAAACCTAAAATGGATCCCTGCTGATTACCCTTCAAAGACAGCATCCATTCTCAAGAATCACTAACTCAGTTTCAAAGGAACAAAGAAATACTTAATTCTAGAGCCCCAGGCGTTAGTCTCCATTGCAGTATGTTTTCAGAGATAATTATTTTAAAGGTAATAGGCCCTTTAAAAAGCACCCTGGTCATGTCATCAGTTCTTAAGCAGAGAATACAGTCTGAACACAACTGAGCTCAGGAATCAAGTCTCAGTGTTCTTGTACAGTAGGCTGGTTACATGAAATTGTGAGGCGGGAAATTCTCTTGGCTATTAAATATCTGGGCTCTTCATTACACAATGCAGTGTCCCCAAAGCACACAAGGAAATTTTGCTGTAGGCCTGTTAGGGCCCAGAGGATAAAGACCTCATATGAGGGCCAGCACAAAAACATCTATAAGTTTTGCCATGATTTCTCAGCAGAAATGATGTGTTAGACAAAGGAGTAAAGTCAGCTAGGGTGCCAAAACCTTTCATAGACCCAGAGCGATTATATTCATCTGGCCATTCCAAGTGACTTCCATAACTGTTTACTTCTATTTTTAAGTCATTAGAGAAAATAATTCAAAGAGTAGGAATTGCCATGACTTTTCCTCAAGAGTCACCTCTTTCAGAGACACACCGACCACTTCCTCTGGTTTATAATTGTCTCATCTGTGTTTAGCTGGTCGCTGTGGCTATATCTAGAAGATCTTCTCCTAAAGGAGCTATATCCCACCCAACAGGTGGTATCAAATCTGCACACTATCTGTTCACAGCTTGGACATACCTCTAGTGTAAGTACTGTCAAATGACAGAGAGGCAAGATTTGACTTACCTATTAATATATTAGGGCAATGACTTATACTCAAAAACTTGCTGGATTGGGAGTGACTGGTTGCAATATTAATATTCAGGCCTCTCTTGCCTCTTTGCTGTGAGTAAAGCTCAATATAAGCCAGTAGATCTCTGGAACTCCACTGATTCCCCAAATCCTCCAGAGTGAATTAGCATCCTTGCCATCTTTCACCGAAATCCATTACATTAACAAGTCCTGTCAAATCTACCTTCCATATACATCTTGAAGACACCCACTTCTCCATTCTCTTTGTCTGTCTCAACTACCATCTTTTCTCCTACCTCCCTCAAATCATCTCCCACACAGTTGCAAGAATAATCTCTTAACATATAAATGTGATCATATCACTGTTGAACCTAGTACCCTTTAATGACTTCTTTTGTTTAACTCCAAGCTCATTATCATGGCCTGCATCTTCTCCTTTGTTGGAATTAGTTTCATGAGGGTGGAGTCTATGTCTGTTTTGTTTGCCACTGAACTATAAAACCTCAAATTGAATCATGGGGTCAACCAATGTAGAAGCCAACCTTCTAACATAAAAGATTCTCCAAGGATCAGTGAACTGGATTCCAAGCCCAATTCAGGAAAGTCACTTCCAGGTAAGACCTTGAGGGCTGGGTCCTAGAGGTCTGGATGTAGAACAGTGATGCCATTGTCCCTGCCGTGCTTTTGCAGAAGAAAAGGCAATGAGAGGGTTACTGAATGCAATGTCCACAGGGAGCTGCAGGCCAGAGCCAGGAACACAGACTGAAAATGAGTTATCAAGCCAAACAGGAATAGACAAAGAATAGAAAGGTAAGGAGGCAATTCAAATGAAGAATACAAGGGAGCTAGGGAAATAGATCTTCAGAATAAAATCCTGGAGAACTGCAATTTGAGAAATTCCTGATCCTAAGGGTAAATAAACAGTCATAGACTTTAAACTAATACTCATGACCTGACCCTTTTGGGATTGAGTAAAGTGTCAGTAGCAGAATGCACACAAGTTTCAAACCCTCACCACCATCTAAAAATGCACACGATTCACTTCAAAATGTACTTACTTGTTTACCCACTCTCTGATTCATTCATCCTTCCATAATACAACATTTATAGAGAAACTGTGAACATTCTTTGGAAACATGCAAATACACTGAAAGGCAGCTTATTTCAAAGGCTGTCCATCTGCAACAAGACAGATTGATTTTCCCATTTCTCATAACCTTCCTTCTTCTCTCCCTCATCACTCAAGATTCAACCCAAGTCTTTCTATTGTCTGGGGTTTTCAAAATTTCCCCTGGTTTTTCTCTTATCTTAGCTCCCTTAGCATATACAATTGCCTCACATCTTTTAAACCTTGAAGACTGGCTACCTGTATTATTTCCAGATCATATAAACCTTAATGACTGGCACATTTTATTATGTCTGTTGCATTTCTGCCATTGAACTTAGCTCAGATGTGAGTACTTAGTGCATGATAAGTTCTTAGTAAATATTTCAAATATATTGGCTGATTAGTAGGGTCATTATCCCAAGATTAAAACTCTAGTTGAGTTATTCCCTTATTCTCTTGTTAATTTGGATATATTAAAGATCTTTCTCAGCAGTTTCGGAATTTTATTGCATCTGTCTGCCAGCCAGAACCCATTCTTGTGTGCTCCCAACTGGCTCCTATAATATCCCTTTGGCACACTAAGCTATGGTGGTAGATTTCTATTTATGCCATTTGGGTAATTGGCTGCCTTGAATTGTTTCAGGTAATCAATCTAGGAATTCTCAAACTTTACAAGTAAATAAATTTAAAATACATATACACAAACACATATTCACTTAAACAATATTAATAAAATAGAATTTTTTAAGTTTATTACACTTCTTTTATTTTAAAAGAAACGCATGGAATTTAGAAATGTTTGAAAGATAAAACAAAATCCTTATAATTCCAGCATCACAAAAAACTTTGCAGTTTGAAAGTATGTTTGCATTTTTGTACATTTCTGTCTACTCTTTTTATTTATTCATTTTGGAGCCCGTCTTTTTCATTTCTGCTCCATATAGAAATCACTTATGACATATACATCAGTTGTCTCATGTTCTTCATATTACCCTCTTTGTTCTGAGTCTGTCAACTTCCCATGATAGGATTTAAATGAAATAAAAGGAAGGTGAAGTGTACTGAATATTATACCAGAAAATTTTTTTCTGTGTTGTATAGCCTTAAAGCAAGTATTTTAAACAAACAAATATTTCTTTGGTATTTTATGAATTATATGTGTAACTTAACTAACTGTGACTGAGATTGTAGCCACCAATTCATATATGGAGACAGCAATGCAAACACCAGTTTCTTTAATTTAGGCTTGTGTAACAGGACTTCTGCCCCCAGATATCTCTTGTCAGGTCACACATAAACACCTGCAGGACATGGCTCTGTGGGGGGTGGTCAGAAAAGGCATATCAGTCTCAGGAAGCAAAAGTAGGGGGCAGACAAGGTGGGATAAAAGGAACTCTCAAGTGGAGTCTTCTCTGGGTTCAATTGCTTTCACAGCTTTGCACTTGCTCTTTGTACAGAGTTGGAAGTGTGACATTTTAAAGTTAGTTTTTATAGAAACAAATGTCAAGAGAGGTGAGTCATCCCAATATCTCTAAAAATAAACCCAGGTTGTCAAAGAAATCAAAACTTTGCCCTCAAGCTTAGCCGGTATGAGAGCAAGAGTCTTCCCACCCATGGCTGTGCAGCTGCTCAAAGTAATCCCAGAATTTGAGGGCAGTATGGGACTGGACTGAATGAAAATACGAAGCGAAAATAACTTTGGATTTCAGCTTTATCTAACTGGAAAATTTCCCTAACAAAATACACTATATAGAGAAGGAGAGAAATTATTTGATTATTTCAAATGAAGCCCAAGATAGGCATCCTAAGAGAACACTCTTTATAGAGGCCAAAGGAATGCCTCCCCTCCACCTTCTTGTTACTACCTACCAAAGTTCATTGCCTGCTGTTCAAGAGGAAGCGGGTACACTGAGACGGTAGGGGTTACAGCAGACAAAGAGTTTGATATTGCGGGGCACCATGTGAGGAGATGGGAGGAATTTCTCAAATCCATCTCTCTGGGAGTTTTTGAGCTAGAGTTTTTAAAGATAGTTTGGCAGGCAGGCAAAGGGCTAGGGAATTGGCTCTGCTAATTGGCTTGGGATGAACTCATAGAATTGGGAAGCAGAAATTATCTTCTTGCATTAAGTCAGTTTCCAGGTAGAGGGTTGAAAGACCATTTGAGTAAGTTTCATGGTATGGGCCACTGGTCTGGTCTGGTCAGTTGGTCCATCAGAATGCAGGGTCTGGAAGATATCTCAAAGACCAGCCTTAGTTTCCACAAAGATGATGTCATCTATGGGAGCAATGAAGAAAGCTAAGAATTTTTATGACCATCAGCTATGTCAGTAGTAAGCAATTATAGGAAAGCAAGCTAGGGAACAGCAGCTGGTGTGTGTGTGTGTGTGTGTGTGTGTGTGTGTGTGTGTGTGTATTTTAACTATGCTTTTACTTTTGCAGAGTTCGAGCCCCTACCACAGTTCCCGTCTTACAGTCCTATATTAATTTTATAAAGGATGGTTTCCCTCTGAAGATTTAGTGAAAATGAACTGACAATAGACAGATAAATAGAAGAAAAAGGCATATAAAATTTATTTAAGGTGCATAGCATGGGTGAATTGCAGGAGAATGATTACCCAAATACCCAGTGTGTTCCAGATGATTATATAATCTTCTTCATAGGAAAAGAGGAGATGGATTAGAAGAGTAAGTGATTTTTAGGGGAAATGAATGAGCCCAAGGAACAATGGCCTTGGATAAAATTTGTCTGAGTTCTAGGGGAGGTGGTGGAAAGGTGAGGGAAAGAACCCCACTGTGAACAAAGAATGTCTTATCATACAGGTAATCTCTCAGAGATCATAAGAATCTCTCAGAAGAGTTGAGATAAAAAAGTCTGTTTGAGCATAGTGGCCTCTCCTAGTCTCTTCTGTTCCCCAGTAGTTCATCTTTCCTGGTTACTTAATGAGATTCTTAGGAAAGGGGTCTTGAAACAATTGCATTTCTTTTGGAAAGGAGATTACTTAGATAAGGAAGAGTCCCCCTTTGTGCTTCAGGAAAGAGGATCAGAGAAACAGGGAAGCAGGGGGAAGGTCAGAGAGAGAGACCTTGAGGCTGCTTTTTTAGTTCAGCATGTCAAAGGGTTATACTTCAGCTATTGTTTTCTGAGCCCTAACACCTCTAATGTTAAGATTTGAAACATAGGTTTGTGAGGAGCCTAGAGAGTTAAACATGTGAAAATGAGTATCCATAGTAATCTTAATTCAGAGGGAGGGAAAAACTTCAAAGCCCTCAGTAGGATATTTGGGAACCTAGGCCATGCCCAAGATGTGCCCTAACATAGACACATGAAGGTCAAAAGGAAATAAAAATTGACTTCCAACTTTAGAGACAGGAAGCCATCTATGTATGGTTTCCTCTTACGATACTCCTCCATAGCCCTCTCTCCCATTTCAACAGTCATCTCTATGGCCAGTACCCTGTGGCCTCCCTGCCCAGGTCTGCCCACTGTGTAACTGCATACTTCCCCCCGACTGGCTTCTAGAGGACACCAACTGGGGAAGTTTTGGTTTCGTTTGTTTGTTTTAACTGAGTACCCCACCCCACCCTGTGCTAGGGACTAATGGCACAATGGTGAACAAGACAAAAATCCCTGCCATAACCATAGTAACAAATAAATATATAGTATAATTTTAGGTACTGTGAAGACATAGTAGAAAAAGGAGTGTATGTTAGGGTGTGGATGTCTTAATTAGAGATATCCTTTCTTCCATTTTATATGTGTCATACATATATGTGTTATATATTCAGAAGTACAGAAAGGTATACAGTTCAAAGGAAGCCTCTATGTGCCACACAACATATCTCTTGAAGGCAACCTTTTGCTCCTCTGATGCCCTTCCAAAGATATTCTATGCATATGTAAGCATAAATTAATTTATATACTTATGCATATACAAAAGTTTATTGTAAAAACCTTCAAATATATAGCAATGTTGAATACATTTTACAATAAACACATATATACCCCTCACTTAGAATCTACCAGTAACATTTAATAGTACTTTAAAAAAATTATTTTGTCTATTTATCCATTCATCTCATTCTATTGTGTGCTATTACAACAGAATACCTGATACTGGGTAATGCATAAAGAAAAGAGGTTTATTTAGCTCCCAGTCTGTAGGTTGGAAAGTTTGA
>VBSM01001265.1:63767677-63800145 GCA_008086735.1 Cheirogaleus medius
TATTCATATAGTATCATACTTCATGGTGAAGGACTGAAAGCTTTTCCTCTAAGACTGGGAACCAAAGAAGTATGCCTATTTTTGCCACTTGTAGTCAACCTAGTATTGGAAGTTCTAACCAGAGCAATTAGGCATGAAAAAGAAATAAAAGGCATCCGAAATTGCAAAGAAAGAAGTAAAATTATCTCTTTTCATGGATAATGTGATCTTACATATATACAACCCTAAAGATCCCCACACACACACACACAAAGTTAGGAAAACTGATAGAACTAATAAATGAATTCAGGAAAGTTGAAGGATACAAAATCAAAACTCAAAAATTATACTTAGGAATGAACTTAAATAAGGAAGCAACAGATTTGTACACTGAAAACTTCAAAATACTGCTGAAAGGAATTAAAGAATACATAAATAAATGGAAAGACATCCCATGTTCATGTATTGCAAGACATAATATTGTTAAGTTGTCAATACTACCCAAAGAGATCTACAGATTCAAAGTAATCCATATCAAAATTTCAACAGTTTTTTTTGCAGAACCAGAAAAATTCTAAAATTCAAATGTAATCTCAAGAAACTTCCAAATTACCAAAACAATCTTGAAAAAAAGAACAAAGTGGGAGATCTCACACTTTCTAATTTCAGAATTTACTACAAAGCTATAGTAATCAAAGCAGTGGTAATGGCATAAAGACCAACATATACAACAATGGACTAGAATGGAGAGCGCAAAAATAAACCCTCATACATAAGGTAAAATAGTTTTTAGTGAGGATGCCAAAACCATTTAATGTGGGAAAAACAGTCTTTTAAAAAAATGGTTCCAGGAAAACCAGATATTGAAAACCATGCAAAAGAATGAAGTTAGACCCTTATTTTATATGTATATAAAAAATAATTCACAATGGATCAAATACCTGAATGTAAGAGCTAATATTACAAAACTCTTAGAAGAAAACATAGGAGAAAAGCTTCATGACATTGGATTTGGCAAAGATTTCTTTAATATGACACCAAAAGCACAAGCAACAAAAGAAAAAAATAAATCAATAGGATTACATCAAATTGAAGACATCTGTGCTTCAAAGGAAAAAATCAACAGAGTGAAAAAGCAACCCCCAGAAAGGGAGAAAATATCTGCAAATCATATCTCTGGCAAAGAATTAATATGTATACTATATGAATATATTTTTAACTTTATGGAAGGTTTGTGAATATAAAAAAAGGACTATATTTTTAAGAAGTCCTACAATTCAACAACAAAAACGAATAAACATCTCAACTTTAAAAAATGGGTAAAGGATTTGAGTAGACATATTTCCAAAGGAGATACACAAATGGCCAATAAGCACATGAAAAGATGCTCAATATCAAGAATCATTGTAGAAATGCAAATCAAAGCCACAATAAGATACCACTTCACAACTATTAGCATGGCTATTATCAAAACCCAACTAGCCAACAAACAAACAATCAAAAAAACCCCAGAAAACAACTGAGTGTTAGTAAGAATATGGAAAAATTAAAGTTCAGAGAGCTCCCCTCCTTAGCATGGGCAGTGAGCTTTTATAGGCTGAAGACTGGAAGCAAAGTAGAGAAGTAGCTTGATTGGTTACAGATTGTGTTTGCCTTATTTGGACATGGTCTGGTCAGAGTTGCATGTGATTGGCTGAAGCTCAGCTGCTTGCATGACTGAGACCTGGCTATTTGTTACTATAAATATACTCCTAAGTTAGATTTTAGTTTGTTTAAGTTGGATTGTGGTTATTGACCTCCTGCTTATTTAATTTAACATTATTGAGAATCTTGGGTGCTCCCTCCTATACATAGATGCTGATTAATTTGAGGACTGCAGCAAAAATCATTTTAAAAATGATTGACTATATTTCTCACCATCTGCCACACTGTCAAATTGCTGGGAGGTGACATAGAACTCATGGAAGGTTGTTGGGACAAACATGCGGAAAACAGAATTTATCTTTAGCTTTAGACATTACATGGATAATGAAGTGGTCAGAAATAGGGTAAATTATTTTGAATTTCAGAGATACCTTAAATAACAGGTCAAATACTAAACAATTTTTTTACTTTTGTGAAAATTGATCTTGTTGATTTTAATTCTTCCTTTAAATAATTACTCAGAAATAGGATTTAAATGGTAAAAGATTAGTGCCCATGCATGTTTCTAAAATAGATTTAATTTATACAATTTTTTTCCTACTCAGGTGCCCAAAATACTTTATAACATTATCAAAATGTTCCATCAAATGCCATTTTGCAGGGAATAGGACCATCTTTCAGTGGGAAATAGGTGACTGAGAGGTAAAATCGTCTCTAACCAGATTACAAAACAAATTAGAAGTGGAGACTTCAAAGAAAAAAAGAAAGCTATCACATTCTCAAATGGAACTTGCTTTATGTAATTTAAGAAGTGCTCAATGGCTCTTTCTGCTCCAAATCATCCTTTATTTCAGTTTTTCATTCTACCTGAGATTCTGCCAATTAGAGATTCATTTTCAATAATAATTTAGTATAAAATAAGAAATAACTCTGGAACTCTGAGGCTATTCATTGTTCACACATTTGTATGATTTAGTTGAATCATATTTCTCTCTCTCTCTCTCTCTTTTTTTTTCCTAACTGAGCTGAACTGTATTGAAGAAAGTGATAGTAGGCGATAGGAGGGGAGTGGTGAGGAGAGAGATAATTGGAAAGGACTAGGGCATTTATAATGATATTATCTGTCTTCCCTGCTCTAAGGCAGCAGTCTGCATCCTGGCTGCATACTAAAACTGCCAAGGGAACGATTTAAAAATGAAACAAAACAAACTCAAACCAAGCAAACAAAGATGAATGCCTGAGCCTCTTATTCCACAAGGACAATTATATTTGAATCTTTGTGGGGGGCAGGGCCTTTTTTTTCCTTTTTAAGGCTCCTAGGGTGATTTTAATTTAACAACTGAAACTGAGAACTACTCTCTCAGTCCTGATGCCCAGATCATACCCCATACCAATTAAATTAGAATATCTGGAGCAAAGGAGCTAGGCTTTGTTATTTTTTAAGGTCTCCATATAATTCCAATGTGCAGCAAAGTTTAGGAACCACTGATCTTGAGCTTGCATCAGAATAACCTAGAGTACTTATTAAAACAAATGCTGCTGGGCTCCATTCCCAGAGTTTCTGATTCAATTGGTCTGGGTTTGCATTTCTTACAAGTCCCCAGGTGAATCTGATAATACAAGTGTGGAAATCAATGGCATAGGATCACTTTGGCAATTGTTTAGCCTTCAGTGCTAAAAGTGAAGTTGTACATACCCTACCCAGCAATTTCTTTCTTCAGTACATCGCTTATAGAAAGTCATATTTTTATGCACCAGGAGACATGTATAAGAATGTTTCTTAACAGTATTATTTTTAATTGCCAAAGCAAAAAAACAATCCAAATATCTACCAGCAATAGAATGAGAAAACAACTTGCAGCATCTTGAGACAATGAAATGATATACAACAATAATAAACAAATACGTACAATACAGATGATTCTTTAAAACATGGTATTGAACAGAAGAAGTTAGATACATACACAAAACACATACAAAATAATTTCATTTCTATAAATTTCAAATAAAATGGCAAAGACTAAATTATATTAAGAATTCATTCATTAAGTGTTAAAGCTGTAAAGAAAATTAACTAATTGTCTTAGAATAAACAGTGGTTTCCTTTTAAGAGTGAGAAAGTGTTTTTATTGGCATGCACCTCATAAGGTCTTTGGGTAATGAAAGTTATCTCATCTCTTTACTTGGGAGGTTGTTACGTAGATGTTTTCTTTACAATAATTTTAATATATGTTTATTTTTATGTACTTTTCCAGATATCTACAATATTTCACAATTTTAAGAATCAAATACAAATAGGAAGGCCAAGTAACTAGTAGAGAAAATTACGTAGAATCAACACTAACTTCAAAGCTGAAACAAGATGGATCTAAAGTTGTCTATAGTAAAGGAAATTTCATGTTTGAAGTCAATTCTATAAAGTAAATAGAGAACATTGCAATTATTTTGTTTGGAAAACTAGAGGAAAACCATTTTCTGAGAGAAAATGGTGACAACTAGGGCCTTATTTGTGAGATATACTGGTTTGTACCTGTTTTCCCAGTATAATTATTAATAGTGTCCTTTCATTCTCAAAGGGTTACGATTCAGGCAAGAAATTATGAGTATATATCTATTTTTAGCCTTCTTTGGTTAGACATCTGAAATATTAGAAAAAACATATTTTCCAATGATGAATTTTAGTCTGTACAATAATTTCCAAAAGGATAAATGCAGAATGGCTTATTTATAGATAAATACGGTTTTGGAAAAACATTACACATTTCCAAAGCCATAGCATTTCTTTTGTCTTACAAACTTTTGTCCTTGCTCCACCTCTAACAGGTTTTGCCTAATTTAATGATGCCACAGAAATTAATCATTTTGCATGCTTATACCTATCCTGCCAAAAAATAAGATTATTTCTTTTTTTTTTTTTTTTTTTAGAGACGGGGTCTCGCTCTTGGTCAGGCTGGTTTCGAACTCCTGACCTTGAGCTATCCACCCGCCTCGGCCTCCCAGAGTGCTAGGATTACAGGCGTGAGCCACCGCGCCCGGTCTAAAAATAAGATTATTTCTTAATGCAATATAAAAAGGTCATAAACGCATGCTAACACCCCAAACAGTGATGAAATATTCGACATCTGCAATGCCACTTGCTTTTAAATCTAAATATCATTTTCAGAAGTTTTTCTGATAATCATTGAAAATTGAAATCATGCAAAAGAACTGCAAGGAGTCTAGAAAGACTAGAAAGGATGGAGATGATATGTCAAAGCACAAAAAGAAATAGAAACCTGTGCTAAGTTTCTTCTAACTCAAACTTTCTAAGTAAAATCTCCAAGTACAGCACTGAGAACATCAAAGTGTTCCCACATAGTCATATCCTCCTCTTCTGCAACCCACTCTTGAGAAGGAAAAAGCTAAAGCTTTCAGATCAGATTGAAATAACTCAGCAAAATTTATTAATACTTGCCTAATTTTTAGGCCCTCAGGATAAACTCCCATTGACGTCAGCAGGAGATTTCTTTTGCAGACGTTGTGAATCCATCTCAATAAGTTTCAACTGGGCTATTTAGAGTCCTGCCACTTTAGGATGGAGTTTCAAAGGCCTTACCTACCCACTGCTAAGAAATTGGTGCTGAGAGCCTGAACCCTCAGATGCAATGACTTCCTTCTGGCTGTCTGTGAAGGATGCTGCTTCAATTTTGTATCTGTAATGGGGAAATAAGATGAGAGTTTGCCTGACCCCGGACGCTGCTCTATCTTGGCCATTGTCTATTTCAGATTGTGAGCACCGGCCAATAGAAATGATGTTTCTAACTAAAGAGACAAGAGTCTATTTACACACATTGAAGCTGTGTTTGCACACACACACCTATTTGAGAAGGGGAAACTAGTTAACTTCAGGCATTGACCTTTTTGTAAAACAATATGCCAGCCTAGGATCAAGAGGCAAAGAACTAAAGCCCATTTAAGCCAGCTTAAGTTAAGAGGAATTTATTTTAAGCTAAACCAGGCAACTTCACAGGCATTTACGGATAAGATATGAAATGGAACCAAGCCACATGGGGACAGACACTAGACCGGAAAAATCAGTTGCAAGATCATTCTCTCTGTGCTTCTAATGCATGAGGTATCCCCCTGATCTCTACTTCCTTCTTTTTTATCTTGTTTATATGGTTCCACATCCCTGCATTTGCCCTGACATGTCGATTTTCAATTCAATTGTCCACTACTGCCTAATAATCCCTATATCTCCCAGTGCAACTTCTCAAGAGAAAGGAGCTAATTACTTCAACCCAGTCTATGCCCTGGTTCTTCCTGTGTTGGTATTCAAGCCAAACGGAGTCAGCTAGTGGTGAGCAGTTGCTTCCTATAAGAGGGGCTATGAATTGGGTACATTTTAGAAAAGTAGAATAGACTGGGTAGGTTCTCCCAAAATGTCTACTATAAGAAATGTTTACAAATTATTTAAAATTATTATATCCTGAATGGACCTGTTTGTAGATGCCCAAAGTGCTGGCCCTTTTTCCCCTATGTTCCAGATCAATATGAAATTTAGGAAACAGATAACTAACAAATGACAATGTTGAAGATGCAATAGAAGTTTTCAGTCTCCTGCAATGGAAATGTATTCACACACACACACACACACACACACACACACACAGTGGATAATGTTTTCAAAGTCCAGGCTTTTTTTTTCCTCAAAAGCCCTGTAAGGTTGGATTGCTTTATTTCCCTAATGAAAGTTTATGCATTTCTGACATGTTTCTGTTTAACATTCTCTCCTCAAATCTAAAGTAAAGAGTTGCTTTTAACATTACATTAATAACAAAATATATTTTTGATTTTCCCTGAAAATGACAAGATTTCCAAAATGGGATACAATTAGGTTCTGCTGAGACTCTCAGAATATATTTTAAGAACCAATGGAGTGAAATCTTAATTTTTGGTTGTCCTGTTTTGCCATAACTTTGAGCTCATATTTTAGCTAATTTTTTCCCTCCAAAGTCAGAATATTTAGTGTATTTTCTTTTGAAAAGAAAACAAGTATTAGTTATTTGTTTCAATCCTTTCAAAGTAAGTTTCTGCAAAAATTATGTGTTCTGACCTATGCTTACTGCTAGAGGATTACAAGCGCATATCTGACCCATTTCCAGGAAGAACAAACTACTTTTGATATAACATATTTTCTTGGCATTAATATGCAGAATCTGAAAGCTTGGAAGTTTTTTGTTTTGTTTTGTTTTGTTTTGTTTTTATCAATTTCTTACTGTACACAATTCACCTTAACATTTTTTAGGCTTTCAAGTTTTCAAATTATTATCATTCAGGAGTAGCAACGAAACTTAGTTTAGCCATTTATTTTTAACCAACCTGACTTGTGCCTCAAAAATTTATGATCTGAGATGAGAGAGGAAGGTGGCAAGATCTTTCAGTTGCTTAATCTCTAGCCAGGAGATGTTACCTGTGGCCAATCTCTGCTAATTCAATTCTGGGCATGGAAGTGGTTTGGCCTTCTAGTGGTATTAATAATTGTGCCCACTGAGTGTCTCCTGCCTATGCCATACTGTACCTGTGCTATGGTCTGAATGTCCTCAACAAAACTCATGTTGAACTTTAATTGCCATTGTAACAGTGTGAAGAGGTAGGGCCTTTAAGAGATGATTAGGCCATGAGGATGGAGTAATGCCTTTATCTTGGAAATGGGTTAGTTATCATGGGAGTGAGTTCCCAGTAAAAAGGGTGAGTTCAGTCTGATTTTCTATCTCTAGCATGGGTGTGTTTTTTCACCATGTGATGCCTCTGCCATGTTTTGACAACAGCAAGAAGGTCCTTACTAGATATAGTACCTTGATCTGGGACTTCCCAGCCTCCAGAATAGTAAGCCAAATAAAGTTGTTTATAAATTATTATTATTCTGTTCTAAAAGCATGAAATGGACTAAGAAAACCTGTCACTTGATGAATATCTATGGCAGGTAACACTAAAGGAAAAGTTAGCTATTAAAGGTAGACATTTTTTAAGTGGGAAGCAGGTTAATGAAAGTAGTTTTATTTACTATTTTATTGATTCAGCCATTCAACCAATCAAGCAATTGTTTATTTAACAAGTTTTTATTGAAGAGCTACTATGTACCAAGTGCCCTGCTAGGATTGGGGATACAGAAGTAAACAAAACTATGGTCCCTACTTAAACTCAGTGGGGAATACAGTCACATAGGTAATTTTCCTATTAGGGATTATATGGAGTTGTGAGAGAGAATAGGAAGAAAGCATAATGAGATTGGGGATCAGAGGATGCCTTCATGTAGAATGAAATGAATGTTACATGGAAGGTGATCATTGCCTTTAGGCAATGAAATGAAAGTTTCATAGAAGGTAGTCAGGCAGGAAGGTTGTTGTGAGGTCGGGAGGGAAATTTTATATTCAGGAAACTGAAAAGTCAAAGTGCTTATCCCATAGAAAGCACTGGGTAAAATGCCTCAAAATAAGACTGGAGTGTAGACAAGGGCCACAGTAACTTGGGCTCATGATCTGCATGAACAGTTTGAGGCTTGATCCTAAATACAATGGTAAACAATTCATATGTTCTGATCCAGGGGTAACATGATTTCATTTATTTTTAAAATAATGGTGAAATGGAATGGAAAGGGTCAGAAGTCAAGAGTAGACAGAGATGCAGTAAAATGACTTTAAATTAGAGTGGAGAAATAAGGGAAAAATATTGATTCAAAACATCTTGAGGAGATATATCCAACCACTCAGCAAGATCTATTGTTTATGGGCATTGAGGTTACAAGAGCAACCCCCATAATTTAGGATTAAGCAGTTGGATGGATTGTGGTGCCATTTTCTGAGATGGGGAAGATTGAAAAGAGAGGGTGCTATGGACTGGACTGTGCTCTCCTCCACCAAAAACGTCGTATGTTGAATCCCTACCTTCCAGTGTGACTGTATTTGGGGATAGGGCCTGTGAGGAGGCAATAAAGGTTAAATGAAGTCATAAGAGTGGAGCCCTAATACAATGGGACTGTGCCCTTATAAAAAGAAGAAGACATCAGAGCTCAATCTCTCTCTCTGCCATGTGAGGACACAGCAAGTAGGTGGCTATCTGCAAGCCAGGAAGAGAGCCCTCATTGAAACCAAATTGGCTGAACCTGGATCTTGGACTTCTGGCCTCCCGAACTGTGAGAAATAAAATTCTGTCGTTTAAGCCACCCAGCCTCTAGTATTCTTTTATGGTAGTCAGAGTTGACTAAGACAGAGAGGCAATGGAGAATACCTGTAGTTTAAGATGAATGTGGACTAATTCTTATAATGGGTCCAGAAGGCAGAGTTTGATCTAGGTGGGAGATCAAAATCTTGCCATCATTAGTGCTTAAAAGGCATTCGAAGTCACAGGTGAATGAGATCATCTAAATCAAGCATGTAGGTAAAGAGCAAAGAGCAAATCTTGAGGATTTCGTGCTCGCTTCGGCAGCACATATACAAATCTTGAGGATTTCCCTACATATAGAGTTTGATACTAGAGGAGCAGCCAGACAAATAAGTTGAGAAGGATGGGCCAATTGGCCAAATAGGTGAGAGATTTGTTATCAGGAGTTTGTGGTGTTAGGGAAGCCAAGACAAGGAAATGTTAAAACAGAAGAGTACTGGACAAACATGCTGACTGTTGCTGAAAGGATAACTAAGAGGAAGATGTAGACGCTTCCAGTAGATTTGGCAATATGAAAGTGATTGATGAGCCATGAGAGAACAGTTTTTGTGTAATGGTGTGGTAGAATCCACATCTGAATGGGCCAAAGAGTGAATTAAAGATTAAGAAGGGGAGGCACTTGTGTGTGTGTGTGTGAGAGAGAGAGAGAGAGAGAGAGAGAGAAATTTGACTGTGATGGGAAGCAGAGTAATAGGAAAATAATTGAATCTAATGTGTGTTGATGACTCCCCTGGGGTGGATCAGGTCTAGGATGAGTCACATTAGTTGCTCTTTGGGCAATGAATATGCCTCTATAAGTAGTACACTAGAAATCATACAATGAAGTCTCTACTATCATCTCTTATGAAAAAATTAATTTAGAAATATTTATTTTAGGGTTAGGTTTCCAAGAACGCATTTCATAGCTATGGCAAGGGTTGTCTACACTTCTAATTCTTTGAAAATGGAATCCATTGATAGCTTCTCCACAGTTCTTCCAGGAATTACCTTATGGGCCTGAATCCTGGCTACTTTGTTGGGTTTGTTACCTACTTTCAGACTCTCAGAGCAGGCTAGCTGCCTGTCTACTCCTCCTGTCTCTTATGAGCTTCCAGAGTTTCTCTACAGGGATCTAGGCTCACCTTCAAAGACTTCTCCTTCCTGCACAGTCTAAACGTCCGTGGTTACTACTTGACTTCCTGGATCATGTTCCATTAGCTGGTGTTTGACCTTCTCTGGCCACCTGACATCCAGGCCACCTATAGGCTACATCCATAGTGGTTAAGATCTCATGCCCTGTGGAATAAGAGATGTGAGTATGAAGATCATTTGTACTACCTGACAGCTACGAGTCCTTGCTCATATTTAATTCTCTAAGTCTAGGATCCTTTCCCTGCAAGAACAAGATAACATCCCTACCTCTTGGGCTGCTGTGAGTACTGAATGAAATATTGTTCATAAACATTTACCTGGAACAGAGGATGCTCTGAATTAATGGAGGCTACAATTGTTATAGCCAATAGTGACACAAATACATTATCTAGCCAGCTTCATTCTCCTTCTCAGTGCTGTGATTTAGTTTGGGTTTTAAAGCCTGCTGAAGTCTAATTAGTAAAAAATAATTTTTAAAACTGTTTTTAAAAACTCACTTCACTTTAGAAATTAATAATTTTAAACAGCCTATAACTATTTTAAACAACAGTCTGCCTTATGGTTGTTTTTAACTTCTTTTGCTAATAGGAGAACAGTCTTCATAAATGACTCACTGGCCACTCAATTAGTTAATTCACGTGGCATTTCTAGGCTCTAAAAGAGTCACTCTCTCTGACTTACAGTATAGGGAAGAGTACTGATAAAAGAAGATAAGATGAAGGCCTCCCAAAAGCTTAGGCACAAATGCCAGCATATGCTACTGCCCTCTCCCCAGAGTCACTATTTCACTCTAGTACCAGCTAAATATTAGGAAAGCTCTGTCCAATGGAAGCATAATGCAAGCCACATGTGTAATTTTAAATTTTCTAGTGGCTATGTTTTTAATAAATCGTTTTATTCACTTTAGTGCTTTATTTTTAGCAGCTTTATTGATATAATTCACATATTGTATAATTCACCTATTTAAAGTATACAATTCAGTGGTTTTTATTATATTAGCAGAGTTGTACAACCATCACCACAATTAATTTTACAGCATTATTATTATTCCAAAAAGAAACTCCATACCAATTAGCAGTTATTCCCCATTGACCTTTCAACCTCTTGTCCAGCCCTCGGCAATCACTAATCCACTTTCTGTCTCTATAGATTTGCTTATTCAGAACATTCCCTTTTGCTATCCCTGTATAGTCAATTATTATAGTATGTAGCTTTTTGAATATAGCTACTTTCGTTTAGCACAATGCATTTGTCATACATAAGTGTAGTAATGAGTGTCAGTAGTTCATTCCTTTTAATTACCAAGTAATATTCCATTGTATAGAGACATCACAGTTAGTTATTCATTCATCTATTGATGGACATTTGGTTATTTCCAGTTTGAATGATTATGAGTAAAGTTGCTGTAGACATTATCAGTACAGGTTTTGATGTAAACACAAATTTTAATTCTTCTTAGATGAATCCCTAGAGTGGGATTGGTGAGTCATAAGGAAAGTGTTATATTTAGCTACGTAAGAAATTGTCAAACTGTTTTCCAAAATGGCTCTACCACACTAAACTCTCACCAGTAGTATATTAGTGTTCTAATTGCTTCTCATTGTTGCACTTGGTATAGTCAGTTTTTATTTGTTTGGCATTCTAATAGGTCTGTAGTGGTGTAGCCACATTTTAAAAAGTTTAAAAATATGAAATTAATTTTAATAATATATTTTATTTAACCCAATGTATACACAATAATATCATTTCAAATGTACTCCTGAGAAAGCACTTGGTCAAAACAAAAGGTTAGTTTCATGTGGTATATATGGTACTTAGTCTGCTAGTACTGTATTAAATTTAGAATGATCATGTCTATAGTGAATGGTGACGCTGGCATCTAGTTGATTTTTCTGCTTTTCATTTAGTTGTGCCAGTGTTAGCAAAACTCTATTTTGAGCAGCTGCTTCCAGCCCAGAGAATCAGTTTGTAGGCCAGATAAAGAAACACACTGAGTGATAGCAGGGGTCTACCCAGCAGGTGTCTAATCCTGTCATTGAGAGCAGGAACTTTATTTCTACCTTACAGTCAGGCTCAGATTCCATGGTAAAGGAAAGCTTCAGTGCAATCCATATAAAGCAAAGGTCTAAGAAAAACATAGTGAGGAGAGAGGACCTAGGAGTCAGTCTAGTGTTCAGACAGAAAAGGAAGAGCTGAGAGAGAGTCAGAGTGAGGGAAGGAGGAACTACTGCTCAAATTTACAAAGCACATATGCAATCAAAAAAGAGACAGAGGGACAGAGACAGAGAGCAAGAGAACCTCTTAGGAGACCAGGAGAGAGTGAGCAGAGCAGTCCAAGCCAGAAGCACAAGTTTTAACAGGGATGTTGGGGATGATAAGCTGAAAGAAGGCAGACTTCCTATCCCAACCTTGGTTCTATCCACAGACTCACACAGACCCACTAGTACATGCTGTTATGCCCAAGACCTCTTCTTGAGAAAGACTTGGCAAAGAGAACAAAAAGCCACAACAGATCTCAAGACCAAAAGCATAAGGGTTAACAATTAATTAGCAGTTTGAAACGAAGGGGAGACAATAGGCCATACATAAACAACAGCATTAAAATTTGTGCTTTAAAAGCCATTTTATAGATTTCAATGATAGACTGAAAACTAAAGAGGCAGCTGAGCAGGGCTTACAATAATGCTTCGGCTATAGTTCAGTTTACGACCTGATAGAGAGAAAGCAAAGCCTGTTGGAGACAGAGGATTTTAGGGTGACCATATAATTTATTGAGAGTGAAAAGGGAGCACTAACTAGATAATAGACATAATTTTTAACTATCCTGTGAAAAGCAGGACAAACAGTTACCCTGGGATGTGCTAACACTGTTATGGACTGAATTGTGTTCCCCACAAACACATATGTTGAAGTTCTAACCCAAAATATGATTGTATTTGAAGATAAAGCTTTTTTAAGGAGGTAATTAAGGTTAAATGAGGTCATAAGGGTAGGACCCCATAAGGGTGGGATCCTAATCCAATAGGACTGGTGTCCTTATAAGAAGAAGAAGAGAGATCCGAGAGATTTCTCTCCATGCGTGACCAAGAACAGGCTAGGTGAGTACACAGCGAAAACCCTACAAACCAGGGAGAGATGCCTCTCCATAAACCAACCCTGACGGCACGTTGTCTTGGACTTCTAGGCTCCAGAACTGTGAGAAAATGAATTTCTGCTGTTGCAGTTACCCATCCTGTGGTGTTCTGTTATGGCATCGTGAGCTGATGGAGAGAATAACCAAATCAAAATCTTCATTTCTTTGATGGAGTAGAACCAATGTGGATTAGGCCAGTGTCACTGGCTGCTGCCTGGCACGTCCTCATGTCAGGGGAATATCACTGAAGTGGTCCTAGGACTGAGACCAAAGCATTTTGAAGATCAGTTTCTGAATGCAGCCTTCTGTTTTTGTGCAGATAGTACTTCTCGTAAAGAAAAAGAAAGCCAGGCATTATTGGATATTCTTAGTCGTGGCTATTGGGTCCAAAGCTGTGTTCAGAAAGAGTCAAGAATTGAAAGACAGAGTATAGAAAGAACCAGTGGTAAGTTGCTTTGACTTAGTTCAAACCAAAGGCCACCTCTTTTGAAAATGGAATAGTCACGTGTTTCTGTTTGAAAAATAACATTCATTCCTCTAGCATTTGTTATATGTGCCTTCTATACCAAACACCATGCTCGGTGCAAGGGACACAAAATGAGCAAGGTGTGTTCCCTTTGTTTAAATAAGTTAATGTAAGTACATATAATATTGTATCATAGCATTATTTTTAAAAATGTATTAATGTGGGAAAATGTTCATGATAGTATTAAATATATTAAAAACTAAGCTTCAGCCCAATTTGTATGTACATGTTTATAGAAATCTAAATATTATAAATATAAATGCACATACATAAAAAATTCCTGGTAGCATACACACAGATCTGTTACTAATTACATTTGGAGAGTAGCAATGGGGCTAAAGGTAGGGATAAGAGATTTAATTTCAGTAAATATGGTTTGTAATTGGTCCATGAGATGTTTAATGAATTCATAGTCTAGTTATGAGTAAAAATAAGTGAAATAAAGATAATAGAAATATGCATAGGGTAAAACCAGAATGTAAAGAAGGGAGTGTTCAATTTTATTTGGAATGGTCAGAAATGACTTTTTAAGGGAAAGTAATGAATGAGCTACTTTGAAAACTAGATAATAAGAAATGGAGCAAGGAAGTTAGACATCAGGAAGAGAGAACTAGAGCTATGAAACACTACAGAATGTTTGAGGATCTGCAAATAGTCTTCTATACCCACTCTAGTTAGCCAAATAGATGGGAGACAATGCAGAGAGGTATGGCCATGGATAAAGTTGATGAGGAAGATACTAATACACACATCTAAACTTTAATGAACCATATTGTGTTAAGAGCTTTGTCATTACAGAAGACGATAAGGAAATTGAGACAAACTTTCAGGAAAGTTTGACTAGGCAAAAATATCAAATAGTATATGAAGAATAAGCCATTAAAGGCCTGGAAAGAGTTCTTGTTTTGACTACTATGAGATCACTGGTTACCTCTATCATAGATTTAGTTAGTTGAAAAATAATAGTCATTTTGTCCAGTGATAGTAAATGACAAGGCTGCAAGGTGGTTTACCTTGGGAGCTCAAGTCCCAGGTAGCTTGAGACACAAAAGGAGATTATTACTTTGTCTTTGCCCTACACATAGAATGGAAGTTCCTTAGTTATCATTCTCAGGCTTTGAAGAGAATTTTCCACAGGAAGTTGTAGGGGAGGAATTTGACCTACAACTGGAACCCCACAGTGGGTGAGTCTTTTACAGATTCATGGTCTGTAACAGAAGAGGCTCAGAGCATCTGTGGGAAAGGGCCCAGGTGCCTGGGAGGCCAGAAGTAGCTTGGGAAAAAGAGCCCTTGAATGAAATCATTTTCTTTTGAGAATTTGCAGATAATTTAAAACTTCTCTGAGGATATTTCTAGAGATGGACATCTGAATGTATTATTGTCTGGCTCTATCCAGAGCTATTATTCCCAATAAATGGCCTCTGGTACTCTAATTCAAATGTCCAATTGAATTCACTTTGGCTCTAAAGGTTAAGAACTAGGCTTTGGCATCAGGTCAACTTGAGCTGAAATCCTGGCTTTACCACTTGGCTAGATTATTGGATTTCTCCAAGTCTCCACTACATTGCCACAAAGTAAGGAGGGTATGTGATTATCTCATGAGTATTCTTTGGAGGTTCAATTGAGAGAGTGTATTTAAAGGCCTTAGCTTAATGCCATGCAGAAAAGATGTACCTAAAGGGGGAAAATGATAGATTCTATTTTTATTATTTTAAGTATTTTATCACTTCATAGTTTTATTGGAAAAGTTTTGCTCTCAAATGAACTCAATATATTTTTTTTCAGGTGGCCAGTTAAAGATAATCTCAGGTTTTAATAAATATTACTAATGGTAAGCCATTAGACATTCTTTTGACTACAGTCATTATTTTTAAGAAATCAAATAACAAAACTAACTGGATATTTAAAAATCTTCTATTTTATGTGATTTTATATTCAAAATGTAGTGAATTGATATATGATATTACACCCATTAAATGTATTTGAAATATCCCTGTATGATGACTTGTGTCAGTATAGTAGAAAATGTGACTTTCATTTTGCGGTTAGGTTCTCAGTCTGATTTCTAGAACTGCTTCTTACTAATTACTACTTGCTACCTACTAAATATTACTTACGATCTATTAATTCTATGGCCTTATGCAAAAGATACTTTAAACTCATAGAAGCTAAGATGTATTTAGCACTTATTATATGCCAGTACATTTCTAACTTGGTTCTTACAATATGTCTCTGGAATAGGTGCTAATAATTCCATTTTATGAAAATTAAATGAGGAAAGGGAGAAAGGCAAATATCATTTGCCCAACACTGCCAGCAGGGAATAGATTTGAACCAAGGGTCTGTGAGACTACAAAACCCACACTCTCACCCCCAGCTACATACTGTGGTGGTTCTGTTGGTAAAATGAAGCTAAAGAAACTTACCTTACAGAGTTATTATGAAAACTGGTGATGATGTACGTCATTTTCACATAGTGAACACTCCATAAATTTTAGTGATTTTTAAATTCTCATTTCTGTGAACCATAATAATTTAAAATGGAAAAAAACCCTCATATTTTGGAATTTATTATATAGATTTCCAAATTTACCTGGCAATAAAATGCATAATGTGGACAGAATAAGTGCTAAGAAATAACAAGAATGTCATATGCAGTGAAGCATGAGGTTTTTAATACGGAAAAAGCAGTACAGCACCCATTTAGGTATTTGCAAATAATGGGCAGTGTCTAATGATTAGATTTCTACCTAATGGCAAATTTTACCCAATGCTTTGTTTGTTTGAAATACAGAAGACTTGACAGTTCCATTAGAAGTTTTAATAAACTTAGTAAGAATTTGTATCCTTTTAAAAATGCCTTCTTATTCAATAAAAAATCAAAATATGTTCACAACAGTTTGTTAAACTCAATAGTCCCTACATGACCTCCCCTATAACTGAAAATTTTATTCTTCTTGTTTTCCTCTTTATCTTTACCAGTCTATCTTGGATGAACTCAGTGAGCACTTTACGTGAAAGCAAAAAACTGGTAACGTTTTTAAACACATCAAATTATGCCAAATGAGATGCAATCTGCCATACATATTTTCAATGACGAGTAACTATTAGCATTGCTGTGTTTGTTTGACTTCAGAAATGGAAAAGAAATAACTAAATTGCTGTATTTTACTTTACATCAAAAGAGTTCAAAGAACTGTGATGATTAATGAACCATCCCCAAAATTCTATTAAGTCCTCAGGTTCAATCAATGCTAAATTATTCAAACTAATAGAGAGGAGCAGAGGTGCAGGGCATTGGATTGGTCCTGTCTACTTCAGGGCTGCTGCTCCCTGTCCCTTGGGGATCTGGCTTCTCATGCCCAATACCAAACTCTCCCATTTATAATAGAATCCCATCCCTCCAGTCCTACCACCACTGCCCTCTCACAGAGCTCCCCACGAGCCAATAAAGAATGAAACATGTCTTAGTCAAGTTTACATCTTGCTCAAGGACTGAAATAAGCCCAGTCTAAACTCCTGTATAATTTTGGAATGCGTGTACACCCCATCAATCAAAAATGTATGTTCTCCTTGATGGCCACTTAGCATACAAATACTAGAGAACTTAGTATTTCAGTATGAAGTTAAAACTTCCATTTAAAATTATACTGAAGGACTCTTTCACCCTCCAAAAGTTCCTTCTTTCCTTCCTTCCTTTCTTTTTTTCCTTTTCCCTCTTTCTTTCTTCTCATTTCTTTTTTTATACTTTCTGCCTTCCTAGTAGCACTTTCTGCCTTTCCTATTAGCACTTTATTACGCATATTGTCATACAGACCTAAATAAATGATATACAGGTGTTATACAGACATACATAAACGATAAGGCAAAAGCTTATCATCAAGAAACTCTTAATCCAACTGACCATTTAGCTTACTCAGGGAAAAAATGATGAAGAAAGCCTTAAGATGATATTTTTAAAGTACTAGAGAAATCTTTGGTTTATTGCTTTCATACAGTAAAAAAAAAAAAAAGAATATTTCAAGACTTTCATTGTAAAGTAGATTTGTGCCTATATTTCAGAAAGTGACACATCCTCAAAGAGTCACAATTTTCTTCAAATTATAGGGCTGCTCTTAAGGAAACAAGGAAGATGACAGAGAAAATGACTTGCCTGACACAGCTTTTGTTAGTAAAGAGGTACCTGAATCAGGGAGAAACTGTTATTTTTCTATTACTTTCATAGTGGAGATGCTAACATTGAAATGCTACATTTTTCTCCACTGAAGCTTTGCTTCAAGCAGTGTTCAGCTACTGCTTTTTGCATCATTAGTACTGCAGGTTATGATTTCATCAGGACAACTTTTACTGCAAAGCACTCTCCTAAATGAAATTCAGGGGAAATGAGCTAAACCTAAGATGCTGTTGGTTTGCTAATGCCAATCTTCTTCTCACAAAATTCAAGTGCTACTTGTCTTTGTAATTGCAAGCATAGGGACATATCTTTTCTCACTTAGAAGCACTCATATGGTACTAGATCATTATCAGACAGGAGAGCATTTGAATCTTAAATTGTCATTGATCCATGTTCACTGTGCAATTTGCTCTATAGTAATTTGACAGGGTCAAGTAGGAAATAAATTTTGGGTTTCTCTTGATTCAGTTTGAGAGAGTTCAAATCTTCCTGTTCTTTCTACAAAGACTGCTAGGATGTTAAAAGGCATATTCCATTAAGACATAAAGAAATTATTTGATTTTGGCAATCAATATTTTTGGTTTTTATTTTTTAGGAAATGCTAAGCAGTTTTTAGAGTTATGATTGTGCTATGTTATGTTTTGATTGGCAAGAGTTCATACATCAAATGGAAGGATGAAGCAATGAAGTCTTCTCAGTAAAGAAAATTGACAGCAAGGGTATTCCATATTTAACTTGACATAAATAATCATGGGCATTTATGAAAGCCAGTGCCTTCATGATGGTAAATTATCTTTCTTGTCCTTGTTTTTGCTTCCCCTGATGAAGCTGGAGTTGAAAATGGTTACTCTGGAAAAGTAATCTAAGCCTTTCTTCAGATGAATTGTAGACAGATCGTAAGAAGTCTTCCTTGGAAAAGGATGTAAAACAAAAAACAAAAACAAGAAACAATCTACAGAGGTTTGACACTAGTGTAGGTGAGAGTATTCTGGCTTTTTTAACTCAGGAAAAAATTGAGTTTAGTTTAATAGATTAAGGATGAGTTAGAAAACATTTCTAATTAAGCTAGGATAAGACCTGTTAATTAAGCAACCTTTGATATATCTGTATTTGTGAGCAACCTTGATGATATCTGTATGCATGCTAAATAGCCTCCAAACACTGGCATTTTAAAAATAGAAATTATTAAATTCATGCTACTCTAATTAGCATATAATTACATAATATCTAGCAACATGCATTCATACAGTTTTTAAGACTCTCATAACATTTAATACAACATTGTTTGCTAGACCCACTATTATTTTATGAACCGTTAAGTAAGACAAAAATTCTACCAAATAAAATGTGACAGAGGCATTAAAGAAAATTTTGTGTGATATATGAATTGTTCACACAAACCTCTTATTGCTTGGATATTACTTTCACCTATCGTGAGGATTTTGGTAGTTTCTCCTGACTTTCACTGAGTTGCCTCGCATGTGGCAGGCAATTCTTTTGAGCATTTCCAACAAACAGAATGTAAGGTAGCTGGCCCGGTGCAATGGGTCACGCCTGTAATCCTAACACTCTGGGAAGCCAAGGCAGGAGGATTGCTTGAGGTCAGGAGTTCGAGACCAACCTGAGCAAGAGCGAGACCCCTGTCTTTACTAAAAATAGAAAAAATTAGCTGGACATGATGGTGTGCACCTGTTTTCCACCTATTTGGGAGGCTGAGGCAGAAGGATTGCTTGAGGCCAGGAGTCTGAGGTTGCTGTGAGCTAGGCTGATGCCACGGCACTCTAGCCCGGCCAACAGAGTGAGACTCTGTCTCAAAAAAAAAAAAAAAAAAATGTAATGTAGCTTTAAATACTCACAAGCATCTTCCTTTCTTTGATCCCACAAAGCACTTGGTTGTTGTTTAGCAAGAAAATATGGAATTTTAATTATTCTCCCAACAATGAATATTTGCTTCACTCTATTCTTTCCTCATGTTTTTGCACATAAAGAGAAAATTTTATTTCTGTCCTGAAACACCATGTGATCTTTTCACACATTTTACATTTTAAATAGCTCAACACTGCTCAACAAGAGTATACACTGGGCTCATAACTCAAGAAATATGCCTAGATATGACCCAGTTCATTCACATAGGAAATGAAAAATCTGACATGACTGCTGTCTGGTAGAAAGCAACAGTAAGCACTATAGATTTTAAGATGCATTCTTATTTCAGAGATTTTTAAATGTATCCAAAAGAAATGTGCCTCAGAATCAATGAAATGAGAACCTATTTATTTTTATGAAAGTATATATTCACATAAGGAAAAATGCATATTCTATAGGCATACTAATAAGTACTCTAGGAACTTGGGTGTACAAAGGAGAGGGTCATAAAAATGCACTCTGAGCCATGAGGATTTCAGTGTCTGAAGGCAAAGTGCCCCAGAGCATTTTTTGCAAACCTAGATCTGTAAAGATATGCCCATAGTAATATATAAAACTGAGTACCTATACTTTGCTAAAAATATTGGGTTGAAAAAATATTGGGATGGAGAGAAAGAAACTGAGCGAGGCAGCATGTGGAGGTAATAATTACTTATTATCAATCAGTAGACAAGTTTATTGACTAGACAATTTGATCATTTCTGAACAATAGGAACAAGTCTAGTCATCACAGCCCCCCTGAGAAGCATAGTCTCAAGCAAGGGTCAGCAAACTATTTTTGTGAAAGTCCAGATGATAAAAAATTTAAGCTTTGCTGGTCACATACATTCTCTGTCACATATTCTTTGTTTTATTTTTGACCATCTTTTACAGTTGTAAAGACCATCCTAAGCTTGGGGGCCTCCAATAAGAGGCTGTGGGCTGGATGTGGCTCTCAGGCCACAGTTTGTAGATTTCTGGTTGAGAACAGCGATTGCCAAATTTTAGCACACATCAGGACTCCCTGGATGGCTTTCTAAAACAGATTGCCACCCACAGCGTTTCTGATTCAGAAGGTCTGGGATGGGGCTGGAGAAGTTGCATTTCTGCTCCTAGTTGATGCTGATGCTTCGGATCCATAAACCATGCTTGGAGAATCACTGGTCTCATGGTAAAAAGTAGCTTTGGAGTAAAACAAATTTGGGCTAACATCCTCACCTTTTCATTCACCATCTGTGAGAACTTGGGTAGTTTACTGAACTCCAACTGGATCTCAGCTTCTGCAGCTGCAGAATGGACAGAGATAGAACCTATTTTTCTGGGCTCCTGTGAAGTCCAACATCATAAACTCAACTTCACAATGAAGCTAACCTTCACGAGTAAGGTTTGTGGGGCACGTAGCACAGTGCTCGGCACACAGTGATTGCTACATATGTGTTAACTATTGTTAATCATAGCAGGTGGAGAAAACCATTTTGAGGAACCCAAAATGGGTTAAAAAAAAGTTATATTCTTTCACCCTACATCAATTTATTTGGGATGTTGATGGAAAAAAAAAACCCAAACCCTGTAAAATAATTTAAAGAGATTTATTCTCAGCTGAATATGTGCAACTGTGGCTGGGGGAACATGGTCTCAAGAGGTCTTGAAAATATGCACCTGGATAGCTGAGTTAGGGTTTGGTTTTATAATTCATGGAGACAGGAATTATAAGTAAAACCATAAATCAAAACATGTAAGGTATACATTGGTCTTGCCAAAAAGGTGGGACATCTCAAAGCAAGGGCTTATGAGTCATAGGTGGATTTTGGGAATCCTTTAGTTGGGAATTGGTTGAAAGAGTGAAACTTTGTCTTAGGACCAGAAGACAGTAAAAAAGAAAGCAGGAGTTAAGTTAGGGAGTCTGTCAGGATGCTTGAGTTAAGAAAAGGGAGTCTTCCATCTGTCATGCAAAGCTATACTGGAATCAGATTGGAAAGTAAGCCACATTATATGGGCTTAATAAAAACCTGTGTAATGAGATTTATTATTTGTAGGCATAAATCACCAGGCCTCTTAGAAAGGAATTTGGGCAATAGAAAAAAAAAAGTTCAGAGTTCTGTCTTCAGGGGTGAGAGAAAATATCAATGAGAAAGTTAAAATTGAGGGAAAAAAGTAAGTAGCAATATAGGAATTATTGGAAAAGATATCAGATTCTTTTCCATGTGAAAAGGCATGGCATTTTCCTGGAGATGGATTCATGGACTAAATGGCTAGATTAGTAGTCCATGAGTGAGTTGTGTGATGAGATACATGCTGTTTAAGAAGTGAAACATCTGGGAGGTTTCTCTGCACTAGAAACATGGGACTCATTCCTAGCAACAGCACATGCAATCAAGCAGCTGCTGATGTTTCCTTGTCCTAATGTTCCAGCCGCTCAGAGGGTACTTGAGCAATGTCTCTTTCTACCTGGTGCGGCTGTTAGATAGTTACAAATATACCCTCTGATTCTGTTTGGGGTTCATTCCTGCTGTTTGATAATGCAGTAAAACTGATCTCCCCTTAGAAGTAAATAGCTCAGCTATCAAAGGAACATTTGGGAGTTGTTGGAATGTGATCCACCTCCACTAAGACACGAATAAAGAGTGGGTCCCCAGGTTAAGAAGCTGTCCTCTCTTCTAATGTGCCTGGTACATAAGATATGCTTATCACGAACAATTGTAGAATGAACACAGTGTTCCTAGCATCCAATAAATTGTGCCTATTTGGCAGATCACCTTTAAAAGATTTATGGTGAAGCCAATAGATCCATTTATCTTCCCTTAGGTTATTTCTATCTTACAAATGTGCATCTTCTAAGGCAAGATTTCTCTTATCTAGGCAATGACCTAGGATAAAGGAAAACAGGCTTTGGGTTGCTTACTCAATGTTAGTTTCCACCCCTTCTCTATTTCCACCCTCTTTTGTGTATATAGCAGTGGTGCCTAGATTTTATAGGTCATCTCTGTAATAATCTGAAACACTCTATTCTACCATCTTAAGAGAGGGTCTAATAGTTAAATCACTTATTGACTTCTCTGAGCATCAACTTCACCTGCAATAAATCCCTAACAATTTCTCCAGCAGATGGATCAGAGGCACAGTTAGGAAAGGATACAGTGAGAGAGAAAATAGAGCACTTAGTCTGCCAGGTGGAAAGGAAGCTGCACCTTTTACCTGCATCAGAATGGCCCTGGTTTTTGTAAGAATCACCTTAACAGGGATATGCAGTGTGAGTGACAATTTAAATATAGGAAATTTTGAGTGCTGAGAGTTGGAACATATTAAGTTCATTCATTTAATTTTCTGAAATATTGGCTGTGAGAATATGGAACACAATGTTGAATAAACATAAGCAATTATCTAGCCATGATAGATATTTGAAGGACTTTACTTTCAGTACAAGAGAAATATGAGAAAAATGCTAGAGGTTTAGAATTGAGAGAATGAGAAAAGCTAGAGGATCTATGAAGCTTTTGGAAATGAGTGAAGTGGTGTGTCTCTGAGAAGCAGTGTGGAGGTACCTTTGAAGTGGCGAGAACACAGGCTTTGGAGTCAGATGGACACAAGCTGGAATTGTTTAGTAATAGTCACTGTGGAATAGAATTTAATTCCTCTAGCTCTGAGTATTCTAATCTGTAAAAGGTAGAAAATATTAGCACACAGATCTGGAATAGATGAGCTCTGTGGGTGAGTTCTTTGCCATTCAAAGCACCTGACACATAGTGACTAACCTATACACATTAGCAATTATTATAATTTTTGAGAGTCAGGAGGCAGACTAACACAGAACTGCCATATTAACTCTGCTTCCCCATAACAAATATGTATAAACAGCTTTTAAATGTCTCTATCTTTCCTTTCCTATGCCCTCATATATTCCTCTCTCCTTCTACACAAATCTCCCTCCTCTGGACAAATTTCTCCAACGACTAGATCAGAAACACAGTCAGAAATGGGAATGGTAAAAGAGGGAAGGGGCCAGACTGACAAAAAATCATACAAGTTCCCTTTTGTGCCTTGTCTGGATGAAAAAAAACCCTAAGATTTCATTTCTGTAACTAGATACAAAAAATTGGCTTCCTATAAATTTCATTTCTGTAACTAGATACAAAAAATTGGCTTCCTATAAAAGCGGACCACACTTGGAACCACTAGAGAGCATCTATGAAAGCAGTGAAGGAGAAGCATGATACTAAATAGAGGAAGAATTTTATCTACACTGGAATCAGATTTCTATGCTTGCTATATGAATGGCAAGAGCAATTCTTCCCTTACCTGGCAAACTAAAATGAAATTAATGAATATTAATTCACTTCATCTTACTTGAAAAATTAAGCTGAAGTGTAGCACAGATGAAATATTATTTGAACAGTATCAGAATAAGCATATAATCTAGGACAACAGGTGCTGATACTTCATGGTGATAAAATATCTGATTTTGTTTTTTCTTTCTTCTTTTCTCATCTAAGATAGTTTTATGTTGTTGGTAATGTTGAAAGAAATTTAACATTTTTCTGGAAGATTCTAGAACCCTATTTTTGTTTACTATAATAACAATGAGGAATATCCTGAATACCTTTTCTTACCACTCCTCATGAACTTTGAGTCCTGTACTGTTTATTTCCCCTTGAGCTGTAAGGCTATGAGCTATGTAGAGCACTTTATTTATTATTCTTCAAATCAACTGACATACATGTGAATAATCTTTATTTCCTATTTTATAAATAAATAAATGTACTGAAGTACCATTGAAAATAATTTACTTCTAATCTAAGCTCCCACATTTTCCAATGAAGTCTAGAAACATGAATGACTTTTCTAAAAACACTACCAATATAGTCAGGAGAATAGCTGGGATCTTTCTCACCTGAATTTCATTCCAAGCTCTTATGATGAGACCTTATGGATTCTTTTTACATAGATATGTACTATAGTTTACATGACAAATACTGAAGACTCCAAGATGTTAAGCTTGAATTCTTGGTAGTTTTCCCCAGGCCTGGAATTGATCCTAAAACCTGCTAAAATATAAACAAGTGAAGGTCACTAAATCTCTTAATAAGAAGACAACTGTGCTGCAAACAGCTTTATCAGACAAGGTGTGTTAGTTCCCCATCACTGCTGACAAATTACCACAATTGTAGTGGCTTAAAGCAAAACAAATTTATTACCTTGAAGTTCTTTAGGTCAGGATTCTACAATCAGTCCCAGTGGGCTAAAATCAGCACAACCACATTCTTTCTTGAAGGTCTGTGAGGGAAACCATTCCACTGGCTTTTCCAGCTTGTAGAGGCTGCCCTCACTCCTTAGTTCATGGCCCCACATTACTCTGATCTCTCTCCTGTCGTCACATTCCCCTCGCTGACTCTGATCCCCCTTCCCTTCCTCTTTTAAGGAACCTTGTGCTTACACTGGGCCTATTCCTATAATCCAAGATAATCTTCCCATATCAAGACCCCTAATCACAAAAGTCCCTTTTGTCTTGCTTGTAAGGTAGCCTATTTACAAATTTTAGGGATTAGGATGTGGACATCTTTGGGGAGCCGTTGTATCTATCATACAAGAATACTATAAATCTGTCAAATTTTTGCCTTGGCCTAACTGGCTCAACCCCTAACCAATCTGTGCTATAATCACTGATGTAGGGTAGAACAGGAGAAGTTCACATGTGTGAACTCCATTCTTCTGACAGGCTGCCTAGATTGTAGCTATCTCACAACAAAAGAGTTATCTTTGAGAACTATCACCTAGCAGTTTAACCTGGAAAGCTGAATCAGAAATTCATTCCCATATGTGAGTTTTATTCATCTTTGCCACATTGTCTAGAGATTTTGAGATTGCTTCTATTCCAGTCTGCAAAACCTGGAAAGGGTTGGGTCTGACTATTCAAAAAATGAATGTCTTCTGTAGACAACTGAAATGATAGCAAAAAAAAAATTGTCAAAAGGGATTGCAGACTTTCTTAACTAGGCACAGCCTGAGTGCCTATATTACATGCTCAACACTCACAACTGCCAGAAAAGAGTACATGTGTCCCAAAAGCTCACCCCACAGTCTATATGCAGTATTTTTTTTTAATTCTTTATAACGTGAATTGCTACCCAGAAATTCTACATGAATTTATTAAATGCTGGCTCTCTTCCAGACATTGTCCTGTATTCTAAGAATACAAAAGTGAATCAGGCATGGTACCTATCTTCAAGGAAGTCATTGTTCAGTGCAGTGGTTTTAAAAGTGGGCCCTGGGCTAATCAGCATCACCCGAGAGCTTAATAGAAATGCAGATTCTTGGGCCTCATCCAAGACCTACTTCAGGGATAAAACCCAGCAATTTTTGTTTTAACAAGTCCTTCAGGTGATTTGAATGCATCCAAAAGTTTGAAGCTACCAAGCTAATATTAATATGTGAGGTAGAAACAGAAACATATTATGCAACAATGTAATCAATGTTTTAATCATAGTGTTGAGTATGTGATATGGAAACACAATAAGGTGGTTACTGGGAAAGTTAAACAGGCTTCACATCAAAGGTGACATGTGATATGGGCTAGGAAGGGTGAGTAGGGGGATTTCTTAGGTTGTCCTTAGAACCTTGATGTGCTCTGAAATTATAGAAGTTCAACATGGCTGATCTATAATGTGTGTGGGTAGAGTAAGGATAGACAGATCTAGGAGTTAGAAAAGAGTTAGATTTTGAAGGACCTTTTATGTCAAGCTAAAATGAATGACATGATTATATTTTCTCTTTAGTTTGAAGAACCAAACTAAAGAGGAACCAATATGGAACAATATGAACATGGTGCAGGGAAGGTAGATATCTGTGGCAAGGACATCAAATAAGAACCTAGTATAAAATCAAAATGACTAATAAAAAGGGCCTTAACTATTGGTGACTAATAATTGTAACATTTTATTATGAAAACTTTCAAACAAGCAGCAAAATTGAAATAATTTTAAAAATAATTACCAGCTAGTCATTACCATTAATGTTTTCCTAAACTTGCTTTATCATATATTCATCCATCCATCTATTCCTTTATCCAATAATCCACCTATTTTGTTTTTTAATTCATTTCAAAGTAAATGGAAAACATCATTTGCCTTTTCACTGTGTACATCAGCACACATATTATTCACCAGAGCTCAACATTGGTATTCAGTTTTAACTCTTGAGGTACCATTTATGTACAATAAAACACACAAATCTTAAATGTACATGTGCTGAATTTTGTCTAATGCCTATACTTATTTAACCACCATCAAGATATAAAGCCTTTCCATTACTCCAGAAAATTATCTCATGCCTCTGCCCAGTCATTCACTATGTCTAGCCCCAGAGGCAAACACTGTTTTGATTTTTTAAACCATAGATTAGTTTTGGCTATTCTAGGAATTCATATTAATGAAATCATATAATACATACTCTGTGTATTCTTGTACAAATCTTTTATTGTTTAGGGTGGCGGTATGTTCTAATTTATAAGAAACTGCCAAAATGTTTTCAAAGTGATTGTACTCCATTTACACTCTCACCTAGCAATGTATGAGGATTCCAGTTACCCCACATCCTCACTAGCATTTGTAGTTGTCAAGTCTCTTTAATTTTTGCCATTCTGAAGAGTACATGGTGGTATCTATTTGTGGTTGCATTTTGCATTTTCCTGATAGGAAATGAGGTTGAATACTTCTTCGTGTGCTTCTAGGTCATTTGTATACCTTTTTGTAAAGTTTCTTCTCAAACCTTTTGCCCATTTTGTTTTTGCCTACCTTGTGTATGAGAGAGAAACTAAACATTTTTTATCTTCTTGTTCTTGACTAACCCAAGACAGTGCAGATGGAATGGAAACAAATTTCTGAAACAAAATACAGAGAATATGATCACAATGTAGATGATGGAAATGAAGAAGATAGAACAGTTGAGTAGTATTCCAGATTGCTAGCTCATGAAACTGAGTGGGTGCAGTTATAACTATAAAAATAAAAAACAAGGAAATATGTGTTTGGTTTGGAAATTGTATATTTGAGATCAAGTGGACATGAAAGTATAAATGGGGAGTTGGACTTAAAGGTCTTGATCTTATAGATGAGTTTTCCACTCCTCATTTGACAGAGTAGGAAACCTGATGGCCTGGAGAGGAAGAGAAACTTGATCAAAATCCTAATGGCAGATCCAGGTCTAGACCAAGGGCTCTTGCTCCTTTGTCTTTTGTTTTTCCTACCAGAGCACCCACAGATGGCATTCCCACAGTTGAAGTCAGAATATCAGTGTGGAAACAAAACTTTATTTGGTAAACATTTAAATCTTTTCTCCAAATAGAAGCACACCAATGGGAAATTACTAAATGCATTCCACAGTTCATTAGCTACTTTAATGCCAGCTGCTGAGTTTGCTCACCTGTGGTGATCAGAGGTACCTGCTGTTTTAAATGATGCCAAGTGTAGTTCAAAGTGCTTTGGATCTTCAACTTTTTCCTATTTAAAAGAGATTAAGATTCGGTTGCCAATTCGGTGTAGCTTAATTGACTACCTGATAGCAAACAAACTTGCCAAAAACCGATGTTTGCTAAACCAGATGTAAATGTAAGATAAAATCATGGCTGCTGTGATCTTTTACTGAGACATTGTTGGCTCTCCTCATGCAGGCAGAGGAGACAGGTGAAACACCCTTCCATCTTGATTCTGATTTAACTGCCAACAGTTTCACACCTACTATTCTTAGGAAAGCCTCGAATTTCACCTTTTTATTCTTAAAACCAAGACCAATGACGTCTCAATAGAATGGGCAGCAATACTCAATCCACCAACCACACACCTGCAGATTCCAAGCACTTCTAAAATCAATTCATTTCCAAGAGTTACTTTAAGAATCCTGGGACTTAAAGAGAATACGATTTTATCATAGGAAATACTATAAATCCCAGCTAGAGGGTAGCACATAGTCACAAAGAAAACAAAAATATAAGCAAATAAACTGGGGAAGAGTTGATGTTATGCATGCGGCACCAAAAATTAAAATACTATATCTATCTTCTTATTAAAGAAGTATCCCACCATTGAGTACAGGAGTAGGAAATTTCTTTAAATTGAGATTCCAAATGAGAATTGAATAAGAATCCTAAGTAAATATTCTAGATTACAGGGATCCTAAAACTTTTTAAACAGGGGGCCAGTTCACTGTCCCTCAGATCGTTGGAGGGCCAGACTTTAGTTTAAAAAAAAACTATGAACAAATTCCTATGCACACTGCACACATATTATTTTGAAATCAAAAAACAAATGGGCAAAAACACCCGCATGTGGCCCACGGGCCATAGTTTGAGGACGCCTGCAGAATACCAGACCCTCTTCTGAATTCATTCATTTCCCTATTCAGCCTATGGCTCAACAATTCAGAACTGTTACCTTAGATGTGACTTTTCTTTCTTCTTTTTTCCTCAGCTCTAAATCAAGTAGAACTAAATGCACAGTGATTTTACTTTTAAAGTCATAATTATACATTTAAGGAACTATTTATTCTCATCACCGTATAGCACCAATTTTCTGCATTTCTTCATTATACTATAGGCCCGAAATTCATTTAAAAAACTTAAGTGCCAACTATGGACAATGCACAATCCTGGGTTCTGGGTAGACAGCAATAAATAAAATAGAAAGAAAATCTCTGGTACTATGGGGTTTACATTTTACTGAATAATAACTAATATTTATGTAGTGCCTACTCTGTGCTAGTCTTGTCCCAAGTGGTTTATGTATACTGTATTAATTCATGTAATCTTTATGCTAGAACTTCATTATACAGATAAAGAAACTGAGGGACAGAGAGGTTAAATAACTCAGCCAAGTTTAGAGAATAAATACCAGAGTTGGAGCACAAACTCCTTTTCACTCTATCCATACTCATTCTTGTGGGAATTTCATCTAGTCTCATGACTTTAAATAATATTTATACAGTGATGACACCCAGTTTATATCTCCCTTATATTTCTCCCGAATTTCGTGCTCGTAGATCCCATTGCCTATCTAATATCGTCATTTAGATTTCTAACAGATTTCAGTTTAAAGTAACAAATTGATCTCCTGATTTCCCCCAGACCCTAAAACTGCTCCGTTTGTCGTCACCCCCATCTGACTTGACAACTGCATCTTTCCAGTTGCTCAGAATCTCCTCTCCGCACCGTACGTTGCATAGAATCCATCTTGGCTCAACAATCCAAAATTTCAGACACTTTGCACCAGCCCCACTGCTACTGCCCTAGTGTGGGCCACATCATCTCTTCTCTGAATTGCTGGAGTGGCCTCCTAACTTGTCTCCCTCCTTCCACTCTCCCCCAACCCCTGCACCCTGTATCGCAGCCTGACAACCTTTCTAAAAATTTTTAAATACACCTTATAATTTCTTCAGGTGTTTGCTCAAATCCTTCTGACTACTTGCAAATCCCCATCAAATCTGAAGTCATCTCTGATCACTCAGCTTTAGCAACACTGGCCTTCTTGGTCTCCATTGGACAAACAAGCTCCCACCTTAGGGACTTTGCATGGTCCCTGTCCCCTACTGCACTGTTCTTTCTTCAGATATCCCCATATTAAATCTTGTACCTTTTTCAAACTTTTGTTCAAATGTTACTTTGTTAAAGAGGCCTATTGTGAATTTGGTATTTTAAATTATAACATTCCTTTTCTCCAGTATTTCTGTTCAGTTTTTTTCTTTTCTGTTACTTTTCCAGAGAATGTTTCATCCTCCAAGAAATGATATCATTTACTTATTTGTTTTGTTTATCTTCTCCAGCTAGAATGTAAGCCCCATGAGGATAGCAATTTTTGTCTGTCTGGTCATTCATGTATCTTGATAACCTACAACAGTGTCTGATACCTAATAAGCTGCTCAGCAAATACTTCTTGCATAATTTTAAACAGAATCATTTTTTTTAAAGTCAGGCAGAGTGGCATACCAACGTAAGAAAAAAACTTTGGTGGGTTTGAGTTTGGCATCTTTCATGCATTGAAAGATCAGTAACTGATTATGAAAGTAGTATGAGGCTGCATTGCAGGGGTCAGGAAGAGCGAGACTTTAGAGGGCTTTGTGCGCTAGAATAATAAGCATGGTCTTTATTTTAAGTGTTGTATGGATCATTTGAGAGTCTTAAGCAGAGCAGAGACGTGATTAAGTTTGTATTTAAAAAACATATTGGCTGCTGTGTGCAGGGTGAATTGTAGAAAGGCAAAATTTGAAACAGGCTGGTGGAATTTTTAAAAGTAAGACTATTTTGAAAAACTGGTTGACATTATCTACTAAAGGTGAAATAAGGGTGTCCTAAGGAATACCTAAGAGTACTCCATGCTTAGTTATAAACAAATAAAGATGTTAACCTGTGCATTATAAAGACAGGCACAAGAAGTTGCATGACAGCATTGTTCATAGTAGACAAAAACTATTAATAGAATCAACCCAAAGGACCTCAAGAGTAAAATGAATTATTAAATTGTGACATATTTATATAATGGGATATGACATGGCCATAAAAAAACCCTGAACTGCAACTTCATGGAACTATGTGAATGAATCTCACAAACATATTCTTAAGCAAAAGAAGCTAGACAAAAAGAATACATGCTTATGACAGCTGGTGTCTAGAGATGGCTCCCAATGAACCAGGCCTCTAGGAATTCACACTTTTATATAGTTCCCTAGAGCACTGAATCAGCATCACTTGGGTCTAACTTAAACCCATAGAATGGGCTGGAAATGACATGTTCCAATTCTAAGCCTAAGCTTTAAGAAGGATTAGCAGTTTCCATTTTTATACATTTGAGAACTCTGAGCCACGTGTAATGCAAAATCCAGTCCTTCTGGAAAGGCCTGATGGGGAGGCCACATGGAAAAAAGAGACCCCGAGACTACCTGGAGGGAGAGACACTCAAGTGTCCCAGGCGAGCATCTAATTAGCTGCCATCTGACTGTTTGCACATGAGAGAGCCAAGATAGGAACCACCCAGCTAAGTCTAGTCCATTTATAGAGCCTCAGGAGGTAATAAATAATTGTTGCTTTAAACCACTGGTTGTTGGATGATTTGTTGGACAGCAGTAAATAACCAAAACGTAAATTAGAAGGGATTTATTATGAGAGAGTTATGTTTACAACATAAACTGCTATAACAAAAACCTGAGCATGTGGCATTGGCTTTGGCAATGGTAAGTGTGTGCAGGTCAGAAGGCCTCAAGGTTACTGTTCAAGGAGGTTACAAGGCCTGGGAGGCTGCAGTAATGGTGACCCCTGGAAAGCAGGGGTGGATAGTATGGCAACCATGTAATCTGTAATAACATGGAAACTAGCAAAATATACCTAATAAACTTTGTAGACTTGGCTAAGGAGATTTCCAGGCATGATGTTGCAAGTGTCAACTGTTTTCCTTTAGCTGCTCTTAATAAGATAAGGATATAAAAAAGATTAACTAAAGTAGAAACTGTTCAATTTCCAAGAAGACAGAGTAAACATTTCCAAGTCAGGACTTTCTGGGTCCCTGGCAAAAGACTGTTGAAGGAAGAAATAGCCTTAAGGGAAATATCAAACCAAGAGTTTTTTAGTTAAAATGTGATCTCAGGGTCAATATCCCAAGATCCCTTGTTAAGAGCTCAGAAAAATTTAAGATGGTGCCTCATAGACCCTCTCAGCCAGATGTAGAGCTTTTAAAATCTTAAAGATGAGAGGGGCGGAGCAAGATGGCGGACGAGAAACACCGCCAGATAGAGCGTCT
>VBSM01001265.1:63800245-63850441 GCA_008086735.1 Cheirogaleus medius
TTACAAGATGGAATAAAAAAAAATAAATTAAAAAAAAAATAAATAAAAAAAAATAAAATCTTAAAGATGTTGTTTCATAGCACCTTGACTTAGCAGTTAATCAAGCGGTATAGAGAGGAACATGTCTTAGACAGATATATGGGTATGGCTTTTGTCTGGTGTTATAAATTATAATTTGAAACATAAGAAAACCCTCAAAGTTTTTAAAGAATGTATACAATTTTGGACTGAAAAAGAGAGAGACCATTCAAAATGAAAAAAGTCTTTGGGCCCCTAAATTCTGATGGGCAGGAAGCAGGCTGAGAAAGCTACAAACACGAGAGGTGTTTTTTTGTTTGTTTGTTTTTAATAAAAAAGGAAGAATTACTCAGAGGCTGGAGCCAAAATTTCTGAGGGTGGAGTGAAGAGGCATGGAGAACCACTTCCAGGAAACAGGAACAGCCCTTTATCAGGAGCTAGCAACAGGTGCCTGGTGCAAATCTAGAGTTCAGATTTGTTATGAATGAGTGACTGCGATGTGCTTCCTGGGCTTCCTTCCTCTTTGTGAATGGAAGCATCTGTTGTGGCTCTATCATCCCTGTCTTATCACTGTACATTGGGTGGGAAAAAGGGAAGAGAACATCTCTTTAGTTCACGTGTCTTTAGATTGAAAGGAGTCATATCGAAAGAGTCTTATCCACACTTAGACCTGATTGAGAAGACAAGATCCTAAAATCTAAGCCTGAGCCCAATTCCATATCATTAATGAACCTTGGGGGGTTGGAACATGGTGGGTGTAGTTTACATGTGGGAGTAAAATACATGACACGTTGTAAGCCACATGGCAGACTGGTAGCCACCCAAAGATGGCTTCCCAGCGAATGCTTCCTGACATTCACGCTCTCATACAGTGATTTTCAGGACCTCTTTCTCTGGTTATTTCTTTACTTAGCATCTTGTTCTTGGTTTATGGATGCAATATCTTCCTTAATCGGTCCAGAGATACTAATTTGAATTCCTCATTTAAACTGATGTTCCTTCTTCCAACCTGAATTAGTTCTTGTCTCATTCATGACTGTTTTCTACTATACATGTGTGCTATTATTATAATTATTATTATTATTTTGCATGTTGCAATCTTTCCTCAAATAACAGCTTAGTTAAGTTACCCATTTGTATTTAAGGATTCAAAACTAAAAAGGCTGGCGGACGCAGCTTGTCAATTAGCAAGTCTTCATTTTAAGATTAACAGTTGTTCTGACCTCAAGGCCTTTGTACTTATCATTCCTCTTACTCTTACTCAGAAATTCCTCAGGAGAATATTTTCATGGCTAGTTTCTTCTAGTCATTCAAGTCTCGCTTTAAATGTCTCATGTTCAACAATGCCTTCCTAACAAAAGTATCTAATGTTATCTACCACAACACCCACTCCTCCACCCCACAACATGGACATACTCTATCTCTCTGCATTGTATTCTATGATCCTTTTGGTTTGTTTATTTGTTTGGCTGTCTCTTGTGCTGGAAAGTACAACTGAGAGAGCATACACCTCATGGCTTGTTTACTACAGTGTTCTCCACACCTAGAGCAACGCACTGCACGTTGCATGTTCTTAATAAATATTTGTTGAGAGAATCAATGATTGAGTCGCAGTCAGTCATCTTATTCAGGAAGTCTCACACCTGTATCTTAACTCCTGTCCTACAATAAACCCTCTCAGTGCCCTAAAATAACTTTAAGAAAATGACTTAAAAATATTATAATAAAAACTGTTGAAGGCTGCTATAATATTATACTATCTCTTTATGGCACTACTACTGAATCACAAAAATCCAGGTTGAGGAGTCTATTTTCAGAAGCATTTTAATAAGAAAGATGATTTCATACTTCAATTGTCCTTTTCCTATAAAGCAGAATGAGGCATGGAATAAAAGGACACTAGAATTAGGTCAGAACACCTGGGTTTGAATCAAGGCTGTGTCACTTGTTAGTTGTGTGACCTTATTCAAGTAGCTTAAATTCTCTGAGCCAATATCTTTATATATAATCTGAGGATAATAATACCCACACACACAGTGGAGGATCTGTGTAAAAATACCATCATAGTGCATGTCATGGAGTAGTGACTTAATGAAAAATTCTTTTCTTCCAGTACTGTATTTTACAATTAGGAAGAATTCCTTCTTGTTTAATTTAAATCCCTTCTGCTCTTTGTTCTCTATTATGAATGTGGGAACAGAAAGTATTCATCAAATATGATGCTTCTAAAGTTTTACTTTTATTCTCTAACCAAGCAGCCACCAGAGAAAGCAGCCTATTTTGTAAATAAAGTCTTATTAAAACACAGCCATGCCCATTCTTTTACATATTATCTATGTTATGGCTGCTTGTATGTTATAACAGCAGAGTTGAGTAGCTGAAATAGAAACTATATGACCCCTAAAGCCTGACATATTTAGTTCTGGGCTTTTGGAGGGGAGAAAAAAGGGCTGATCACTTTTAATCCATTAGAAAACAAACTTTTAAGAAAATAGAATATTTAAAACAGAGTTTCTTTTTAAAAAACATAACTTCATTTCTTAAAAAAATTAAAGGTCAAAATATGTAGAAGTGTCAGACCATTGACATATGAAAAAAAATCCTATTAAAAAGCCAATTCAGAAAAATCATAAAAATTGCTGTTATCTAATGAAAGAAACATTTTCTTTGAAGAACAATGTTTCACAACTGGGGGAAATTTTGTCCCCCAGTGGATATTTGGAAATGTCGGAAGACATTTTGTTGTCACAACTAGAGGTCAGGGTGCTACTGGCATCTAGTGGGTAGAGGTCAGGGGTGCTACTAAACATCCTACAATGCACAGGACAGACTCCCCACAAAGAATTATTCAGTTTTAAATGTTAAGAGTGCTGAAGGTGAGATTGCAGAACTTGGTGTTAAAGTGAGCTGCATACATAAGTAAACAGTTCCTTTGGAATCTGTCATTGTGTTTAGTGTAGCTTCCAAACTTTTATACATGCTGACTGCTTTTCCGAGCAAAATCTAGAACACTCACACAAAGAAGTCTGCCTTCTACTTATGAGTTACTGGCAAGTGTCGAAATGTTACCAAAAACTCGGCATTCATCCATGAGACCGAATCAGAAAAATGAGGACAAATGTTTTGGAGAGGAGGTAAGAGATTTTACTCTGCCAGCAAAGGGGGGAAAATGGCAGATCTTCTGATCTCAAAATCCAAGTTTCCTGAACATAGGCAGAAATCAGAGCTTTTAAAGGGAGGGCTTCTCAATTCTAGGCTATTGTGGTTAACTATTCTAATCGACCCATCTCTGCCAAAGACAAAGCCTGTGAACTCCGCCAGCTGCCCACCTTAGGGGCTGGTGCCACCTGGGCTAAGAACAAAAGGGCTTCTCCCTGCTCCTCCCTGCCACTGGCCTGAGGCAGGGATGCAAGTTTCAGTGCTCAAAAGGAGTGGGGGAAGTTTCAAAGATACAGAAAATATTTTTGGCTTCTTTTCTTCCAAGCCATTCCCTGTTACAAATTCTGGGTGACTGTTTTCCGCAATGACAGTTGTTTTGTTGTCCCTACATTCCTTCTTCCCAGCGTGCAAATAGTCACACCTTCCCAGGTTCCCAGATCTCTGCCTGTACCTTGGGCACTGGAACAAATTTCCTCAGCCATTAGCCCCTAAACCTGTCCCCTGCCTGGAAATGTCCATATAATATTCAGGTGCTGCTGCCAGCCATCATTAGTCAGAATTTCCATAATTATCCCATTACAGGTTTATTCTAAATATAGGATAAAGTCTTTGTTTCTTCTTTTAATCAAGCAGTAGAGGTATTAAGAAACAGTGAGCACTCTGTATGGAAATTGGATCCAGAGTCTGGTCCTCAAAATAGCATTCAGACACCTGAAAAATGCTTTGGGGAAGACATAACAGTAATAATGAACATTTAGTATGTATCATTTTCTCCTCTTAGGAGACCAAATTGACAAATGGACAATTTATTTCACCCCCAATGATTTTTTTGCCATTAAAAATGTTTTTATGCAGAGGCCATGATAACCAAGAATCTCTGTGGACACATCAGATGCACAGCATGCCCCAGATACCTTTCTTATGGTGTCTGTTGCTACATTTGGATATATTTGCTTCAATACCAAGCTTGATTCATTTTCAGACACAACATCCTATGGTTATGATGTAAAATAATATCTACTCTGAGACTATTATCTTCTTTAATATCACAGATATTAATCAAATAGAATGTTTACTAGCCAAAGTTATTTAAGTCCCTGTGGTTGATTCTATACTCCCCGATACCCAACCACAGACAGGAAAACTTGGGTAGCCAAGCACTTCTAGGTTATATAAAGATCTGGAGCTAGTCTAGTATATTAGTCAGTTCTCCAGAACAAAATTTGTTCTGTTCCTCTAGATGGAGAGAGAGAGAGAGAGAGAGAGAGAGAGAGAGAGAGAGAGAGAGAAAGAAAGAAAGAAAGAAAGAAAGAAAGAAAGAAAGAAAGAAATTATAAGAAATTGGCTCACAGGATCATGAAGGCTGATCTCTGAAGGCTCAGAGACTCCCCGTGCTCTGCAGTCTGAAGGCCTAAGAACCACATGAGCTGATGGTGTACATTCTAGTCTGGGTTTGAAGGTAGGAGGAGACTGATGTTTCAGCTGAAGACTGTCAAGCAAAGAGCAAATTCTCTTTTGCTCAGGCTTTTGTTCTGTTCAGACCTCTGATGGATTAGATGAGGCCCACCCACCTTAGGGAAAGCAATCTGCTTTACTCAGTCTACCAATTTAAATAGTGGTGTCATCCAGAAGCACTCTCACAGTCACACCCAGAATAATGTTTAACCAAATATCTATGTACCCTGTGACCTAGCAAGATGACATGTAAAATTAATCATCCCATCTATACTCATAACAAATCCCTCAAGGTAAAAATTAATGATATAAAAAACTATGGAATAGGTTCAATAAAACATAAATGCAAATTTGTGAGTATACATGTATCTATCCAAAATTTAAACTGATTCTCATGTCAACAAGTGAGATAGGACAATACTCCCATTATAACAAACACTTGAGAAAATATTTTAAAAGTGCTAAAATGGATGTCAAGCTTCTTGGGAATTACTTCTTTTAGCTCACGGATATTTTAGGTATGCATTGGTTTAACCTAAAGAAATGAATCACTAATATTGAAATTCTGGTAGAACAACAGAGGTAGGGTTAGTTGTTGGCTGTGTATCCTGGTTGCTGGTCAGGCCAGCATTAAGCCTTGGCTTCCACCTCTGTTTCTGTCTCTCACATGTCTTCTTAGTGATCGGTGGAGCAGACAGAAATGAGATTAGTTTGATAGATCACAGTTCTAGAGCATCACATTCAGTTAATTACTTAAGACCCTGCCCCCAATCCAAAGACTGGAATTCCTTAGTGATTTCAGAGGGTAAAATGGAGAGAATATCAAGGCAATAATTTCTTTGTAAGCTGAAAATAGAAAGAACTATAGAAATTCAAGGTCATTTTTGGTTTTTTATGCAGGAATAGCAGCAATAATGCATTGCTTTCGTGAAGTCTTGAAAGCCTAGATAAACACAAACATTTGCCAAGAATATAAGAAAACTATTTCAGGAGCAGTTTTATAGAGATCAAAAAGACATGCCCTTTAGTGCTCAAGTAAGCTTCTCCATGTCAGATAACAAACCACTTAACATTACCGTGTCAAATGACAAGCACCCAGGTAGCAGGTACATTTAGTGGCTGGTTTGAATTTAAAGAATGGCTCACTGCAATTTCTTCTGGTGGAGAATTACACTGTTAAATCTAGTAGGATTAAAATGTATTTCAGAAAAGTTTAAACTCAGCTAGTTGCAGCCAGTCACCAATATTCTTTTGTTCCCTTACACAGAATGATATGTGTATAAATATCTCAAATCATCATGATAAAGAAGGAGTTATGGAGTTCAAAGACATACCAAACACATGATTCAAAATTCACCAAACACCTTACTTATGCCAAACAAGGTCAGGAACCTGACCTTAAAATTTCTATAGGGACAAGGTAGTTAATGCTTATGAGAGGTATAACAAAATAGGAAGTGGTAAGGATTGGTGAATATATGCCTCAACTTTGGCATTTAAATATATTTAAATATGTGGTTAAAATATTATGTGCCAGTTAATGACCTATAAATATGATAGTTGAAGAAGTATGTAGAGAATCTCTAAGAATACCAACAATTGTGCTGACAATAGTCATTTTTCAATGGAAAATCTTTAAGAATGATCTCCATAGTGAAACCGCCCTTCACAGAAATCAATAAAGGGATACAAGGCAAGAACTATGGTAAAGGCTTAGCTAAAAATAATGATCATAATTAATTGCTGTCCCCCTGTTTGCTTCTCTATAATTGCCACTCCGGAGCCACGCAGCTGGTGGTCATAAGGATTTGTAACTTTCTCCCCATAGCTGGGGTCCATAAAAACAACATCACCTTTTTGAAATCTAAAGGTAGTTTTTAAGATATCTTGCAGGCCCTGCATTCAGTGGTTTGATTGACCCACCCAGACCAGTGGCCCAGACCAAGAAACCAACACAGCTGGAATTATGGCCCCAGGGACTGAAACAACACTAGAAGACGATTCCTACACCTCTATAATTTTGCCTCAATTAACAAACCTAATTGCCTAATCCCATGCCTACCAAACTGTGACCTAAAATAAAATCTTAAGGCTTCCCGAAAACCAGCTGGCTGAATGGACCCCCTCCTGGCTAAGAGGATACCCTAAAACTAAATTGTCTGCCATGAGGAGGGAGGGAAGACATGTCTTATCATGCCCCCCTCCCTTCTTAGAGATATCCTTTGTAACTCATTAACAGGCCTAAGGCTATGCAAGATAAATCTGCAGTCCTCAATTTACACAACAAATATATCTGGTGGCTTGTCTCTGATTAACAGACCTCCTTATCTTAAAACATTCCAACCCTTTAGACAAAGTTTCATGTGTTTAACCAATTACAAGTCAAAGAATCTTTAAACTCACCTATAACCTGTGAGCCCCCACTTCGATATGGCCCATCTTTTGGGGCTAAACCAATGTATGTCTTCCATGCATTGATTTATGACTTCACCTATAATCCCTGTCTCCCCGAAATATGTAAAACCAAACTGTAACCCAACCACACTGAGTCCACTTGCTCAAGGCTTTTTGGGTATGGCACCAAGTCTTGATCCTCAAATTTGGCTCAGAACAAACCTGTTTGAATTATTTTACAGAGCTTGGCTTCTTTTCTGTTGACAAAAATGTCCCTAAAATCCCTGTCTCCCAAATTCTTGGGGAGGCAGATTTGAGAAATTTCTCCTATATCCCCACTTAGTACTACGTGGAATAAAGACCCTTCCTCTGCCATAAAACCTGCTGACTCTGTATATTGGCTTCTTCTTGGGCAGTGGGCAAATGTGTTACAGCGAGTGTTATAGCGGTTGGTTCAAGGACAAACCAAGCGGCACACGGAGAGTCGGAGAATCAAGGTTTATTCACCGGCGGGCTCAGAGGGGTCTTGCCACCAAATTCTGAGCCCCATCTAGCGGATTTTTCCCACTTTTATTAGGTTGGGGTGGTCCTAGGGGTGGGGTCTTAGGTACCTAATGCAGCAGGTAATAGGTTAGTATTATGTTGATGAGGGTCTTCCAATGGTTGGGGTCTCAGGTGGCTGATGTGCCAGGTAATAGATGGGGATCTTCTTTGTCAAATGAATCTGGTTGGGCAGCAACAATTGCAGGTAGTCCATTATTTATTTTATAAAATAATGTCAAGGGCAGCAAATCTTCAAACTATAAGAATTATTAAAAATTTTGTGCTAAGTTCAATAAAATATGTAACAATTATTAACATTAAATGCACTCCCCTCAGCACAGCAGCAATCTTCATAATGTACAGATGCAGAACAAGAAAGAAAACATAGACAAGTATAAAATAGGTGACTTTGACACATTTTTCTCAATCTTAGAAAGATCAAATGGACATTAAAATAATAATTATATAGTAGATTGTAAAAAAAATTATAAAGTAGCTCTGCTATGTAAAAACTGAAGGAGCTCAGGAAATTTCACCCCAAAATATGACTCACTGATATAAAGAATATTTTGAATTAAAGGACCATAGAGATTAACAGGCATTAGAAGGGACCTTCCTTTTATGTGCATAAAACCAGATGGACCCATCAAAAAGAACAATTGCCTTTCCTTCCTCTCCCTGCTACTGTGTTTCCCGGAAAATAAGACCTACTCTTAAAATAAGCCCTAGCAAGATTTCTAAGCATTTACGCAATATAAACCCTACCCCCAAAATAAGACCTAGTGATGGGCGTGGCTGCACAGCGTATCTGCACAACCCATGCATTTCATCACAGAGCAGTAAAGAAGATGAGCAGCCCTTCTCATCTGCCCCATCGTGACAGCTACTATCCCAGAGGTGACCGGAAAGGTGCGGGCAGCCCCACCAACAAGGTCGGCTCTCCTTGTCAGGTCCTGGCCATCCTGTGCTTGCTGCAAGCTGAGGCTTTGAGGGGAAAATAACACATCCCTTGAAAATAAGCCCTAGAGTGTCTTCTTGAGGAAAAATAAATATAAGACCCTGTCTTATTTTGGGGGAAACATGGTATCTCAATATGTTGCAGGGAAGAAGATCAAGAATGCAACTAGACCTGATCCAACTCATTTTAAAGATAATACCTGTCTCTCAGGTTAATTAAATTTCCAAAGAGAATCATGTACAAGTCAATCTGTTTTCCCCTATTCTTTCATCCTCCCAAGTATCTATTCATCTCCCTAGTAATCATTTATTTCCGCTCAACAGAATTACCTATATTCTTCATCTCCCCCTCCCCTTTAAAATGAGGATATATAAACTTCTGGATGCCATTGGGATATTGGGTGATCACTCTGTGATTCTTCCCATGAACATGGTAAATAAATTTGTAATCTCTCTTATTAATCTGCCTCATTGTGAGATGATCTTTCAGCGAATCTTCTAGGGTGAAGGGGAAGATTTTCTTCTCCCTCACAATATCAAAAAGTAAACACATGTTATTGGAGAATATGCATTCATTTCAAGTACATATGGAATATTTACAAAAATTGACTATATATTTGGAGACACATACATACTTCTACTTCACTAAAATCTAAGAACAAAGAAGAAAGAATATATAAAATATCCCATTCCTAATGCTCTAAAACTAGAAATTTATAAAATTGCAATAACAAAATAGTCCTTCCAACTGAAAATTTTAAAATCCTTTATATGCAAGAAAAAATTTTAATTCTTAGAATTTGTAGAAATCTATCAAAAAGAATAGTAATTAAAATATAATATATCATAATCTATAAGCTAAACACAGTATTCAGAGGAAAATTTATAGTAAGAAATATATATTTACATATATGTATTCATAAAAACAAAACAAATGAGAGTAAATAAATTCAATATGTCAGGTTTTAGTCTGAAACTGTCGGTTCTTGGAGCGCTCATGGCTGAAGAATGACCAGACATGCCAAAGTTAAGCAAGCATGAAAATGAGCTTTATTGAGGAGAGAAAGATAGGATTATAGGGCAAGAGCAAGATATAGGTTTATAGAGCATGGTACATACGCCACAGATGATGACCAGACCCACTGTTGCAGCAAAGGGAGAGCCAAAGGAAGGGCACAAAGAGAGATTGGCATATGTATTAGATGTAACAACAAAATCAAGGCAACAAAAGAAAAAATAGGTAAATTAAACTTCATCAAATTTGAAACATTTGTGCATCAGTGAATATGAAAAAGATAATGAAAAGACATTCCACAAGCCGGAAGAAAATATTTGCAAATTATATATTTGACAAGAAATTAATATCCAGAATATATAAAGAATAGGTCCTACAACTGCACAACAACAACAACAACACAGTATCTAGTTCTCAACAAAAAATTACAAAGCATTCAAAGAAACTGGAAAGTGTTGTCCATTTACAGTGAAAAATGGAATTAGATGGAAACCATTCCTGAAAAAGCCCAAACCTCGGAACTGTTAGTCCAAGAGGTTAAATCAGCTGTCTGAAATATGCTTAATGAGTGACAGAAAACCATAAACTAAAGGAAATCAGAAAATAATGCATAAACTAAATGAAGATGTCGGTAAAGAGACATAAATTACAAAAAGGAACCAAATAGAAATTCTACACTGAAAAATACATAAACTAAAATGAAAATTTTGCTATATGGGTAAAAGCAGATTTGAGCAGGCAGATGAAAGAATAAGTGAACTTGAAATTATCGAGTCTGAAGAGCAGAAGGAAAAAGAATGAGATTGTCAATCCTAACCTCTCCCATATAGGTTCCAGAGCTGCCACTGAAGGTAAAATATCCTGTTTTAGCCCTCTTCACCACTGAAATGTTTCTACTCCCTTTTGCAAACAATCCCAGTTCTGGATGAAGAAAATGCTGGATAAAGGAAGATCATCCTTCCGGGCTAACTCCAGGTATTCAATATATCCTAGTTGCCCCTTTTGGTATCAGCACTGCACAAGTCAGTAATGCCTAGAAAATTCTTTGCTTCAAAGATTTTAACAGACTGTGCCTAGGTTTCTTCAAAATACTGTCATACTCACCAGCTCATACTGTCATGGTGAGTGGAGGTAAAGATTTGGATTCACAGGGTACAGAAAATTTATTTTGAACAGAAAAATCTCAGAGATCCCTTTGTCTCACAGTGTTTTTCAAACACTTCTCTCACTTAGAACTGTTCCCGGTCTTCTTCCTTTGTAAATACTTTTGATATTTCCAGCCTCTTCCTTTAACATCTCTCAGGAAGCTCTTTGGAAATCTATAGTTTATCCTGGTTACAGTATATCAAATTCCTTTCTTAAACTAATTTCTCAGGGAAAACATAATTTTTTTTGATTTAAGAAAGAAAACTTATACTTTCAGTTTCTCAAATTTTTAATCATTTAATTAGAGATAGCTAACCCTTTGCCTTTCCTTCACATACTAATAAGTACCAACAAATTATGAAATTTTAAATATAAAAACTTATATTTTTTCCTCCACATACTTTCCTCTACATACTAATAAGTACCAACAAATTATGAAATTTTAAATATAAAAACTCATGAATTTAAGCAAAATTAGTATATTAAACATTACTATTATTTCTATTTATATTCTCATTTGTTCACACATGCATACAAGATAAGAGGTAGTTAAGTAGTTAATAAAAATTGAATGTATCCAACAATGGACTCATAATTAACTGGCATTCTGTTACTCGCCATGCTTTTCTTTGGTAGTTTTAGTGCCTATGTATTTGTCTTTTCCTAAACAATACATATTTCAATTTATCTGCTTTTGAACATTATATAAATAAAATCACACTATATAAATTGTTTGAATCTTGTTTCTTTTCGCCAATATTATATTTAGAGATTTATCAATGTTGTACCATATTTTATTTCATTAATTTTACATGTGTTGTTTTAGATCATTTTAAGAAGATAACATAACTGACTTAATCCTTCTATTATTGTTAGACATTTGGATAGTTTGGGGTTTTTTGCTTTATAATATAAGGCTTCTGTAAATATCTGTGGACTTGACTTTTGGTGCATATAAAAAACATTTCTCTCAGGTATGCTCACAATAGTGAAATTAAGAAGTCATAAGTTATAACTATGTTGTATATATTCAGCTTTAATAAGTGACACCAAATTGGTTTTCAAAATAGGTTTACTATTTTATATCCCCACCAGAAATGATCAAGCATTTAAATTCCTCTACACACGCTGGCCATCACTTGCTATTGTTTGACTTTTTAATCTTGTCCATTTGGAGGGTGGGAATGGTTTCATATGGTGGTTTTGATTTGCATATTCTAAATTATTCACGAGATTTAACTCTTCATATATTTAGGACAATTGTATTATCTCTTCCATGAAATTCATTTTCCTTTTATTTATCTGTTAAGTAGTTGAATATTTTTTGACTTATTTTTGGAAGTTCTTGAATACAGGTTGAGTATTCTTTATCTTAAATGCTTAGGACAAGAAGTGTTTCAGAATTTAATTTTTTCCCAGATTTTAGAATATTTGCATATACATAATGAGATATCTTGAGAATGAGACACAAGTCTAAACACAAATTTTATTTATGTTTCCTATAGACCTTATACACATAGACTGAAGGTAATTTTATATAATATCTTTAATAATTTTGTGCAACCATTTGTGTATATAAAATGAAAGCAAATGTGTCACTATCTCAGCCACCCTTGTAGGCAGTCTGTGGTTGATTGGCATCACTATTATTCTCACTGTGAATTTATATACTACCAATAAGCAATCATTTTCTTACACTTATTCACATTTGAGTACTTAATATTAAAGATATAATGTATCATTAACATAATAAAAATGCATTTAGGGTAACTAAGCACCATAGGAACATTACCAGAATACCTGTGTCAGCTGTTAACAGCAACAACAAACAACAGCAGGATTTCCATCTCCATCTGTGATACAGTGTTTTGATTAAAAAGTTACTGTACACTGTATTTTATTTTTATTTTTACATGAGAGGAAAAGCACTTGAGGAACCAGGAAGTGAGTCCTCTAGGGATGAGGAGACATTTCCATTAGATGGCTTTTCAAAATGTTTCCTCCAGAGTCATCTGCCTCATTAACAACATATTTGTCTTAGACATCTCTTTGATTTTGTAAACTGGGATGATTTTTTGTTCTGAATGCATGTTGTTCTAGTCCTTCAGTAAGTCCGTCAAACATTTTCACGGTGTCATCTTTAGGCACTTTATCTGTAGTGTTAACAACATCATCTTCATCATTGTTATTATCACAATCACCTCGATTCAGAACCATTTTGGCTATTTCACCATCAGTCAATGAATGAACAACTGGAGCCTCATTGTTGATGTTAAAAACTGCTCTAATAACCATTTTTTCCTGCTTATAGGCAGACTCTGAAGGTACATATTTTGCATATGTAAGGAGATCAGATGTCTTTTTTTTCCTAATTTGACCCATGAATCCTTCAAGTCACCACCTTGTTCATCATCACTCAACATAGTTTCAGGCCAGAGGTTTTGTCAGGCATGAACAGTGTCTTTAGCCACTCTGTTCTAAGCATTGACAGCAATATATACAGCATCCTTCGTGTTTAACTCCTTTTGAAAACATTCCACACCAATACTTCTGTTCAATGCTGCTCAAGAAAGTGTTTTTATATTTACTTATGATTGATCTAAGGATACCCAGGTCACATAGTTGAATTAATGAAGTCACATTTGGGGGAAAGCACATGGCATACTTTTTTTTTTTTTATGAGAATTTCAGCTGGAGGATGAGCACGAGAATTGTCGAAGAATAAAAAAAATCTTGCAGTTGTCCTGAATTTTGCATCCAGTCCTGATTCCCTGTAGCGAGCATGAGCTGCTGGTACAAAGTGCATGTGAAACCAATCAGAAAAGACGTCCCTGGTGATCCATGCCTTTTTGTTAGGATAATCATAATGGTAAGAAATTCACTCATTAAATACAGATAGGATACAAGCTTTTGCCTATCATATCAAGTTTATTATTCTAACGTGTGCCTGCTGCATTAGCCCATCCAGCACAGTTAGTCTGTCCTTGGCATCCTTAGTTCCTGTAGGAACTGTCTCATCAACTGTACTCAATGTTTTTCTAAGGCAATAATGCCAGAACAGTGATGTTTCATCAGCATTATAGACTTGTTCTGGCATCAGACTTTCATCAGCAACAACCTTAATAAATTAATTAATGAATTTCTCTGCTGCTTTGTAATCAGCAGATGTTTTATAACCAAAATTCTTTAAAAATTTAATGTTGTGTCTTTTCTTAAACTTCTGCAACTAGCCTGTTGAATATTGACAGTTCTCCTCATTTTTCAATTTATTATGATAGATCTTTGTTGCATGATCCGCATACCATTAAGTGGCATGTGTTCACTCTGCTGCCGATGGATCCGCTTTTTAAATATACAGTGGAGATCTTCATTTTTAGCTTTATGCAGTGTTTTCCTGTTTTTCATTAACTCCTATTCATCACTTTCTGCATAAAACTTCAGCGGTTTATCCTTCTGTTTCTTCAGGTCATATACGATGGTCATTCCAACACCATACTCTTCTGTAAGATGTTTCACACTTACACTGCTGTTCAGTTTGTCCAACAGCACTTTCTGTACTATACATAAACATAAATGCTTTCTCTTTTTCTAATCACTGTTACCCATAGGGATGTCTGTAGGTCTTTTGGCACTTTTAATAATATCTTTACATTATAGAGCAGAGAATAAGCAAAAAAATAAAAAATAAATAAAAACAAAAATCCCATGGTGAGTATAGACCTATAGTGCATATAGGTCTTGGACACATGTGAGGCATCATGGGGAACCTGTCATATAGGTGTCCAGCCTGCACACCTGCCACTGCATTACCCTTTGTGGGTATACTTGCATGGGGAGATTGTGGGCATCCATAAAAATAATATATCACAACTGAAGAGGACTGGGAGGGTCTTTCTTACTTTGAAGATGCTGGATAATTTTGTTTTGTGTACCTGCATTTTGACTGTGACCCATTATATGAGGTTGAGGTGGAATTTTTCACTTATAGTATCATATCAGTGCTCAAAAAGTTCCAGAATTTGGAGCATTTCAAATTTCAGATTTTTGAGTTATGGATGCTCAACCTAGATATAAATTCAAGATATATATGCTTTATTGATTATAGGTGATGCAAATATTTTCTCCCACTTTGAGCTTATTTTTCTACTTCCTTTGTGGTTCTTAAAATGAACAGAATTTGATGTAGCTGAATATACCAGTATTTTTCTTTATGACTTATACTTTTTGTGTCTCAGTGAGATACCCTTCCTTGACCTAAGATCATTCAGATTTTCTGCTCTATTTTCTTCTAAAGTTTTGTAATTTTGTTTTATACATTTAAATATTTAAATCACCTAGAATGTGTGTTATGTATGATATGAGATAGAGGTTGGATTAATTTTTCCACATGAATGTTACAAGGATCACTAGAAAAACCTTATAGTTTTGACATCATGAAATTCAAATTCTTTTGGGTCAAAGAATGAGCCATAATATTAAGAAGTGAAAGATGATAATACTTTGGAATTTGTTCAGATGTGTATTGAAGCTCAGACTGGTAAAATTTCAAACTAATTTGTGCACTTGAAAAAGAAGAGCATTTTGCAAGAGTTAGGTAAAATGTTCTATACATGTTTTTTAAAGTGTTCAAATATTTCATGTCCTATGGACCTTTTATCTCCTTGCTCTGTCAATTACTGAGTGAAGTGTATAAAAATATCTTTCAATATGATTGTTAATTTTCCTATTTTACCTCTTAGTTCTGCCTATTTTTTGGCATATGTGTGTATATATATATATATATATATATATATATTGTATATAGTCAGCTGTCTGTATTGGTGAGTTTTTCATTTCAGTATTCAACCAACCACAGATCAAATTCTGAGGATATGGAGGGCCAAAAGTACATATTTTCCATCCACAGTCAATTAAATCTGAGGATGTGGAACCTGCAAATATGGAAAGCCAACTGTATTATGGCGTATTACATAGGGATTTGAGCATCTGAGGATTTCGATATCTGTGGGAGCCCTGGAATCGATTCTTTGCAGATATGGGGGCCAACTGTATAACTATATATATAAGATTTATTATATATATAGACACACACAGACCCCCTTTTTACTAAGTGCAAGTTTATCATTTTATTATCTTAAGGTGAACTGTGAAAGTGACATTTTTAACATCTAATAGTGCTCTTTGCCTAAAGTCTATTTTCCATGATACAAATATACAATAACTAAATTTGGACAATGGTGGGGTTCAATATATCCTTCTTCTACCCTTTTACTTCCACCTTTCTGTATCTTTATGTTATAAGCATATTTCTAGTAAATAACAAGTAGATGGATCTTCCCCTCAGCTGAAAAGAACAATCTTTTCTTTTAATGTGGCCTTTACATTTTTTTCTTTATTATAATTATTGACATATTTGATTTATTTCTAACATTATTTTGTGTTTTCTTTTTCCCAGCATTTTCTATGTTTTCTTCTTTGTTTTCTTGCCTTGTTTTTGATTAAGTGACTATTTCACTTTTCATTATAGTTTTCCTCTACTAATTTAGTTATTTTATAATTTTTATTTCTACTATTTTAATGTTATCCTATACATTTAAAAATACATATTAAGTTTACCAAAATCTCAGATTAATCAATACGTTTATTTAGCTTCTGGAAAATGATATAAGAGTCTAATCTTAGAACATCTAATGATTATATAAATATTCTACATATTATCTCTGATCACCTTGTTTCCAAACTATATGCTATTGTTGTCATAAATTCTGGTTTTATCTTATATTTTATAACCCCAGCATATTGTAATAATTGTTTTATGTTGCCAATGTTTCTTACAATTCATACACATCTTCCACTCTCTGTTTTCTTCATTTATTGTGGAGTCTCAGATTTTTTTTTTTTCCTGGGTTCATTTTCCTCTCACCTGAAGCACATTCTTTAGAATGTTCTTTAATAAAGTTCTGTCAGAGACAAACTTGGCCCATTTTTTGTTGTCTTAAAAAGTTTTTATTTTACACTCACTCTTGAAAAACTTGTGTTGGGTCTAGCGTTCAGTAAATGGACATTTATTTTCTATTAGCATACTGTGGAAAACATCTCACTGTCTTTCAGCATTTATTGTTACGGTTGTTTATTTCTCAATTTCTTTGTAGCCAATCTGTCTTTTTTCCTCACTAGTTTTAAAATGATTTCATCCAAAGTTCTGCATTTATACTGTATGTCTGGCTCTGAATTTCTTCTTATTTGTTCTACTTTGGTATTGAATGGCTTCTATGTTTTCTGGAAAGTCTAAGCCGTTACGAATTCAAACATTCTCTCCCACAGCTCCTGTACTATTCATTTGTGGCGTTCTAGTTAGACATTTATTAGCTTTTCTAACTCTATCCTCCATGCCCCCTTATCTTTATCTTATATTTCCATCTCTTTATTTCTATGGTGTACCTTCCCATATTTTAAATTCTATCTTCCCATTTACTATACTTTTTAAATTTTGTCTAATTTGTCTATCAGGCTTAAAGTTTGAGTTTTAAGTTACATTTTTATAGTTATACAATTCTATACATTTTGTTAGCTTTGTTTACATTTTGCTTGCTGTTTGTCTCTTTAACTTTCTTGAAACTATCAAAAATGTTCATTTTATATTCTGTGTTTTACTAGTGCCATATTGGAAAAGTTTTACAGCATCACTTCTGCCACATTTTTCAGTTACCTCTTCCCCATAATGCCTTATTTCCTTTAGTTATTTTTATCTGTTAAACACTTTCCCTCAAAATTATATGAGCAAATGTCTTTGTAGCCAGGGCAAAGTTAGGTTCCTACAAAAAATTTTCTCTTTGCTTCTTAGGTGTTTGGGGTGCAACCAGTCTGTGACGACTTAAAAGAATTCTGGGTTTGAGGTTATTTAGACAACACAGGTAGTTTGCATTTGACTTGCTCAACCGCATTAGAACGAGAATGTAGTTATAGTCGCTCAAGGGAGATTTTTATTTTGTCCTCCAATCAGTACTCAGGAATGAAACTATTTTCTGAATGGTAGGGTGCGGCAAGGGGGAAGGAATCGTATTTTCATTTACTCTTACATCTGTGGTACAGCTCTCTGTGGTCTCAGTTTTTTGAGGCAAAGGCAAGATCCTGGCTTCATCTTGTTTTCTAGTGATTCTAAGCCCTCAATTCACACATGTCCAGTTCCATCCATTGGATATGGCAAAAGGTTCAAGGGCAAAGTATTCAAGGGCAGGTTGGCCTTAGTGCTCTTAACCAGGTTCTTTTTTAAAAATTTTATTTATTTATTTTTATTCCATATATTTGTTTTAAAATTTTATTTCAGAATATTATGCAGGTACAATGTTTTGGTTACATAAATTGCTTCTGTACCATTTGAGTCAAAGTTATAAGTGTGCCCATCCCCCAGATAGTGTGCATTGTACCTGTTAGGTGTGAATTTACCCATCTCCTCCTCCCCCCTCCCTCGTGCTTAATTCTTATATTCACTTGGTTCATACTTTATTTCTTATAGTTCAAGGGTATTTATATATACATATATAGATAGATAGATAGATAGATATATGAATCATTATTTTTAGTTTTTTACAGGAGAGCTGCAATGGACTGACTATGACTATTTGAGTCCCCTGCAAAATTCCTATGTTGGCATCCTAATCCCCAATGTAATGGTGTTAAGAGGTAGAGCCTTTGGGAAGTGATTAGGTCATGAGGATAGAGTCCTCATGAATGGGATTAGTGCCCTATGACAGAGACCCAAGGAAGCTTGTCCACCCCTTTCATCATGTGAGGACATAGCTAGAAGGTACTATCTATGAGGAAGTGGGCCCTCGCAAGGCACTGAATTTGTGTGCACTTTGATCTTGGATTTCCCAGCCTCCAGAACTGTGAGAAATAAATGTTTTTTGTTTGTAAGCCACTCAGTCTATGGTATTTTGTTATAGCTCCCCGAACAAACCCAAGACCAGGGCCCAGGTACTTAGATTGTCCTATTTCCAGAATGTAACAAAGCATGTTTCTTTAATATTTAAGTTAAAAATTCTTATTATTTGAACTGGTGGTATTAATGGATTTACAATATTGTCATTACTCTTATATTTAGATTTATGCACATTCTATTTTGTATTTTTTCTTGACCGTGCTTGTTTATTTTCTTTTTCTTTGTTTCTTTGTATTGATTGAAGTTTCCTTAGTTACCCCCACATACTCATTTTCTTTTCTCTTTCTGTGTTAGTCAGTGTTATAATTTATTTCTGCTTCTGATGAGTTTATTTTTAAATTGTAAAAGGCATAAATGATGTAGAAAGTGTACTGTTAATCAACATTTGTATTCTCTTCTAAAAAACACAAAACCTTAAAGAACTTAACTCTGATTACTTATTCTCATCTTACATGTCATTATTTTCTATATTACTCTGCTTTAGATTTTTTAAATTTCCTAACTTAGCATTATGATTATTATTTATTTATGTTAATAAATAAATGCTTAATTGGATTTACCAGAGCATGCATTGCTATCTTGCTCTTTACTCCTCCTACATCTCAGATTATCTTTCTGAGATTTTTTTTTATTTCTTCCAGAAGTATATTTTTAAACAGCTCTTTTGATACATTCATCTTTATGTAAAAGTGTCTTTATTTTGCCCTAACTCTTGAATTCTAAATTTATTCTTTTTCTCTCAGCACACGAAAATATACCAACTGCTTTCTGGATTTCTGGCTTGTGTTATGGTTACTGAGAAACATGCTGTTTGTCTAAATATTATTCCTTTGTAGAAAATCTCTTTTTCCTTAGGTTGCTTTTAAGGTCTACTCTTGCATAAGATAGTTCTATCATGTTTACTGAGATCGACAACCCTCCTCCACTCCATGTTGTTTTGTTTGTTTGTTTCTTTTTCTGGTGACAGTTTTTTCTCTGCTTCTATGTTCTGAAATTTTAGATTGTGAGCTAATATTTGATAGTGCTTTATCTTTAGGCATCTATTTATTCTGGGTTGAAGTAGTGTCTCTCCAGAGATATTTTATATTTTCTTTTTGCTAGGCATGTAAGGAATTTCAGCAGTGCAGGGGAAACTTTTTATGGTAGTAAAATTTAAAGGGCCTAACTCTGGTCTGTGGTCATCAAATCTTAGGGGGAACTATTATTTTTGTCTCACCTGAGCATATAGAGACAGAAAAACTTCCTCCAAGCAACTTTCCGGGAGAGGGTGGATTTTGTTTTGTTTTGCTAGCTCATCTTTTTACTGACAGTGTAACCCCATATGAGTCTTGGATTTCTCCTGAGGGTTCCCAATTCCCTGTGGCTTATTATCTCATAACCTTTTAGGTATGAAAGTTTCTTGTTTAATGAAACCAATAACCATCTTCTTTCTCTCCTTTCCCATACCACGACAGGGCTTCTGAAGCTTCACTTCAAATGTTCCTCTTACTTTTTGGCTTCTAGTTTATCCTCTTACTTTCTTGTATACTAAGTTGTTTTATAGAGGGACATTTTCAGGTTTTCTCCTCTGTTATAGTGCTGGAGGTAGAAGTGTCACCCTCCTAGTTTCTGTAGAACTCTATTCACCCTTCAGATTTCAGCTCAAAAGTTACATATTTGGTGATTTCTTCCTTCATCCTTATTGTATGTATCAAAGTACTTTGTAAGTTTCCCACATATTATTCACAATTTGCATTTATATATTTGATTGTGCAGTTCTGATTAATCTTTGTATCCTCTGCAATTTATACAGCTCCTTCATGGGAGGAAACATTTATATGGCTCATGATAGTTAAAAGGCTAGCACAGTTCCAGGCACAGAGTTATGTTCAGTAATATTTGATGACTTAATGAATAAATGTAAGAACCTGTAGAAGACAATAAAAAATTAACATGTATCATTCAAGTGTTGCAATGTAAGCTCTGTAATATAAGATGAAGAAAACTGGAGTTGATTTTAGGACAGAGAAAAATACCAAAAGGAAAGATGTAGTGTTCCCCTGGAAGCCTTGGAGAAATATAGGGAAGAGTGCTAAATTTGATGGTTAGCTGTGTATTCTGTCAGGTGATTTTGGAAAACTTGCTAATCCTCTATGTTTCTTTTTTTTTTTGATAGATAATAATTAATACCTGATCAAATTAAAATGAGGGCTAAATGAAATAAGGAATATAACATGGGATCTAACACATAGTCTGAATTCGTTAATAACCATAGTCCTTCTTCACCTGGAAAACTTTGAAATAGAAGTTACTTAGATGAAACAAATTAGATTCAGCCTTAAGAGACCCCTCTAGAAGTATAAAGATATGCAAGAATCAGCCACTGAGCTTGAGGGTGACTTGTCAATTTCTGTTGGTGACTTGCATGTGGGACCACTGTCATTATGTGCAGTGGGCTCCAGTCATTCTGTCTTGAGGTGGTGGGAGGATTCAGTGGCCATTTAAATCTTTCCTTACCTGTGAGTCTTGATCAATTGCACATAACAAGGGAGAAGAGCAAAAGTTCTTCGGAGATTTCTCTATTTTCTTAACTGGCTGGAAGTCTTGCTCTACATTTAAAGTGTTAGTCTTTATCAGGAGCTTAAATCACTTCTCACCCTCTTACATTAGCACTAATAAGCTCAGAGTCGCATTATCTTAATGAGGCCTCTTGATAATGAAGTGTTCTACCTGTCATCCCCAAGGAGAAAAATCAGTCTTCTGACTGATAGGGTTCCCACAAATTCAGTATTGCCACTGATCATGAACCTCCTTCTAGAGAGCATATAGGAGTCCTTCCAGGCAAATGATGAGGACAGAAGAAAGGGAAAGAGAGAGCCTTTAAAAAATGTTTAAATTGAAATTTTAGTATCTCCTCACATGCTAAATTCTATCCCAAAATCCCTATTGTCAATACAGTTAATAATTTAAAAGAGGCATGATTTAGCAGTGATATTAAAGCTTATATTATGTTTTGTCTGGTCATAGAGCTGTCTTTATGCATACACAAAGCAGAAGGCTACCTACATGTTATGATTTAAAGGATTTTAGGAACTATCCTTCATCCACAAATGTTACCTTCTAGGCACTATTTCACCACTGCTGTTGATTTCTACTTTAAAAATGCAAATATCTCTAATACATTGAATTAGCGCCACTGGAATACTGATTATGTCTAAAATAGGTTGCATATTCTAGGTGGCCCATAGACAGATTAAATCATCCTGACATATTTTATATCCACTCCACCTGAATCCACTCCACCCTTCTCCCATTGGATAACAGCCCAAAGCTATATGGATGTTTATTTATTGCCATAAACTAACAGTATAATTTGCTACCTCTTTAAACCGCGGTGGGTTCTTCACTAGTGAGAGAATGATATTCCTCAGCTCAAAGCAATTGCTTTAGGTCTGTTGCAGCCTTCACATCTGTACAGAACATAATCCAGACAGAGAAAGGGTCTTCTCTTCCTTCAATGACTGAATAAAAATACTACCGAAGCCATTTTGTGTCCACCAGGGAAGCCAGTCTGAGGACCAAGCCAACATGCAAAAGAGGGTGAAGTCACAGCTAAACAAAGTCTTTGTATACCATGTCTAAATTCTTAGTTCTATGAGCCTGTAAGTTTTCTTTAATTTAAAAAAGCCTGTTGAGTTGGGTTTTCTGTTACTTGCAAATATACCTATCTAAAAAGACACACTTGCTTTTCCATCTCTGGCGATTAATGAATAATGGTTCTGTTCTGTTTTAGATTCCTGAGGCTGGAATAACCTCATTCCAATAGTACCCCACCGTGGCATTAAAGGGTGTTGGGGGGTACATAGGAAAATTCTGTAAAACGTAAGATAATAGTGGTCATTCTGAAGAATGGATATTCTCTAGATAGTTCAAGACATGGGGAAAGTATTCTTGCAAAGTAAAAAAATATAAAAAGTAAGCTCCTACTGTCAACAATGCCCCTCAATGCAGCTAAATTGGGTTTTCTCGTACTTAATCTCCAAATTAAAAACAGCTTTTCAGATTGAATTGATTTAGCTTCATAACAATTTTTTTTTCTTTTTCATTTTTTCATGAACAAAGAAGTTTCTACAAACAAGTGCTACTCCATGGACCAGTGCTTGTGAAGTACTGTCTAGGTAAGGGACATTTGCTTGCATCAGTGATATCCACAAGAGCAAGCACTGAAATGCTTTTGTTGAGGATGGAAAATAAGTTATCTAAGGCAGACACTTCAGGATTTGATGACAGCAAACATGTGTTCTGTGTTATATTGAATGCCACAGATTGATCTCATGTGTCCTCATCTCTAAAAACTCAGTGACATTTTGAATTTAAATCCTCTCTCTGAAGTTTAAATAGGTATATTGGGGAGGGCACTCCTTTCCCAAATTCTATTAAATTCTTCACCTGGGCTTTGAAGCACCCCATCTTGTTGTCCAGGTGTCACTTGGGTCCTCAGCAGAACAACTTCTTTAGCTTTGGCATTCTGGGTTCCTTCCTATAAGAGCTCATGCTTAGTCCCTGGGGCCAGGGTAAGGGAGCAGATACCATAATCTTATTTTCTAATTTTTCTAAGTCTTTCCTCTTAGAGCCCACTTACATCTCCTCCTTCTCATTAGCATATAAATAAATATCTTCATGTAAATCAGCTCGTGCAAATAGACAACGAGGCTCATTCATCCAATTTCTTCTTAATCTTAGCTGGGACACACTGTGGCCCATTTTCTTTCTTTTTATAATTAGTTGACATATAATAATTGTACATATTTATGGAATATAAACTGATATTTATGTATATTATGTATATAGAGTGTATATAATGTGTAATGATAATGTTAGGGTAAATTAGCTTATCCATTACCTCAAATATTTATCATTTGTGTGTAGAACATCCAAAATCTTTTCATCTAGCTTTTCGAAAGTATGTAATAAATTACTGTTAACTATATTCACACTATAGTGCTATAGGGCACTAGAATGCATTCTTCCCATCTAGCTGTAATTTTGTGTATATTAACCAACTTCCCCCTACCCTTCCTAACCTCTAAAACCCACAATTCTATTCTCTATTTCTATGTGCTCAACTTTTTTATTTTTCACATATGAATGAAAACATGTGCTGTGTATCTTTCTGTGCCTGACTTATTTCACTTAAAGTGATATCCTCCAGCTCTTCCATGTTGCTGTGAATGACAGGATTTCATTCTATTTATGGTTGAACAGTATTCCGTTGTGCATATATTCCATATTTTCTTTATCCATTTTTCTGTTGATGGATGTTTAGGTTGATTGTATATCCTGGCTATTATGAATAGTGCTGCAACAAACATGGCAATGCAGATATCTCTTTGATATACTGATTTTATTTCATTTGGATAAATACCCAGTAGTGGGATTGCTGGTTCATATATTAGTTCTATTTTTAGTTTTTTTGAGGAAACTGCATATTGTTTTCCATAATGGTTGTACTAATTTATATTCCCACCAACAGTGTATTAAAGTTTCCTTTTCTCTGCATTTTTGCCAGCATTTGTTATTTTTTATATTTTTGATAAACAACATTATAACTGGGGTGAAATGATATCTCATTGTGGTTTTGATTTGCATTTCCCTTATGATTAGTGATGTCAAGCATTTTTCATATACTTGTTGTCCATGTATATTTTTTTAAAATGTCTATTTATGTCCTTTGCTCATTTTTAAATCAGATTATTAGTCTTTTTGTTGTTGAGTTGTGTTTCTCATATATTCTGGATATTAGTCTCTTATTGGATGTATAGTTTGCAAATATTTTCTCCCATTCTACAGGTTGTCTCTTCACTCTGTTGTTTCCTTTGCTGTTCAGAAGCTTTTTAGTTTAACATAGGCCTATTTGTCTTTTATTGTTTTTGTTGCCTGTGATCTTGAAGTCTTACCCATAAAAATCTTTAACTAGACCAATGTCCTGAAGCATTTCCCCTATGTTTTCTTCTAGTAGTTTTATAGTTGTGGGTCTTACATTTAGGTCTTTAATCCATTTTAAATGTATACGGTGATGTCTAGTTTCATCCTTTTGCATATGAATATCCAGTTTTCCCAGCACTATTTATTGAAGAGGGTATCCTTTCCCTGTGATAGATTTAATATAATTGAGTATCTAGACATTTAGCATTTATCCAGCAGAAGTGCATTGATATTAATATATTAAAGCCAAGAACATAGTGATATGATGTGTAGGATAATGCAAAATATTAAATTAAATATATATTTAAGAGTTAGAGCCAAAGACCCTTAAGAAAAATCAGAGCACTAAGCTGCAACTATATTCTGATGAATGTACTCTCAGTAACTTCCTACTATTTAACATTTATTTATATATAAATAAAATAGAGATTGTAGTTTAAAGACAGCCTATATTGAAATCTTAGTCTTTGGAAAGAAATGTACTTGGTCTAATCTTGTGGTCTAATCTTGAATAGTTAGCTCTTTGGTACTACAACAATAAAAACAAACTTAATTAGGACTCCTGAGAGAGACTGGGGCCACCTGAATCACTAATGCTGTCAAAAAGTTTTGCACAGAATTCGTGTACAATCAACATATTCCCTCCTATTCCTTTGTAATTTAAAAACAGAACATGTGATTTTAAGTTGGTCCCTCAAGCATTCTGCATTGAGAGACAAAAGCTTTAGTTACATATCTAGCATCAAAGAACATTTTAAAATGTAAGTCATTGCCTTCTTTGAAGTGAGAACATTAGATATATTACATGCTAAAATAAGGAAATTAATAATGTCTGAAAGAGTTTCATGTTTTCTTAAAAAAAAGACTCACGACAGTTTTTCCATTTTGAAGTTTAGTAACAGGGATGGAAAAAAATTTTCCTTCAGTGGAAATCTGGGTTGACTAAAGTACAATTGTCAAATTGTATAGGAGTAGTTTCTTATAGTTTCCTAGCTAATAAATTGCATATCTGGGATTGATCCCAGGTTTGTATAATTCCTAATATCCCACACAAACTGTAACAACTTGTGCTTGCTTCTTTGCACATCTGTTTCTGTGATCATAACCTTCAACTAAAAGGCATAAGTTCAGATCAAAATTTGATGGAGTGCTTCTACCTAACTTCTGTATTTTGTAAATTGAAATCCTATAGGCTTTGCCTTTTCATAATGGAAAATGTTCTAGGCTTAAAGGCTAACACTGAAAACCTAGTACTGTTCAATCTGTCCAGGATTAGGGTGATTAAGGGTCTCTTACTTCCCTTGTTTTGCTCAGTGTGATTCTAATGTAGGGATCCTTCTTTTGGCACTTTGCATATACCACCTCTTCTATTCTACTAGATCATTAGCTCCCCCTTTAACTTAGTGTCTGGCACATACTTGGGAATGGGAGAGAGTAGTGATAGGGAGGAGCGATATCTCCTAAGGAATGTAAGTTGCCTTCCATTTTCTTATTTGCTCATGGTGATGAAGACACTTTGCAAGGGATTCCCTTCCTGATTAGTAGAGATCACTCCAGAGGAATCTGGGAAACTTGTGGGAATCTGTGGTCTATTCAGTATGTTTTACTTGGGGGATTTGTTTGCAGATAATAATCATCATTTGGTTAGAATGTCTCTGTCCATGGGAATTAGAGAACTAAGACAATCTCATAACTAATATTATAATTATGATTTTTTGAATGATACAGCTCTGTTTTAAATAGGGAGATATAGCCTGAAGCCTGGTGTTCCTGAGAATAAGATAATAAATAATCTCAGAATAAAAAAACACAGTTGTGGCAGAAATGGCTAGCTGTCTACCAAATCGTTATTCTTTTTCTAACTCTCTCCTTGACCAAACCTGAATCAGACTCCTTTTGAGTCCTCTCTCTGACCAGGCTCTGACTTTGGGCTCTGACCTTTGCCTGCTTAGTCCAATTTTAACATGAATCCTGCTGAGAAAATTTCCCCACCCTTGGTATCTGATCAGATGTTTCCTCTTAGAAATTTTCCCTTCACTGACCCCGACCCTGCTCCTTGGCTATAAATCCTCATGAGTTCTTGTTGGAGTTGGAATTGAGACCAATCTCTCTCCCTTACTGCAAAACCCCATTGCAGTATCCCATGAATAGAGTCTGCCTTACTGTCTTTAGAAAGTGTCATGAAAGATTTCTCTTTAACACTGGGTATGCAACTGGAGTAACTTTACCATCTTTCTTGTAGTCAGGTGTGGTTGTGTGACTGAGTCTAGAGGCAGGAATGTGGGTAAAAGTGATCTACGCTGTTACCAAATCTGGCCTATGAAAGCCTTCCAGGTAGAGTCCTCATCAGCATGGGTCCCTAAATAATAGCATAAAGAAGTTTTACTCCAACCTAGGAACTTTCTGGCCTGACGTATTAGTGGGAAATATGCATTCATTGCAGGAGGTCTTTGTCTGTTTAGATTTTTTTGTCAGTGCAGCCTATCCTATCGTAACTAATGTGCAGAATATAGAGCATTGAAGATGGATGCTGCTGTAAAAAAAAAAAAGGAAAAAAAAAAGCCTAAACTCTGTGGCACTGGCTTAGAGGTGATTTGGGGGTTTCTGAGATGGAAAAGAGCAGGGCATTTGCCAGGTGGTAGCAAAACACTTAGTATAATAAAACTGTTGACCTTGGACAACCTGGAAAGCAAGTTCAAGATCAAGTGAGCTCAGAGTCTACAGTTCTAGGGCAGTGTTTGAGAATATCAGCATATGTTGGTGTGTTGGCTTCTTCTTGCTGCATTAGGAAAGGTATGACAAGAAAGTGAGCTTAGGACAGACCTGGGTGGTTTTCAGGCAGAATGTGGAGAATCCCAGTGACTTGCATATTTCATTAAAAGGAGACAGGACTGAAAAAGACAGCAATAGAGACCCATTAAGACTTCTCATTTTAGCATGGGGACTCAGCTCTGTGGCAAAGACCAGAGTAAAAGTGCTGCCTCCCTTCCCAAGCCTTCCTTCCAGTTCTGTGTGACATTGAGGTGGCTGCCATTAAGTTAAAGGACAATCTTGGGGACAATGAAAGAGGGTAGGAATAAAAACTTTAGGAGAGACCCCTGGCTTGGATGTTCTCAGATGGAACTGACTAGAAGAAAATAGATCAGAAGACTTTTAAGTTTTGAGTGGATTGTTTTTTCCAAGAACAAAAGACAAATACGATCCTGTCCTGGAGAAGCATGTGAGTCCAAATCAGTGCTTTTAGCCAAAAACGTGTGCTAGCTGGGAGTGGACTGTGAAAGCTGTAAAGCTCCCAAGGAGGGCATGTTTCCTAATACCCACTTCAGATGCAGCCACAGAATGCAAAGAACATGTAAAAACCTCCCAGCAAATGGAGACAAGTGTCGTAGATGGAGGTAGGGGCCAGAGACAATGACTCCTCCTAGAGAGTAGAGCCGGGGCAAGGGCTTCATAGTACCTGCTCATCATGCTATGAATGTGTTATCCCTTTCTTCCATGAGAGTTTTAATTGAAATTATGCAATTATCTTGTCTCTGTCTCTCATCTATCTGTATGAATATGCACACACACATATATTTATAATGGGCAGATGGAAAAGGGAGGAAGCAGACAACCTCTCTTTAGGTTCCTAAGTGGCCAGGTGATGATGGACATGACTGCGCATTACCCAGAGTATCTGCACTTGAGCTGGATGTTTGAACTGTAAGATACTTTATGTTGTCTCCCTTGCACAGGGACCCGAAGGCATTCTACATGTGGGGAAAAGTGTGCAAATCAATATTTGGCAACCAGAAGAGCAATTGTGGCAAAAACTGCTAGTCCTTCACCAAAATAATTTCCAGTTCGTTCTGAGCACAATATCTAGCCTGCCTTGTAGTTAAGTCCTTAAAAGTTCAAATTATTAACAGAAGGTAGACTTTAGCCTCATCAATCATATTTTAAGTAGCTTTTGCCTTGCCTAATTGGTAATAGTATGGAAGCAAGACAGTGCATTGGCAACCAAGCCACAGACAACTGTATTAGATTCTCTCTCTCTATGCTTACATTTTCTTACCTCTAAAATGAAGACATCAGATTTTCATAGGATTATTACAAATTAATTAAGAAAATATACATAAAAGCAATTTTATAGTGATTACCCTTTAAGGACTACTCATTAAATGTTTCTTCTACTTCTTTTACCTCCTCAGTACCAATTCTGTTATGGTCAGGGAAGTAGTTCTCAGGAGTGGCTTCTGAGCAGCAGGTATCAACATGAAGACTAAGGCAGGTAAGATGAGAACAGCTTTGTTCATGAACACAGGATGAAGACTTCCTTGAGAACTACTAAAAATAAGTAGAAATAGGTTTTTATAGCTGAGACTAAATGATTATGGAAGAGAGGACCAATAAAATAACCAAGATGACTTGACTTTTTTATACATAATCTGCTGGAGTATAGAAACATTGGAATAAAATGGTCTTGTAGGTATGTATTGTATCTCATTTAACCGTTGGGTGGTGCCCTGGCAGATACTCAGGTTGGCATTTAATTGACATTTATTTAATTATGACAGTAATATGATCCCTTTTCTTCAGTTTGCCCTTTTAGAGAAGCAACTGTCTAGTCATAAGACAGGTGAATTATGCCTTCTTTCTTTCATATGTATTTAGAGTACATATAACTACAGTAATTGTGGCTTGTTGTTTGGTTTTGTGAGATAATTAAAGAGAGATTTCATGCTATAAATATAATTCCAAATGGGCCCAGCCTACTATTGCATCAGTAGCATGATCGTCAGCCATAAAGATAATGTATTATGTGATGGATATCCCAAGTACATTGATTTGGCCATTATAAATTATATGAATTTATTAAATGATCACATGTACCCTGAAGCTATGTACATCTATTATGCATCAATTTAAAAAAGGTAATGTATTATGTACACTCCATTCAATTATTTATTTGTCCCCTCATGGTTTCATCTATTATTCATTCACATGCTTAGTCATTGTCATTCACACAGTGAAAAAATATGCTAAAAAGAATCTACAGATTTCTTTTTATGGTATCATTTATTGATTTAAATATTTTATAAGTGACAGTTTGGACTTTTAGGGTAAATAAATGCATGACTTAACTAGACAGTTTTGTAATGAGTTATGTAACTATAACACACAACTATCATTTCCACTTTGTGTTATAAGAATCCGGAGTTTCCATCACTCATTTTTCATATACAAATTCACCTTGTTCTGCAGTCTGTAAATACAAAGACATTTTGCATCATAAAACATACTATTTACATTGTGCATGATTTAGAATAGCTACAAATAAGATAAGAAAATGAGTAAAAAGTGGTGTTACATGAAAAGCAATGATGATACAGTGGATGTTCATAGTCCTGTGTTTACATATTTTTACATGTACTATTATATTATTCTTAAAATTCTAGTGAAGTGAGGCATAGTTTATCATTTCAATCAGAAAAAGTTTCTCTAAACCTGTACTACTGAATAAAGGAAAATATTTTAAAATATAATATGAAATACGAAATGAAACTTTTTAAAATTAAAGGTACAGGTTTAAGAGATGCATTCATTTTTTAAAAAATAAAAAATAGCTTGACATTTCAAAATATGTGCAATTTAACCATGCTCTACATATATATTAATATATTTACCTGGCATTATTTGATGATGTAATTTAAGTTTGTGATAACTAGATTTTTAAAAGAAATTATTCACAAAGTAAATCTGATAGCAAAAGAGCAGATATACAATATAATTTACACTGCAAGCCAAACTAAAATTTAGACTCATGAAATTTTAAATTACAGCAAACAAATTAGCCAAAAATGTTAAGATAATTCAGGTTATTTTAATAATTCAGGTTAAATAAAAACCACCCCATGCAGAGAAAGCTAATGAAGGCTTAGCACATTATAACTGTGTTTATATTAAATGAGGGAAACCTATTTGCTATTATATAGTGCCTGAATGTTTAATGGAAATGCATTGGCTGTTTATATTATGCATTGAAATGAGTAGGATTACATTTGATATCTAAAGTACTGTTTTGGAACTGAGACCCTTTGGTTTTAAAAAATGGCTACTCACAGTTGAAGAGTCAGAATTCAGGTAGGTTGATTTTGAAATGAAGAATGATATGTATTTTTTCTGGAATGCACTTGTTCGGTACATTTTAAAACCATAATGAGACAGTTTTGTCACTTGATTACCAAAGTTATAATGTAGCCACAGGCAGCTGTTATAAAACTTTAGACTTTTTCCAAGGCAAAACTCTCGGGAGGATTTTTTTTTTTTAATGAAGAAAAAGCTGTTCATCGACTCTAAGAAAAATCAGAAAGTATTTCTCTCCCTGGACCATTTTTCTATTTGAACCTAACCTGACTTCCCTAGTAGTCATAACCTGCCATGATGTGAATCAATTTCCTCGCAGTTGGAGTAATTTTTGCTCCAAATTCTTAAAGGAGACAATGAATTACTAGCCTGTAAATTTTGCAGATCTGGGTCTTGGATATCAACTCAGGAGAAGGCAACAAAATAGAGGGGAAAAATGGGACTGGAGATCACAGCTATTCAAATTTCATCTGAATTTTTTCTGCTTTCCTCAGCCATATTTATTTTATTTTTACAATCATTATTAAAAATTATTCCCTAAAGAAATAAAAATGGCTCTTCATCTGAACAAATATTATAATTGTCTGTCATTTCAAGATAAAGTCTTTCTTACATTAAAAATCAGAGGAAGAAAATAATCAGTATTTTCATAGGTGCCAATTTATATGGTAGCTGTCTTTTTTCCCATAATTTTAAATAAATTTGTCAGTATGGAATAAATAAAAGTAGATGAACAGATAAATTCTTCCCTTTTGAAGTTTTTAATTTTTCTGAGTATTTCATACCCTTCTCTGACTCCTTGATCTGTTAGAATTTAAGACCCCTGAAGTGATTTGAATACAATATTAATGCACTAACATAAAAAACATAAAAAGAATAAAATTTTCCATTGTGGAGATTAAAGATTCTTTAAATCTTGTTTAAGACTTGTTCAAATTATTTTAATGTCAAGGGGAAGTATCTAAAATGGAAGAACATACTCTTCTGTCTTCTTTATTATGACTCTTAAATAAGATATTTGACTTATTTTCCCTTATGAATCAAATACTCTACTAGAAATTATTTAATTTTCCCTGAAAACAAAATAGCTTTGGATTGGGATTTGTAAATAATTGATCCCTTGGTATGTTATAAAATGATCCAAGCTATGTCTCTTTGTATTTAATAACGTGGCAATTTGTTAATTCTGGTGAGTACATCAACAGTGTAGTTAAAAACAGCTATCTGAATATAGGTTAAAACCTCAAAGGCATAGAACTAAGAGCTATAGAATACATTGTATATTGCTTTTTCAATAGAGTAGATTTATAAAATTGATGGTAAATGTTTTCAAACCTTCTAAAAAGAACTCAAAACACTATACGACACCACGCTGAGTTCAGAGGGGTACCCAGGAAACAAGACAGTGCATCAGTTATCTCTAGATAAAAAGCCAGTAAAACCAAGTCAAATTTGGTGTATCTGCCTTATTGGGAAGTAGTTTTCAGAAAACAATTTTCCTGCAAGTAGAAAAACCATCTTTTCTATTCAATCTTTAGCAGTGTGGTAATCACATAAAAAACTGACTATTTGGAAACAAGATTTTTCTAAATTAAGTCATTTGTAGGAGCTAAAAAAGAGATTGTCCAGAAAGATTGACCCTGATACTTCTTGAAAGTGTTTAAATTCAGCAACCCCCCCCCTACACACACATGTGTTTTGGTAGACCCATGTTTCTCTTGACTGACAAAGCCCTTGGGAGCCAAAGTCCCCATCCTCTCAGTCACTTTTATCCCCAAATGATCTATGTCTATGAGCCACCTTCTTCCTCTTGTCTCACAAATCCATAAAGTGTGCAGGCATGCAAAAGTTTAAAAGGGAAGGCCCAAGCCGGGCGCGGTGGCTCACGCCTGTAATCCTAGCACTCTGGGAGGCTGAGGCGGGTGGATAGCTCAAGGTCAGGAGTTCGAAACCAGCCTGACCAAGAGCGAGACCCCATCTCTAAAAAAAAAAAAAAAAAAAAAAAAAAGGGAAGGCCCAGTCAAAATAGTGAAATACTATTGTCATGTACCTTATAAGAGCTAGAAAGAAATAAAGAAAGGGAGAATGGAGGGAAGGAAGGAAAGAAGGAGGGAAGGAAGGAAGAGAGGAAGGGGGAGGGAGGGAAGAGAAGAAAGAAGGAGAAAAGGCGCTAAGGATGTTAACAAGCTTTAAAGGCCTAATTAGTTTACTACACATAAAATCTATATATACAACCCTCAAGAGTCTTCTTCAGAAAAAAATACCAAAATTTATTGATATTCAAGTTATAGCCACACTTTCTATTTGGACTCTAATATGGTTTCTCATTAGCATACTAATGTTTAAATTAGATCATGCAGCAAATATTGCTTGAAGATATAGTGCCAGATTTTCCCAAGAGAAAACAAATTCTGCACTGGTGAGCAACTATAATGTGAGAACGTTGTGGTATTTTTGTCCTTTTAAATATTCCCTCTGATTAGTATATTTATTAAGTTTCTTGTTTGTTTTATTAAGGTTTTGGAATGTTGAATTTTATGACATTCTGTCATTTTATGACATTCTGTTGAATATGATTCCTGTTTAAAAATCTATAATCAGTCATCCTTGCCATCCATTTTCAGCTTTCATCTAGGTTAACAGGGTTGGGCTACCGACATCATTTAAATGTAGGTAAAGTTTGATTTTTCTGTTTCTTTTCATCTTCCCTACTGGTGTCCCTTTCTTTCTCTATGTCACATTCCAGCTGAATTCAACTAAATGTTTAATATATGATCATAAAATAAGACACCTCTTACAGTCAGGTAATCATTTGCGTTTTTTAGCAGGAGAATTTTTTTTAGACGGATTAAAAGTGTTTCTAAAGATCAAAAGAAAAAGCAATGAGCACCCACTGTTCCAGGTCATTGAGTTACATAACAAATGAAAGGGATGGATTTTACAAGTGTCTGGTGACATACGTGAAACAAAAATTAAAAAAATAAGAATAATAACTTCAGCTGCCTTCCAGTAATAATTATTTTTATACAAGAGCAAAAATTAAAGTGGCTCATGCCTGTAATACTAACATATTGGGAGACTGAGGTGGAAGGAATCACTTTAGGACAGGAGTTCAAGACCAGCCTGAGCAACATAGCAAGACCCTGTCTCTACCAAAACAAACAAACAAAAAAACCCAAAAATAGAAAAATTGGCCAGGCATGGTGGTGGGTACAGGTAATCTCAGCTACTTGGGAAGCTGAGGCAGGAGGATGGTTAGAACCCAGGAGTTTGAGGCTGCAGTGAGCTATGATGATGGCATTGCACTCATCTTGCTCAGGTGACAAAGCAAGACCCTGTCTCCAAAAAAAAAAAAAAAAATTGTTTTCTAAAACGTGCCTTGAATTGCTTTAGATAATTATATTGTTCTCTAGTTTATCTAGACTTTCTTGGCTAGACTTGGATCTACATCAGAGATAATCTGTTCTTCTTGAGAATACTTTCTAGTCAAAGAATTCTAAAACAATTTAACTGAGAGGCCATGGTTGCAATGTGGTCATTTATACCAATAACATTTAGAGGCAGGATTTCATGTTGTTAATCAATCAACTGGTTGCTTCAATATTTTGCTTCATTTTATCGAGATTTTAACTTAAAAGGCTAAAAAAAAAGGGAGGCCCTTCAAATGCAGATCCAGGTCACCCCAGTCTCAGAAGATAGTCACATTCATTTGCTAGCCTTGAAAGTTTGTGATATTGACCATAAAGGAATTCTTCCTGGGAGGCCATAAAAGTAGAATTGCTCTAGGAATTGAGGCTTGATTAGGTATGGAAATGCATAGGTTCTTGTTAGTCAGAGGTGATGCAGAAATATTTATATGTTGTTCAAAAGATTTGAACATAGATTGGCTTTGACTTAGATTTTATTCTGAGAAGTTTGAGATGCTTTGCTCTAATTAGTTTGTCTTAATGTGGACAAACTTGAATACAGTATTATTTGACTGTTATCCTTAACTCTCACATTATTAAAAAGAGTTTAATTTTCTTAAGTAAAAGAATATTGCCAAATTTGCAAACCATGGCTCAATGACATCTTTTTTTCTGTAACAAACAGAAAATACGGAGAAAAAATCATTTAAATGTGATTTATAATTGGGTGTCATTACCAGAGGATAAAATCCTAAGGAATCCGGAAACAAAATTAATTTTCTTTCTCATTGCTAAAGAACTTGATGCATTTAGAAAATTTTTAAAAGCCTCCAACATTTTGAGTTTTGGATCTAAGTAAGTTGACTATCTCAGGATGATAAATCTTTGTCCTAAATTATTTTTCTAATTGATAATTTGATTAAATATTGTTCAAATCTGTCTCCTCCTTTTAATGTTTCTGTTCTAAACAAACCCTGCATGAATTAACCAGTTATATGTAAGTGAAAAATATTTGAATGATGGTAAGAGACTACCTAACTACTTTTACTTTTAAAATACCGAGAGTAAATCTTCATTTCATCCACAGAATGCCATCAAATGCTATGGGGTGATTCTCTCTCCAGCTCAAATACTCTGGCACATCCTTTAAGAGATGGACAGGCATCTTTCTACCCTAAAGTTGAACACTTGTTTTGCTAGCAGCCAAAGCCCAATTGGAGAAGAGTGTGAAGAAGAATGTGGAATACAGTATAGCCCCAAAAATGCTTTTAAAAATTTCAGGATACAAAATAAATATTTCCTATGCTTTGTGATTAAATTTCCCAAAGAAGGAAATATGTAATTTCTATAATGTCAGATCAACAATAATTTTAAAAAGGATACATAAAACAAAATTATATTCTTCTCTCTGAATGCTAGCTCAGCCAGGCATGTTATAAATGAAAAAAAAGTTTGTTTTAATATCACTTGCGCATTGATAGTCTGTTTTTCTGTACTAATTTTAGCAGGCTTTTCTGTGGCATATGGCAGAGCTGGTATTTGGCTTTCTTTGTTCCTTCAACCCAGATGTTCTGACACTTTCATTTACCTTCATCATTGTAACCAAAACTAGTTCTATCTGCCACCTTCAGAGAGTTTCTATTTATAGCTCTGTGAGCTTCTATCTCAGCTTCACTGAGATGTGCAGCTGCTGGGAGGTTGGCACTATCTTCTAAGAAAACTAAAAATGGCTTGTGAAGGTTTCTAATTTTTTTTTCTTCCTCACTTTTTAAAAATGAGTGACCAGTAGTCAAATAAATTGCTCGGCTTTCATTAAACCAGAGGTGTCTATTATGGCGACTGCCTCTCCTTTAAGAGTCTCTATACATTCCTGAAGAAAAAATTACATCTCTTTTCTGAATCTCATCTAAAGCTCCTACCCACCCTACTCGCTCCATCTGTCCCCTTGTCCTGAGTCTGATGTGTAACTGCCAGGCAGCCAAATGCAAGAAATTAGAAAGTGAGGTGGTATGAAGAAATAATTTTGTACATTTCTGATGATACCCCAATTATTACTTTTCTGTTCAACTTAGATTGAAAGACATTTAACAGGCCACAGTAAAAATACATCAAGTGGAATCACTTCTTTATCTCCAAATAGTGAAAAGACCACAGAGGAAGACTGAATATAAACTGATTCCTTCATTTAAAAAATATGTATCAAAAGAATCAAAAACAAGCTATTACTCAGGCTTGCCGTTTAGTTTTTCCTCTCTTTTATGCTTTCAAATAATAAGCAACAGTACTGAAGCCTAACGCCGAGAATGGTCAGATCAGCAACTAGATGAATTAACTGGCAGGATAAATTCAGTGTAATTTAATAGATTTAAATTAAACATTTCCCATTATTTGCTGATACTCAAAAACATTTTTATTAAGGGTTTAAAGATCCAGTGATATGCAACAGTAGAATTGTCAAAACCTTCTCAGTGAATTAACAATCCTGCTTGATTTGGATAGGGGAATTTTCCAAATTGTGGGCAGGAGGATGCTAAGTTAAGTTTTGTTATGATTAATAGGAAGGTAGAGATAAAATACTAGCAAACCCACCCACCATTCTCATATGTTCAGATTCATGATTAGAGGAGAGTTTAGCTTGCTAGGCATCGATAGGAGCTGTAATCCTAGTTAGATGCTTAGGAATGGATCCTAAGCTAAATAATAATCTTATGTTTAGATAGTGTTCAGTATACCATAAATTTACCAGTTACTTTTAACTGTAATCCTAATACATTATTCTAAATGATGGAGGAGTAAATATAACTATTTAAGAACTGATTATTATTGACTATGCCACATTTGATTAAAATTATATTTCAAGGGGACTAAAATTTGAGTTGTTCATTTTGAAATCTGCATAATCATTTCCGGACATTTATTAATTATTCTACAGATGACTTCAATCATATTCTGAAGTCAAAATACTATTGTACTTACTAAACATTTGTGTAGCTGCCATAGAAAACAGCGGTAATGAGCTCTTTTTATCTTTACTCTTTTATCTTCTAAGACCTTATCAAACCAACATTTGAGTTAGGTAATTTGGACCAAGATCCATCTATATTTTTGCAAAGCCTACTTTCTCAATCACCTCCTACAACCTATGCTCTACTTTTACTCATTTATCCATCCTTAACTACCTCCTTGCTATTATATACTAAGACCCAAAGATTTAGGCAACATTACAAATAACACACAAATCTCTTTAAAAAGAATTGAAATCAAATTATGATAGGTATTTTAAAAACTGTACAGGAGAAATAATCTGATAGGAGTATACTAATTATAGCATGTTTGCAGATGAATGACTTCTGAGATAGATTAAGCATGTCATGTGCTTAGATATTTTTTATTGTTTGCAAATGAATAACTTCTGAGATAGATTAAGCATATCATTTACTCAGATACTTTTATTTATCTGAGTCATCGCTTGCTGCTCATTTTGCTATAGAATAGTGAATATCTTTAAAAAGTCCACACCAGCTATATTATTGCTTGTATAAAGCATGTCTCTATTTCCCCAAAGGTTCTATGAAATGCTCAGAAGTGCAAGTTTCATATGGCATCATCACTATGGCTTAAATTATTGCTTGAAAGTTTGTTATAAGGTATTGCTAGGAAATTACTTTTAGATGAATGTACGATTCAATGTGAGAAGTCCATAGTGAGACTAAGTATTAAATTGGTGTCTTTTCAAAACAAAAATCAAAGCATTCAGAAGTAAGGCTGTCACTTTGACATTTGCTTCTGTATCCTACAGTTCGTAGTTTATACCTCAGTTGTTAGGATCAGCAAATATTATGATATACTGCACAGCTTTGGCAGTAACTATGGAAATGGTACTGTATCTAGTACGCCTAATAGCCCTATAGTGAGCAATATTCATCCCTCATGCTTATCAGTGTTGACATCTGTCTCTAATAAGTTTGAAGACTTGTGTTCAAAAAGCAGACTACAAATTGGAAACTAAAACTAAAATTATAAAACTTGTGAAAGAAATAATGGTATGAAGCCCAGAGTATTTAACTTTTCAGAATAACTACATGTTAAATAACATATGATTACCTCATTCAACTTGTATTTACTCCTAGTAATTGGGATTATCTGAATACTCTTCAATAATTCCCAAGTCTGGCTGCATATTAGCATTACTTAGAGTGATTTCCTGAATACAGATTCCTAGGCCCTACCTACTGAATCCAAATCTCTGAAGGTATAACCTAGTGATTTGTATTTATAAAACTCCCTAGGTAATTCTTATGAAGCCAGCCAGTTACTTACAAGTAGATGAGCTGAACCACTGAACTAGGTCATTTCTTAATAAGGATGGGATGGTAATGAGGTGCTTAACTGAAGCCATGATCTGGTTACAACATATTAGAAATAAAGACACAAACTTTACTTCTCTACATTCCCAAGTTCTTCCAGAAAGGTTATTCCTTTTAATCATGTAACGTCCACATTCAATAAACACATACGTGCACACACACACAAAAACTAAGAATATTCATCACTTTATAAAACTATTTTATGAGATTAGCAGTGATTCTTGCCATGTTATAAATGTATCAATGACTTTTTTTGATGAAAGGAAAGGAGAAAAGAAAAAAGGAACAAAGGAAGGAAGGAAACAGAAAGGTGGAAGAACAATAATACTCCGGTTTCAATTGTTTGAATCAAGTGTGAGGAAGGAATTTTGCACACTATCTCAATATATAGACTTGATAAGATTATGCGAATCTGCATATAAAATCAGTGTCTGCTCTTCATTTGCTACCATGAGGATCCTGAAATTGAGTCCACAGCTGGTGTCAATTTACCTGTTTAACAATAAATTTTGTTTAATCATGTGAACACAATTTATGTGTATGATAAACCAGCTGGTTGTGATTTAGGTATATTCATATCAAGAGCTGCCCACAAAACCATTATTCAGCCTGGAATATGCTAAAATTTAATAATTCAGTCTCTTGTGTATCATGATTTTGGGCTATATCTAATAAGCTATGCTTATAGAAGCCTCTGAAATGACACAATTTTTGTAGTTGAAGGTCTGTAATTATAATCTAATAAAGAAAACAACTAAGCTATGATATGGGGGGGCTTGGTTCTTAGACTTGAGTTTCTAGGTATTGTTGGCTGAAAGGCAGCTGGTGCCACACCCAAAGTCTATCCAGAGTCATGTATGATTAATTCCAAGGTACATTCAGTAAAGTTACATGAAGCACTTGGACTTAGATTGTATTTTGAAGAAAGAGCAGAGGTAGAAGCTGCAGATGTAAGCAACGCCCCGGCACATCCCACAATGGTTAGTTCACTTCAGAATTGCACTGTTACTCGGGCCTGGCCCTGCGTGCGCATTCCTACCCACCTGAATCAGGCATCAGCAACCCCTTCCATGGCCGTGCCAGACTCAGAGGAGAGAATGATGCTTGACGGGGCCAGGCTTCAGGGGTTTCTAGTGATGGTTTCTAGTGATAGCACGGAGGAAACAGAGGGTCTAGGATGAGCTAAGTCCTGCTCAGAATGCATGACAAGACAGAAACCTGTATGTAGAAGTTTTACTCTCTGCCCTAATCATCCACAACACCTGCCCTCGGCAAATCAGGAGCCTTCAACAAATAAATTTAACGATAGTCATAATCTTGAGCTCTCTCCTGATACATCACAACTTAGATACACTATTTCATTCGGCAGCAATACAATTCTGTACAAAACACAGAGCCTGGGGGGTTTCCAAATTCTCCATGACTTTGCCTTTTGTAGCCATCAATTTAATTTTGTGTTATTGCTGGAACTCTTTGGAGGAATTTGCAAATTTAAAAGTCTTGCTGCCCTTGTGAATGAGATTTTGTTTAAGTTGTTATTGTCCCATTATGCTCTGTTTTTCCTGGAAGGGCACACACTTTCACAATGAAACACTATATCTTGGTACCATTGTCACTGGACAAGAGGAAAAAGTATGAGACTGAGTTATCATTTGAGGTGCTGAATCCACGAACCCGCTCTCAAGTCTCAGGCACAGATGTCTGTCTCAAAGTCACAATAGGTCACAGCTCACTAGATTCCACACATAATCAGGTATTAAAAAGGAAACTCAAAATAATTTGAAATATAAGATAAGAGATTAATACATAGACAGTTTTAGACAGTTGGGTCCCATGTCACCCAGAAGCTATGTCTTCTTCCCTTTTCCTGCATTACACAGCCAAGAGATTCAACTAAATATTTTTCTTTTTCTCTTATTATTATTCTTTTTGTTATGGCCCATGTTACCTAATTATTAAGGTTCGCAAAGCAGATACTGTGCAGTACATTTTGAGTAAATATTGGGGGATTCTGATTTTGTTAGATAACTGATTTATTTGCAGGTGATGGCATTCCTTTCCTCCAAATGATCCTGATGCTAATGTGAACCTTTGGTACTGATGGATAGTCATAAAGTGCCTTCTTCAAATTAGCTGCTTGAGAAAACATTAAAATACAGGAACTGTAGGTGCCAAGTTATACTTCAAAGAATTCCTTTTAGAGTGGGTTAAAGCCATTTCCCCAACTGCTTGGTTTCTAAGGGAACATCATTTAAATTCCTTTTAACTGCCATACTAAAATGCGTGCTGTATGCAATACTTTGTAAGTAAGTGAGAATACTGTATAGATATTAGTCAAATGAAATTGCAAATGCCACCACATTGTTACAGTCACAGTTCTTAAGAGAGAATATGTGGACTGCATTGTGTAGGACAAATAAAAATATAATACTTTTTCACAGATTCTAACTTCTGTGACTGCAGCTAGAATGAACAGACATTTTATATAGTACCTTACAAACACATTCGGCAACAGTGTAACTATAATAATCAACTGTAATAGGTTGGCAAAATGATAATAGAATAGACCATTGCCTCAGACAATAGCTTCAAAAATACATTTAGATTATACTGTATGAAAAATAGAGTTTACTTCCTGTTGGTGATATATAAGAGATCTCTGTCATGTTATTCAGTGTGACATTTGTGACAATGTAAATGGCTACTTCTCTAAGTAAAGTTATATAAACTAGCACAGATTTTGTGATTCTTCTGACAAATTGAATGTATATATACAATCCTTCTCTCGAGCCCTATCACCAATTACCAGATAATGGAGTGGATTTCCGATGATGCTTTTAAAATACGTTTCCCATAGATATTTTTAAGTACAGAGAGAATAACCATGTGTTTAGAATAGTTGCTTAGACAAATCTTTACAAAAGACAGAGAAATAGATTGGATGATTCCTAGAAGTCCCTCTGTTTATGTTACAGAACACATTATCACCAAAATGTTTGTTGATTTAATATATCCTAATACGCTCTACATTACTGCACAGAATAAGCAGAAATGACTTCAGCAAGCTTGGTTCTCTCCCCATGTCCCATGCCATTAGAAGCCCATCAACATTGCTAAGGCATTTCCTAATATCACCACGAGGACTGAGTTGCTCCCAGCCTGTGCTGTCCATACTAGCTGTAAACCTCCCCACTGTCCCCTGTGGAGGAAGTGGATTAATCATCCAGTACCCTGAAGAGATTTCTTTGTGAGTAATTACTCCCATGAGAATACCCTGTCCTCTGCCTACATGTAGCCTACTATAAATCTTGGCCTTCTCTCCCCCATGTAGTTAAAAACAGAGACATAGGCCCAGGGAAGAGGGTTCGGGCAGGGGTTTAGAGAGATCAGAGTCTACATCCTCTTTTCTCCACATAAAAAGTGTTACACTAGCATCCTCATAAACCCCAGGGTGAGAACAGGCTCAAATTATAAAAGGGATCACGATTATAACACATATTTGCATATTTTAAATGTTTTCTAGCCACACACTTAGAGAATGCAAAAACATGAATTAAGCCTCACAGACTCCATTGGAAATTAGTTATTATAATTCTTAGCAGAGTTATGTTATAACCAAATCATAATACAGCCATAATCCCTGAACAGAAAAGAAATATATTGCATTTAGGAGACATGAGCTAGCAATGAGTAAGAAAATGGCGACTCCAAAGGTTTCAAGGAAACGAATGCTTCCAGCTCATTAACCTCAACAGAAACTTAGGTTTTATATCTGATCTGGAATAATAGAACTCTGGACACACTGTGCTCCTAATTTTAGTGTGAGCCAATAATAATATTTTCATGCAGTATTGATTAATGGGAACAGGTCTTCATTTTAGCAGGACATGCGATGGAAATCTATCTGTAGCTACAGTGATTGCTAGTTCTGAACATTAAACCTACTTAAGTATTCAGGAAGACGATTCACTGAATTTAAAAGCCACATCAATCAAACTGCAGAACATTTTTAAACAAAAATCTCAGTGCCATAAAATACAGGGTTTTCCTTGCTTTTGTGTTACACAAGAAGAAACAACATTCTTGGCAACATGTCCTGACACCTATTTGTCACTAACACCAGTATCCGGGAATTTGCTCTCCAAGTGGCAGTCAGCCTTTAGGAGGCATGAATTGAGGAAGGGAAAGGGGTGTTACCAACATGTCATTTGGTACAATGCTGCTTATTAGAATGCAGGTTAATGTTGCAAAAACTACATATATTTATAAGTTCTAAGTTGAAAAGGGTCCAATGTAGCAAAGCATATCATTTTAACTGATGTTTGTTAGAAGATGGCAAAAGAAACATTTCCTTAATCTTGGTTACAGGTATATCTGCTATTAGGAAATTCCATTTCCTTTGGATTTCATGCTACATTAATTAAATCTAAATGATATTTACTAAACAGACATATAATGCTTTCTCAGCATCTGAAATCCTTGGTTATATATATTCTCAGTCCAAGCACTAATCTCCCTAAATAAGTGAAACTATATTAGATTAATAGGTTAGCATTACATAATATACCAACAATATGGTAGGAGATTCGGAAAATCTAATAATGTTGTGTGAAATGTAATTATCTAGAAGAGATATGTATAAAAATAGGTAATATCCCTAAAATATTTTGCTGAGTTACAATTCTTCCGGTTGGGAAGTTTACCACATTGCCATGATATATGTATGAAATGTCTGCTCAGAAAAAGAAAATTAGAAAATATTCCTCACCTATCAACTCACTGAATGTAGGAATATATAATCAAAACTGGCTCTCAAAAGTGGTACAAATATATATATATGGAAAGATACTTGTATGTGTGACAAGAAAACAGAATCTATATCTTGGTTGGTTTTGAAAGGGGGCCCATACTTGTAATTAATATATATATATACACACATATATATATATATAACCAAAAACACTCTCATGAATGGACACATCCTATTTCCCCTCATGCTCCAGCTTTTTTATTGACAGCATTCACCCACATTTTCTATGATTATTGCCTGACATAACACAGAAATTCCGCCGCTTGTTTTCAACAAAGCACTCACTGAAAGAGAAACAATCTCTTTCCACTCTCCTGTCGTGACCCATCTTCTGGGCTTGTGCTTTTTGGAGGAGTCTTTGATCTGCAGCAGGTCTCAGAGGCTTGTCTCCCGGAGGAACATGGTGCCGATGTTGTAGGAAACTTTTTTTATTCTTGATGAAGAAAGAGAAGGCTTTGGTGGCTTCGGCCCAGTCCTTACCTCGAGGAAGTAGCAGATCCCAGGGATTTCCTTTGGAAAGTTATCTGGAAGCTCCTCACGGGACCGAGGAATGAATGTGAAACTTTCTTCTCGTTTCAATAATCTAAGAAGAAAATATAATGTGAGTCAAATAGGCAGGGTAAATGTAAATAATGGACAGAAATTTTAAAGGCTCAGGAAGCCTTTCTGTGACTGTGCTCACGTTAACAGACCTCATTCCTTTGTATAGCTGTGGCCTTCCTAGGACTCCGAATACTGGGGAATGTTATAACTCGGGATAATTCCTTTCATATTATGATGATAAAAAACAAAGCATTTGTGGTACTACTTGAAAATATTTGTTCAAATTTGATTTCTTTCTAAACAGCAGTCCTTGAAAATATTTGTTCAAATTTGATTTTTTTCCCTAAACAAAAGGCTAAGGAAATTGCATAATACAGGTTTTATTTCAAGTATGCAGGATTTACCCTGTTTTTAAAACCTGTCCAAATTCTAGAGTATTTCTTTTATGTTTGGTAAACTCTTGATAAGCCTTAAAGGTGTGTCCTGTGCATCAAACATATTAATCAATTATTTAACTTTGTAAAACATTTCATGACGCCAAGTGTCTAAAAATGTGGCCCAAGAATCCAATTTAGTTCCACAACTCTTTATGGACTACTTATTGTCTAAGAAAAACCTCCTAGTCACCCTTGTGAATTTAATGCGTAGAACACAACCTAAGAGGCTCATAGTTTTGTCAATACAGATAGAAACAGAGAATAAAGGAAGTTTAAAAAACCCTCAATAAGCAAACAAAAAACAGTAATATAAAAGTACTATGGAACAAAATAGACTAATGCCATAAGAAAGGTAGATACAAAAAGCTGCAGAAGTCCAGAAGAGGAAAAATGTTTGCAGTGAGAACACGAAGGCTTCATGGACAAGATGCTATTTAAGATGTGCAGAATTTCAACAAGTGAACATGGAGAACAACGTAATCAAAGGTTTCACGAGGCCAAAACCATTATCTTTTTCTCTAAAACAACTAGTCTTCCTAAGTCAAATTAATATTAATAGCTACAATTATGCTGGATAGGAGATGGGTTGGGGGGAAAGGAACCAATGAGTGCAAGGAGAACAAAGGATGTGTGAAAATATAAGAACATTACATAAGCAATGATGATTATCTCTATGCTATGGAAAAGAAAAACAACTCATTTCTTCTCAAATTTTCTTAATGGATAAAAAAAAATGATCTACAAACAACAGCTGCCAGTACTAATAACTGTTACAAATGAGCAGTCTATACTTACTTTTATGAACCAGAGTTGTAGTATTTTGCTTTCTAAAGGATAAAAGAACGGTTCTAATTGAAAATTCCTTAAAGAATACTACACAATGATTATATTAATTTGGGACATGAAGTGAGGATCATTCTAACATTTCAAAATTCTTTCAAAATCCTTATCTCATTTTATCCACATAACATAATCCTATGCAAAAGCTATACAAAATGTTCTTCTCTGCCAAATATAAGGAGAATGAAAGTGAGTTCAGAATAAGTTGGAGTGATCTGCTCAAGGAAACTGCAAGACAGTAGAGGCAGTGGAACTGGGATCTAGCTCTGTTAACTTAGTCAAGTATAGCCCTACAATAAATAATAAGACTACATAAAGATAGCTCTCCATCACACAACAACCAAACTGAAGTACGGGTGGGGCATTCATGACAATCAGAATGGAAGTCATCGGTACTGTTTTCATTTGCATGGATGTCAATTTCCTTACAATATACAATCAGTCACTTCAGAAATAAAATGTAAAAATTCCTAAACAGTAGTTTAATTTGGCAGTGAATTCCACAATAATTTTGCTAAGTTCGGATAGAACAGTCATCATTGTGCAATCTGTGGGTGTCAATCAATGATGCTAATCAATCAACAAACATTCATTTAGTGCTTGTGATGTGCTAAAATAGTCCTTTGAATGGAAGAAAATAGGTAAAGATATAAAGAATAAATCAATATAATTAAAAACACAAGAAATGCTCGTAGAAACAAATTAGCAATATGAGGCAGTATGTGATACACCATATGATGCAATCCAAAAGAAGAAATTCTGTAGGATAAAAGAAGTAATAACTGTGGATTGAAGTACAAAAGTTAAGAACCAAAGCAGTAACTTCACTTCAACCAACTGTAACATACAGCTATAGCTGAATCTTTCCAAACAATTTCCTAAGAGCCCCTAATCAATAATTAGGAGTCCACATTTGCTGCATTCCTCTCTCCCTATTTTTTAAGTCCTCAAACCAGTTTGTTAGCCTCACTAAGGTCTTTATATTTTGCTATAATTGAGATTTTCTGACAATGAAAAATAAAATTGGGATTATATCTATGAATATTTTGTAAATGACTAAAAGAAGAGGGTACCAGCCACTTCAGATGCCTGGACTTTTAAATAATTCTCTGCACTTTGGCTAGGAGGAAATTCTTCGCAATGAATTGATCTCTTGACATTTTCAATAAAGCTCATATACTGTGCTAGAAACCAGAGACAACAGCTTTTATGAAATTTTATTTTTTTTCACATAAACACTTTGGTATCAATAAACTAAATATGGTTTTAAATTTTGACAATAAAAATGAGAGCACATAACAATAAATTGATTCAAGCTCCTAAGATATCCATGATTTAGCAGCCTTTGTATATATGAACATTGAAGTGCAATATTCAGATGGCTTCCAATAGGAAAATCTCAATGACTGACTGGGAGGTCTGTGAAGGAGGTCGAGAAAACATTTCACACAGTATGCCTGTGATGATATGAATCATGGTGCTGAATAAATGATCACATGTGTATATGGGGATTAGGAATTTAGACCTGATCACCCAGAACCTCTGATCCCCTCTGAAATCTTTTAAGTCCAAGTCCTGGGCTGGATTTGAAAGCTTTGCCTAACAATCCATTTATTTAGCACCTCGAGACTGATATGGAAGCTTAAATTCTACATAAATCTAAATTAATCCCCAGCGGTAATCCACAGCTGGTTAATATACAACCTGGGAGTTTCAGCAACATGTTCAATAAGCATTTGGAAGCCACACAAATCCTGGTCTACCTGCTTGTCACCCTGTCTCTGTTCAACAGTTTTTCTACAAATTTATTTTCAAAATAAAAATTCACTGCTGCTTTGGATCAAGCTTGTGCAGGAAGCTGGATACCACTGAGGTCTATGGATCTACTCCCATAGAGCTGCAGAAATGAAACTGGTATCTGACTCTCTCAGCTCTTGTTTGCATGCCCATTTCTCCCAAATTTCACCAAGCTTTGTACTCTTATCTTATATTCTTCCTTGGAAAAGGACCTGAAACTTATTCACACTGAATTACAAATGATCTAAATGTAATTTAAATTTTAACACCAGATTCAGAGTTTAATAAAAGGAATGGGATTACAATGACGGAATTTCTGGCATCCTATTCAAGGATGTATTGTCTTTTCTAAATCATACTTCAAGTGGCATACACAAAGTACACCTTGGTTATCTATAAGGTAGAGACAAGAATTTGGTCTTTCATCCCCCTATATATTTTTCTCTAATTGTATACTTCGATTTAATTGCTAATTAAGTCAGATAGGGAGGTCTTTATGACCATGTGCTATGTATGTTTTCCATACTGCTCCAAGACTGTAGAGCTGTGAAAGGTAACATAGGAACCTGCAATGCCTGAGTCGGGCTTCGCCCTCACACTTAGAATCATCCAGTCTTCTGGTCAGTGAGTTCAGGAGTTCAGCAGTCAGCCAGTCAACAAGTAGTTATTAATTAAGTGCCTTCTGTGCACTAGGCCCCGAACCAGTGCTTTCCCACCTCTGGTCATAATATTTATGGAGCAGGATATTTAGGTTTAAAGTGAATATACTTGCTTCTTAGCTGCACTCTCTTCTGTAGGACCTGAGACTTCAGTTTTCTCCTATGCATTAAGCCAAATATCACCCACATATATATTTTTCATCTCCCTTTCTCCCATTGTTAGTTAAATCCTCTTATAATCTTTGTGTGTGTGTAACTACATATGTGTGTGTATATACATATATATATATACATGTATATATATATATGTAAAGAGAGAATTATATCTCTTTTATACCTTTACTATCATTGTGCTGTTGTTTCAGTAAAAGATTAATTATAAACTTCAAAAAACAACAATTTGATAAACTCAGGAATTCAATCTGCTGTGTTCAGTTAGAAGTTTCTATTGTTGCTGAATATTCACCTGAATATCTTTTTGCAAAGGAATGTATTCAAACTCTACTGTAATGGCATTGGGCATTGTCTTTGAGTGCAGGAGAAGGATGACAGTTCTGAAAATGGAAATAAAAAACATCAAGACACCTAATGTTTTTCTAAGTGTCCTGAAGTTCCTGAATTTTTCCCTTTCACTTTCTTCTTTCCACCTGAATGAAAGAAAAGAAGGAACTCTGCTATGTATTTCTGTGCTTCACTGCTCCAAGATCTGATGCAGTTTGAAGATAGGCCCAATGAAACAATAGTCATTGAGTCAGCTAGACAAGCCTAAAATCCCTTGAAACTCAGTGATTCATTCTCTGGAAATTACACACTGCTGTCCAAATAAAGAAAGTAAAAATCTAGCTCACTATGAAATAAAACAGAAAAAAGATCTCAGCAAATTGTTTAGACATTTTAAGGTTACAAACATTTTTAGTTGTGGATTTTAAGGCAATTTTATAAGATTGTCAAGTTGTTGGTTCTAAAATTCAGATAAATGGATAAATTCTCAAAAATGGATAGTCTTTCTGTATGTCCCCTGAAAATTATAAGACAGAGAGTCTCAGAGGTACTTCTGCGGCATCCCAGCTCACTTCTCTCTGCAACTCACCTTGGGTTAAGTACTAACGAAAAAGTGTGTTTACTGGGGGGTTCCACAGTCTACATGCCTGGGGCTTGCTAGAGAGCACATATCCTGGCATGTTTCTTTCTATCTGAGCGACAAAACTAATGCCACTTAAATACCTGAATTTTAGGAGCTAAATAGCTAAAGATGATTCCACTCCATTGGCTTCTCTGGACACTGTCAATTTTGACCTTTAATAGCCTAAAAACTCCATTTCCAGTAAATGCCAAGGGATTTAAATTCAAAACACTCACTCAAAAGTTTAATATGTCTATAGTCAGAACTTAAAAAAACAGATGACAAATGAGAGATTAGAAAAGATAACTGTAATCAGTTCTTCTAAGATAAATAATTACCTCACATTTTTTCACTTCTCTGACCAAAATTCTTTCTTAAAAACAAATCTATCATTGTACTAGTCTTTATAAAAGACACAGGAAGGACCAGAGAGAAGAAAATATTCACATTAACTTTTAAAAATGAATTCATTATTAAAAAATGAGGGCAACAACTGATTTTAAAGAATTCTATGTTCTTTATTTTCTATATTCTTCCACCAATCAGAAATAGACGTAGCCTAGACATATTTTAAAAAGAATATGCAGAATTGTAATAACTTCAGTCCCAAAGAAGGCAAATTAACCTAAGAATATATGTGAAGGTTAAAACACAAAGAGCATACTTTTTCCCTTTTCTTTAAGAGTGCAATCTATTTCTGTTTACCATCTTGAACAATGTTTATAGGATAGACAAATGTAGAAGACTGAAACAGGATCCACACCTTTCACCTCTCACAAAAGTCAACTTGTGGTGGATGACAGACTTACACCCAAAGCATGAAACTATAAGAATGCTAGAAGAAATGTTGGAAAAATTCTTATAGACATTGGCCTTGGCAAAGAATTTATGAAGATCCCAAAAGCAATCACAGCGACAATAAAAATAAGTAAACGGGACCTGATTAAATTAAAAAGCTTCTGCACAGTCAAGGAAACTATCACGAGAACAAACAGACAACCTACAGAATGGGAGAAAATATTTGCATGCTATACATCTGATAAAGGGCTGATAACTAGAATCTATATAGAACTCGGGAAAATCAGCAAGAAAAAATCAAAATATCCTATCAAAAAGTAGGCAAAGGACATGAACAGAAACTTTTCAAAAGAAGATAGACTAATGGCCAACAGACATATGAAAAAATGCTCAACATTGCTAATCATCAAGGAAATGCAAATCAAAACCATAATGCGGTTTCACTTAACTCCAGTGAGAATGGCCTTTATCAGAATGTCCCCAATCAATAAATGTTGGCATGGATGTGGAGAGATAGGAACACTCATCACCGCTGGTGGGACTGCAAACTAGTACAACTTTTGTGGAAAGTAATACGGAGGTACTTCGAAGAGACACAAGTAGATCTACCATTTGATCCAGCAATCTCATTACTGGCCATCCACCCAAAGGAACAAAAGACATTCTATAAAAAAGATATCTGCACTCGAATGTTTA
>VBSM01001265.1:63856994-63889077 GCA_008086735.1 Cheirogaleus medius
TCTGATGATTAGAGATGATGAGCATTTTTTTATATGTTTGCTTGCTGTTATCCTTCATATTAATAGAAGCAATTATTTTAGCTTCACAGATCAGTAGCATGATGTTAAGGCATTGTTTGTAATATGTGCACTATTTTTAAATTGGGATGAGTGGGAACAAAGATGAGTGTACACATCACTTTTATTGTAGAAAACTAAAAACATCAAACATGGAAAATTCAAGACTCAATTAAGATTTCTTTTTGTCCAGAAATAAAACTAGCAATAAAAGTACTCTAGGTGAAAAGGAAATGGTTCTTGGGCATTACTTCATGGATCAAGATGACTCACACACTGTCTAAAAAAATGGGAACTATCATATAAAAGTTTTATAGGCTGATTTTAAAGGCTATTCCTTACGTCCACAATGAATTTTAAAGTAAACAGCATCTGATCTTTCAATTCTAGTAATCTATAGAAAGCATAATTATTTATATCATATGAAATGTAAAGTAACCTAACTTATGTAATGGCAGGTAAATAATGTTCATAGGAACACACTTTGTAATAATTAAAAAGTAGAAAATAACCCTGTGTTCATCAATAGAGAAATAGATGAATAACAAATTAAAATATGGTATAGTAATACAGTGGAATATAACACAGTAATTAAAATGATGAGCTAGAGCTTTATATTTCAACATGGATAGTTCTTAAAAATATAAAATTATGTTTAAAAGAAACCAAAGTTAGAGAGTCATACAGCAAGATACCACTTATGCAAATTAAAACATATAAAATAAAATTCTATGTTTATGGAGATATATGCAGAAATATATAAAACATTGGACTTTAAAAATATACCAATTCACTAGGATATTTGTCACAATAAAAGGGAAGGAAAATTCCAATGGAAATGTTTAATTCATTTTAATTAAAAAATATGTGAAACAAATTAGTATTAAACCAGTGGTGGGATCAGGGATATTATATTTTCTTTTCATTTTCAGTACTCCACAATAGTTATAAAAGTGGGTATTTTTGAAATAAATTGTTTGGATATCTCAGACAAAATGTATTTGGAATGAATTTTTCAGAAAAATATTTCAATTTACCATAATATCAAAATAATCCACTCTCTCAAGGTTTATGATAATCATATAGTTTTACTAAAAATAAATTCAATAAGAACTTCTCTGAAGATTTCAAGATAACTAGGCAATGTTGGACATTCTGTAGAATTTAACTGAGGGATGAAAGCTGGAGATTTCAAACTCTGATGAGTTTAATACCCAGTTTTACTCCACAAGTCCTATTTGTTCTAGAATCTACCAACATGGCAGCTCCAAGTACCTATCTGCAGCTCCATTTGATTATTTTTTTGGCGGGGAGGGAGGATAATAACAGAGCAAAATGTTTCAGTGTTTGCAGTGGTTGAAATTATTTAATTCTTCGGACTGTGTTGATCACTAAGGATCATCACAAATGCAATGTGAAAACTCACAGTCACCACCAAAATGTACAGGTACCTTATGTAGCTTGCAGCATTTTTCTTATTGGTCACATGTAAACAAAGACAGCAACAGTTATGACGTCTAAGCTCAGGGCATGAGCTCCTCACACAGTTGGGCCCTTCTTTATAATCAGTTTTTTAAAATCGAGTTTCCACAGAAGATGTAAATCTATACTAAGTTACACAAACATGGAAAATAAGTATCAACACCATGAAGGAAAAAAAAATGTAACCCTGGTAAGAAATCTGGATGAGGTAGTTGCTCTTCAATAACTTTTCCCCACCCTATAGAGCATAAAGTGCCAGAATCACTGATCTCTGCTAGAGAATTTGCCAAAATTCAACTTGATATGGCAGTTATTGTCAGATCATCTGCGATATGCTCAGAATTATGTTAGAAAAATAGGGAGAAGTTTAGAAGAGGCAAAATCCTCTTACAAACATCACCAAAATGGAGATTGTTCTTAAGTAAGGATGATAGATTCTTGAAGCGTGGTCCAGAAGTTGTCTGATAGGCCCTCCAAATCTCCTGGGCTTCTTAAATATATTAGAAATGTGTCTTTCTTCAAAAACAGTGAAATCAAGGAATTCATTACTTTAATGAGCTTAGCAAGAGCTTTAGAATATTTTTTTTATGTGAACTTTCTCTTGATTTTATATTTGTAATTTCAGTTCTCTTTCTCATATATTCCTCAGCAATCTGGAAGTACTTGCCTTTCATCTAAAAAACTTTAAATTTAAATTCCCTCTGCATAGCTTTGGTATTAAAAGCTTCACTATGTCACCATTTTATTCATTATTATAATCAATTTTTGTTATCTTTATATTGAAATTTTCTGTTTAAGGGTTTTTTTTTGTAATCATTTCAATAAAAATATCAATGGCCACTAATTTTACTCTACATTTTTTTTCAAAATGATTCTAAGTTATCTACAACATAACACTAATTAAATAGCTTGTACACCAATGCTTAGCATAAAGCCAAAGTCTGACAGGGTATGAGATTTTCAGGCTGTTCTTTGCTATTTATTCTGAAGAGGTCCATCTTATCAGTGCATTTTTTCATTAATTCCATAAATATTTATAGACTTTATATCATGTGCTAAACATTTTTTGTAAATTCCACAGATATAATGATGAGCCAAACCAAACATGGTCCCTGCCCAAATGGAGCTTAATATCTAGTGGGAAAGATTTCTGCCAGTCACAAAATAAAGAAGAGTTCAGGAGGCAGAAATGTGTAGCATTGTCAAAGATGACCTTTAAGATGGAGCTTGAAGTTTTACTCTGTACCCAGAACAGTTAAGAATCCCAAATCCGAAAATTCAAAATCTGAAAAGCTCCAAAATCTGAAACTTTTTGAGTGCCAACTTGACACTCAAAGGAAGTACTCATTGGAGCATTTTGTGTTTCAGGTTTTTAGATTTGGGATGTTGGACTGGCAATATAATGCAAATATTCCCAAATTCGAAAAAGTCCAAAATTTGAAGCACTTGTGATCCCTAGCATTTCAGATAAGGGATACTGCATATATTTAACTTTACAGCATCCTTATTTATACTCATTATTCAAAAGAATAAAAACAGACAGGCTGCCTTTTCTATCGTATTCCTTTGATTTTTATAAACAATGAAGACCATTTTGAAAATATTGGGATTTCTAGTGTAATGTGGACCCTTAGCGTTTGCTCTCCTGTATTTTAAACAGGTATACCTCAGAAGGACAGAAACTGTGGGAAATGACAAAGCTATATTTACCCCTCAGTCAAGTCAGATCTTTCATGCACTCTCGCAGGGTACAAATAAAAGTTTGTGTCACAATCACTATCTTCCAGGCTGGGCTACTCATAATATCTTGGAGAATGACAGGATCAAGAAAAAGAACAGAGTCTCACAAATGACAGGATATCACCTCCAAGCAATGCCCAAGACAGGGAGGAGGAGGACAGAGAACACTTACTGGTAAGTGGTTGGGCTGACATTGATGCGCCGAGGGTGACTTCCCGACTCGAATTTGCTTGCCAGGGTGACATTATTTCCAAACAGGCAATAACGTGGCATTCTCACCCCAACAACTCCAGCCAGCACGGAGCCCGAGTGTATGCCTATTCTCATCTAAAAAAGAATGAAAAAGGACAAGAACATATTTGTTTCTATTTGGTATGCCATTATAGCAATGAAAGGTATTATTAATTACTAAAAAATTAAACTATAAGCTTCTCAAAGATAGGAGGTGAATCTTGGTCATTTTTTTGAGCCTAGTATCTGGACTATTATAGTGCTCAATGAACATAAGTATTGTGGGATAAATGAATAAATGGATTAACTAAATGAAAAAAATCTAAGTTTCATTTGTTACATAACTCTGATTGTTACAGGTTAAATCAGGTTTCATTTGTACGTAATATAGTCTAACTGAAAAGTGTATTTTTTTCCACTTTTCTCTCCAGTTGTTCTTACATAGAATCCTATTTCTTCCCTTCATGGCATTAAACACAATTATAAATTAAATATTTGTATTTCTGTTTATTTTGTTTAAATGTTAATTTTCCCATGAGAAAAAGGTATATATGTATTTCCTTACTGCTGAATATTCATCAATTTGTATAGTACCTAGAGCAAAATAGGCACTCAACAGTAAGTGATGAATGTTGAATAAATTGCCTGAATTCCCCAACATACTATTAAAATGGAGTTACAGAGAATTCAACTCTTCAGTCAGTCAATAGGCATTGATTAAAAAATGCTAAAGAGTAAATTAAGTGCTGTATATTTACTCTCTGAGAATCTGATAAAGATTAGTCTGGTCCATGCCCTGAAGGAGCCCTCAATGTAAAGCTGACATACACTTAGATGTGATCACAGTAATGAAATTATATCAACATGGTTTACACCAAAATAACTGAAACTAATGGAGACCAAATGGGCAATGACATCCTTAGTTCTAGGGGAATGCAGAGAGTCCCTGAGAAAAAAGGAGAAGAACTGACCCCTAGATGCCTACCAGGTAGGCAAACTGTCACCCCTTCACTCCCATCCCCCCTTGCCACTATAGCTGTAAGGAAAAGAAGTCACTCTGAGATCAGCCCTTGTCATAGGACTAGAGACTTCTGCATGTATCAACTCATTATAAGATAGATTGAAACTAATGTGGCCTAGCTACATAATCTTTCCATCTACTTTTTTAAAACTGACTCTAAAATTTCTTTGGAAATTCAATATGGTAGGAAGAGTCAAGATACATTTGAGAAAGAAGAAAAATTAGAGTATTTTCCCTATCAGATATTAAGTCTTAATATAAACATATCTAATCAGTGTATGGATATCATCATTTAGAGAAATAGACTAATGGAGCAGATAGCCCAGAAAGGCTGCCATGTTATATCTGTGCTAGATACATGAAAAAGTTGGCATTTCAGATTAGTGAGAAAAAAAAGATGGCCTTTCCATTAGAATACTCTGGATCAACTCTGTCTTCAGGTGGAGAAGAATTTTCAAGTAAATTAAAGATTTTAATGTAAAAGGCACAACTTTATAGCTTTAAAAATAATTCTACTAATTAAGGAAAGGTGAATCTGTGGTATCAGTAAAACTCCCAAATATAAACACTTTAAAAACATAGACTTTTATTTATCTCTCAATAACAGTTCCCAGGTGAGTGGTCTAGATTGTCAGGCAGCTCTGTTTCCTTTTGTCATTCAAGGATCAGGCCCTTTCCATTGTGTTTGTCCTCCCTGTCTTGGCACATATTTGGAGCACCCTTGTGTTCCAAGTCATGGAATGTGGGAAGATAGATAGCAAAAGTTATCATTTAATGTGATCTTCATTTCTTTGTATAGATCCAAATTTCCATCTGATATCATTTTCTTTCCGCCCAAAGAACTTCTTTAACATTTCTTATACTGTAGGGCCACTGGTAAGGAATTCCTTCAGCTTTTGTATGTTTGAAAAACATACAAAATTATTTTGCCTCCATATTTAAAAGATATTTTTACTGGGTATGGAATTCTGGGTTCACAGTTTAATTTTTTCCTTTCAGCACTTTAAAGATGTTGCTACACTGGCTCCTCCTTTGCATTGTTTCAGATGAGAAATCTGCTGTCATGTTTATCTTAATCCCTCCATATGTAGCATGGCTTTTTATTTTGGCTGCTTTTAAGCTTTTCTTTTATTGCTAGTTTTAAGTAATTTAGTTATGATTTCCCTTGATGGTGTTTTCTTTATGTTTCTTGTGCTTTGGTTTTGTTGAACTCTTGGATGTGTGGGTTTATAGTCTTCATCAAATTTGAGAATTTTCCAGCTATTATTTTTTCAAATATTTTTTCTGTCCACTTCTCCCTATCAGAGACTCTAATTACATGTATGTTAGGCTGCTTGAATTATTTCCAAAGTTCACTGATAATATATTAATTTAAAACAATTTTTCTCTATTTATTTGAGATAATTTCTATTGCTATGTCTTCAAATTTACTAATCCTTTCTTTTACAATGTCTTATTTGTTGTTAATAACAGTGTATTTCTCATTTCAGACATTGTAATTTTCCTCTCTAGAAGTTCAATTTGGGATTTTTTCATCTTCTAGGTATCAATCTAACTTTTGAACATATGGGATACAGTTAAAATTACAGTTTTAGTGCTCTTGCCTAATGATTTGATCTTCTGTTTCAGCTCTGTATATATCAGTTTGGATTGACTGATTTTTTTCCCCTTCATTATGAGTCATATTTTTTCAGCTTTTCCTCATGCCTAGTAATTTTTGATTGGATGCCAGATATGAATCTGACTTATTGAGTGTTGAATGTTTTTATATTCTCATAAATATTCTTGAGCTTTGTTCTGGGATTCAGTTAAGTTCCTTGGAAACAGTTTGTTCCTTTCAAGACTTGCTTTTAAGATTTGTTAGGTGAGCAGTGTTTCGTGAAGGACTAATTATCCCCCATTACTAATGTAAGAACCATGAGTACCTTCTCCAATGCCCTTGATTTATGGGATTTTCTAGTCTGCCTAATGGAAACAGTCATTTTTTCCCAAGTTCTATCTGAGTGCCAGGTACTTTTTACTCTAACTTTTTTTGGTATCTCCCCATCCTCTGGGACTCAGGCAGTTTCCTCATACTACATGCACTGATCAGTGCTTTGTAGAATACATGAGAAGGACACTTGGAAGATATCTGGGGATCTTTGCGCAAATCTCTCCTCTCTCCTACTCTGTCTATGACCTCTAGCTTTCTTGGTCTCCCCAAACTCTCAGCTCCCTCTCTTTAACTCAAGGAGTTCACTGCGTGCCTCCTGGTTTGCTCCTCCGTGAGCCACAGCCTGGTTGTCTCTCAAAGCAGTTATCTAGGACAATCATAAGGCTCATCTCATTTGTTTCCTATCTCTCAGGGATCACTGTCTTCCATTGCTTAGTGCCCAGTGTCATGAAAACTGCTCTTTTGTATATGTTGTCCAGATATATATATATATATTTTTTTAAGATGGAAGTGTAAATCCAGTCCCTGTACTCTACATTGGCTGGAAACAGAAGTGAGATCTACTTTTCTAAATAACTATGTGAAAAATGTAAGCCTATTTCTGACGAGGGATTGCCTATTTGGATTTAAAGCAAAACATGCTAACTGGCAACATTCCTTTTAAACAAGGTAAGTGTAAAGCACCTTTCTCTAAAATTAGCAAAGCGTTCTGAAATATCATATTTCTTTGGGGTTCTGTTTACTTTAAGAAGGCCTATTTATATCATCACCTTGTGCAACACAGATTTGTCTGAAAAAGACCCAGACCTTAGATGCTACTGTTATCATTTTGGGCTTGTGATCACTATCGTAATCTTTTTAAGCAGGAGGACAGCAAGAGTGAGTACCATCACATGGACACATTTTACAGTCTCTTTTATTTTTGTGCTTTCTGTTCAAGAAAAAAGAGGTCATACGCTATACCAACAATATAAAAGGTTTATATAGTCCTACCTCTACCTCTTTTCAGAAGACCTGAGGCTTTTTTTTAAGCCAAGTTTTCAGAATGAGAATTATTATAATATGACAAATATTGAAGATAAATACCCTGATATCCTTTGGGGGTGTGTAGGGAGGAGTGGTCATAAAAAAACAATTCTGTCCCTTAGAATTCCATCTAGAAGATGCACAAGAGTATCAACCACCACAAAAATAGCTCTGACCCACTGTCACTGCCACTACCTATAATGGAACAAGACTCAGAGAATTATTTAGTTTGGGAAGTAAGGAGATACCACTAGAAACTTACAAGCTGAATCATCAGACTCCATTTTCTTTAGTATTTCTTTTGACAACTTATTAAGATTCCTAGGAATTGTTGCCTACATAAGGAAGTCACTGATTGCCTCATACAGAATGTGCCAAGAGCATCTAGCTGTTAGACAAAATAGCGAGATACATTTAACCATCAATGGAGGGTTTAGACTCATTTTGGCAAGATTTAGCATTATTTAAATGGGTTAACCAAGAAGTTGCATTTGCATCCATCTGGCCAGTATGCTGTCACTAAAGAGGATGTATGTGCACTAAACCAGTGGTTCCCAAATGGGGCCATTTGTGCCCCTCAGTGGACATTTGGCAATGTCTGGAGACAATTTTGATTTTCACATTTTCACAACTGGGAAGGAGATCTGCTAATGGTATCTACCAGCATCGAGCTACTGTAGAGCTACTGGTAGAGCCAGAGATTCCCAGGACAGCTTCCTAACCCCTAGCAAAGAATTTTCCAGCCTCAAAGAGCAATAGTACCAAAACTGAGAAACCTTGCACTACACAGACCTCTGGCAGCCTATTAACATTTAGTAAACCAGCATAAACAAAAATATAAATGTTTTAATCAGATTAAAGCTTGGATGAAATACATTAAACTTTAACCTTAAAAGAAAGTTCATGAAAAAAATAATGGTGTCCCAGGAATTTACTGAAAAACACAATAACTTTAGGATATATCCTGAGGTTAGGTTATCTATTACCTAATCTTGTATGTCTTCAATGTATAAACTACTGTAAAACTTTGGGACACATCAAAGTCCCCAATTATCAAAGGATTCAGTTATTGTCACAATGTTCTATATATTATTTATTAACCACAACTTATAACCAACTGCATATTTAGAAAACATTCCTCCTACAACTTTTAAAAACAGAAGGCTTGTGGAGATCTCTGCTTCAGTAAGCCAAAACTCTCTCTAGTTTCGTAAAGAAGGAATGTAGGGTTAGGAGGCAGCACGGATCCTTTAGTCCAGCTTCCTTATTTTACAAATAAACTAAAGCCCAGAAAAGCACAGTGAAAAGAGCAAATTAGTGTGAGGGCCAGCTCTAGACCTTAGGTCACTTGGCTTTGACTTCCGTGCACTATAAAAAGTGTCTAAATAGAGTGATGCCTCCGGCTGTTTCTACCAGACCTATCAGACTTAAAAGACAATTAAAAAAAATCGTATTTAATCTGGTTTGCTCACTTTATCTACACAGAAGGGCTAGCACATTCCAGTCAAAACTGAGAAAAAAAATAAATTATACATTAATTAAACCTAACAGCAGAAACCTTCCATCCCTTTTCCATCTCACCGTTCGTGCTTTTCAACACTAAATCTTTCCTGACTGGTCTACTTACCGTGCTCAAAAAATGCTTGATGCATCCATGCCTCTGAGATTTTACTCATATCAACTGCCTCACCTGAAATACCACCCAACCTTAACCACAGACTCTGTTCTAAGTGCGCAGAGTATAAAGAGAAACAAAAGAATTTTTGTTTGTTGTTTTGGAGTTTTCATTTGCTGTAAAAGATAGAATAGCTAATTGAAATTATGGTCAATGCTAAAAAGTTAAAGTATCAAAGAGGGCAGGACACATGCAGCAGGCGGGTGGGGTGGACCAAGTCTGGAGAATCAGTGAAGTATTCCTTAGGAAAAGTACCCTTTGAGCTCAGTCCTTCTACAGCTGACAAAGTACCCTTTGAGCTTAGTGCTTCCTCACCTTTAGCCAGGAGCTTTGGTACACTTGAGACACTGAAAGAAAGCCAATCAAGATGGCTGTTGTTTAAAGAAAAAAGAGGGAGGCAGGGCATAAGACTGAGGGAATATGTTCCCAGCAGATCATGTTGAACAAGATTTCTTAGTCTGAACACTATTGACATTGTGGGTTGGGGATCTTCATTGTGCATTGTTGGATTTTTAGTGTCTCTGGCCTCAAACCACTAGATGCCAGTTGTACAGAGAAGGAAGAAATTATGTCTTGGTAGTTCTGTTGAATAACTAAAACGTAAAGGCTTTATATTCAGTCCTTGCTCTACTAGCTACTTAATGGTGATAGACCTTCTCCAGCCAATAGCACTGTGATTTTTTTTTTTTTTCGGCAATGCACTTTTTCCTATTCGCAGCCCTGCAGGTTTCATGGGACTAACTCCACCTCCAGGTGAGGAATAGGCCCAAACTGGCAAGGGCATGACAGTCCCCCAGTGTTAGCAATTAATTTAAGAAAGGACAGGTGATCCTATGCAAACCAATGAGAAAGTGAATCTCAGGAATTGTATAATACAAGAGCTATAAAAAGAGACTCACTTTTCCCCCAGATGGTGTGGTATACATTTGTAAACAGTGTACAGTGTTCCAGAGAACAGCTAGAACCAATCTGACACCAGGACTGGGGAATGGGGGACTGGAGATGTAGGGGGGTCACCTTGTGGAGCCTGAGGATGAAGCCAATACTGGGAAGGCAAAGAGGAGAGAACAAAAGGGAAGCCAAGTTCATGGTGACATCAATTTGGCAACTGTATTTAGCCTCTGATAAAGCTAGTCCTACCTCTGAACTTCTGTTATTTGAGTCAATGCATTCTTTAATTGTTTATGTCAGCTTGTTTATTCTGTCATTTGCAGAAAAAAACAAAAAGACTCAAGTCATACTCTAGCTACATGAATTTAGGCAGGTCAGCTAACCTCTGGGAGGTTTTTATTCATAAAATAATGATAATGCCTTTTTGGTCAAATGAGATAGACTATAGGCCCATAGTGGACACTCAAAAAGGTATGAATTCCCTTCCTATCCTGTGATACCTATTGCATTGCTCATGGTGTCAAGGACAATGCCACACACCCATTCATAACTCAGTAAATAGATTTATTAATTCTGGAATGTGCACGTCAAACTGAAACCATGATCAGCATTATGAGCTAGCAAGTTAATACATAAATACAAATTTGTGTTGAAACAGTCCTAGTTAAGCAAGAAAAATATTCAAATTAAAATAGAAGGTCTATAGTAGAAAAAGAGGAAAGTCTCCTAGTAGAAAGAGCAAGTTAGCTGTTTACTCATGCTTGCATTTATTTAAGTATTGTTCTTAGATTTATGTGATTATGATTTCAAGCTTTTGAAAAACCTTTAACTGCTTCAATAAAAAGGAACTTAAAGTCATTATTCACATGTTAGGCAAGAATAAAATAAGTATTTCATTCTTTTACCAGGATTAGTTAACATGCATTATAAAATTTTACCATAAAACACTATTTTCACCAACAAAATGAGATAAATAAAATTTCATATTTTTGTCTTGTTATTTTATTAATATTCAATATTTCCCTAATAAGAAAGTTAAGAAATATTTTAAATTCTAATTTGTAAAGCTCAAGATTCTTAGGAAGAATACAATCAACTCATATCTTTCAGTAATTTTTGCAATTTCTTTTTGTTCCCCAGGTATACAAGGAAACAGGGAGAAATAATTGTGTGGCTCTGTGGCATTTTTCTCTTTATCAGGGGATTCAGCCTCCAGTCTGATGGTGTCAAAATGTCATGTTCTCAAGTAATATTCTTAGAAACACAGCACTTTGGGCAAAATATCTTACCGTGTTTACTCTAAACACTACAGAAGTACTATTCATAGATAAATTTCACTTTATAGAAAATGTCTGACCAAATAATTTTTCTCATTATTGCTATGATGACATATAATTTCAGACATACAATAAGAACTATTGTGACTTTTATAAATCAAAATATGGTGAAATTTAAAAATAATTAATACATTGAGGTTAGGGAAGAAAGTGAGTTTGTAATCTTGTTTATGTTTTTTGATGGGGAAGGACAGAACCCTACAAAAGACTGCTTAGGAGGGCACACCTCGAATCACATAGCTTGATGACACTGAATATCAGGGATTGCTATGGGGGTATGGCACGATGTCTCAACTTCACCACTACCTTCTCACGGGGCACTCATTAACGTGTATGTTGTTATTTAAATACATTTGATACCCAATAGTAGACTTAAATTTGACCCAGATTGTAGGAGAGTTATTATTAAGGCCTACAAGCTAAATCTGAAATTTACCTTTGTGCAGAAAAGAATGCCTTAAAATTTTTTTCAAAGTAAGAAACTGATTTAAATTAACTGAGATACTTAGACTAAATATGCATGTATTTAGAAATAACCAGCATGTAATTTAGCAGTTTAAACAAATATCATTTTGTTAGAAATATGGTTATTTAATATATCATTTAATAACATGGTACCTTACTTTAAACAGACATGATCTGATCATTATAATAAAGAGTAACAGCAGAATTCAAAGACAATAAACATAATTTCTACCAACTTCTGATTTTCATTCTGATATGTAGAAAATAATTATAAACCCTTTTTTGACATCCAATTTTTGGCTATCTAACCAATGATGCCAAGGAAACATTTATTCTACTAATCACTCTTATAACATTAATCAAATCATTCTGTGATACTTTAATATTAAATACATTTTTATAATTGCCCAGATTGAAATCTACCTCTTACTATAATAATATCCTTTAATGGCTTCATTTTTAACAGACAAAGTCTGTTAATTGCTAAAACTTCAAATCTCTTAGAAGTTTCTATTTTGAGAATATTAATGAAAAATATTACTACAGGCATTCATATACACCAACAACAAAGTGAGAACCAAATCAAAGACTCAATTCCCTTCAAAATAGCAACAAAGAAAATAAAGTACGTAGGAATATATTTAACTAAGGAGGTAAAAGACCTCTACAGGGAGAACTATGAAACACTAAAGAAGGAAATAGCAGAGGATGTAAACAGGTGGAAGACCATACCATGCTCATGGGTCAGCAGAATCAACATTGTTAAAATGTCTATACTACCCAAAGTGATCTACAGAGTCAATGTAATCTCTATTAAAATACCACCATCATTTTTAACAGATATAGAAAAATTAATTTTATGCTTTGTATGGAACCAGAGAAGACCCAGTATAGCAAAAGCAATCCTAGGCAATAAAAACAAAATGGGAGGTATCAATTTACCAGACTTCAAACTATACTAGAAGGCTATAGTAATTAAAAGAGCTTGGGACTGGCACAAGAACAGGGACATTGACCAGTGGAACAGAACAGAGAACCCAGATATAAAACCATCCTCATAGAGCCATCTAATCTTTGACAAAGAAGACAAAAACATACACTGAGGAAAAGAATCCTTATTCAATAAATGGTGCTGGGAAAACTGGATAGCCACATGTAGAAGACTGAAACAGGACCCACACCTTTCACCTCTCATAAAAATATCAACTCACGCTGAGTAACAGACTTGAACCTTGGGGGGGAAACTATTAGAATTCCAGAGGAAAACATTGGAAATACCCTTCTAGAAACTGGCCTAGGCAAAGAATTTATGAAGAAGACCCCAAAGGTAATCACAGCATCAACAAAAATAAATAAATGGGATCTGACCATATTAAAAAGCTTCTGCACAGCCAAAGAAACTGTCAAGAGAGCAAACAGACAACCCACAGAATGTGAGAGAATTTTCGCAAGCTACACATCCGATAAAGGGCTGATAACTAGAATCTATTTAGAACTCAGGAAAATCAGCAAGGAAAAATCAAACAACCCTATCAAAAAGTGGGCAAAGGACATGAACAGAAACTTTTCAAAAGAAGAGAGAATAATGGCCAATAAACATATGAAAAAATGCTCAACATCTCTAATCATCAGGGAAATGCAAATCAAAACCACAATGAGATATCACTTATCTCCAGTGAGAATGGCCTTTATTAACAAGTCCCAAACCAATAAATGTTGGCGTGGATGCGGAGAGATAGGAACACTCATACACCGCTAGTGGGACTAAAACTAGTTCAACCTCTGTGGAAAGCAATATGGAGATACCTTAAAGCAATACAAGTGGATCTACCATTTGATCCAGCAATCCCCTTACCAAAGAACAAAAGTCACTTTATGAAAAAGATACCTGCACTCAAATGTTTACAGCAGCACAATTCACAATTGCAAAGATGCGGAAACAACCAAAGTGCCCATCAGTACATGAGTGGATTAATAAAATGTGGTATATGGAGTATATTCAGCTATAAGAAACAACGGTGATATAGCACCTCTTGTATTTTCCTGGATAGAGCTGGAACACATTGTACTAAGTGAAGTATCCCAAGAATGGAAAAATGAGCACCACATGTACTCATCAGCAAATTGGTATTAACTGATCAACACCTAAGGGGACATATAGGAATAACATTTATCAGGTGTTGGGCAGGTGAGGGGGGAGGGGATGGGTATATACATCCATAATGAGTGTGATGTGCACCAACTGGGGGATGAACACGCTTGAAGCTCTAACTCGAGGGGAGAGGGGGAGCAAGGGCAAGATACGTAACCTTAACATTTGTACCCCCATAATATGCTGAAAAAAAATATTACTACTGACTTACCAATTCACTCTTCTAAGTTAGGACAATAATTTTCTGTCAAAATGCAACCCTTAACAGTTAATCTGGAATAAAATTTTTAGTAAGAAAGAAATTTTATATCAACATGAATCCAAAATAATAATTTTTTTTTAAATCTTAAATATGTAGAAGTGGAATTCTTTGAAAAGGGCTAAAGGGATTTAGGAAAGGATCCTAATAGCATTAAGTGTGTGTTTATCAATTTATTCCTCTAAATTATCTATCAAAATTTATTTCTCTCGCTCCTCTCTCTTTGGATGTATGTCAGTGTGCATATATATGCAGTATATATTTCTTATTCTCAAGACCAAAGACCAAAGTCAACCAACCAAATAACTTTACTTTCAACAAAAATATATCCAAGATTGAGCCCTTTGAATAGTAACCTGGGAAATGCACAGTTTCAAAGAACAAAACATAATCTCTGATTCATCATCCCTTAAAGAAAATGTAAACTACAAAATGTGGAAACTTGCTTGCATTTATCCCTCCCCCCTTCCCTTCTTTTCTTTTATATCTCCATCTCCCTTCTAAAGGTTACTATGGAACAATTCAGGCCCAAGCACTTGCTCTGCATGTGGATAATACAAAGGACAGGAGAGAGAGACTCTTCCTTTAAGGAACTTGAAATCGATGTCACCAAGTTAAGGAAAGACAGAAATTTTATTCCTTAAAAAATGGACATACAATCAACACATGTCTCCTCCAAATAGTAAATATTGAAATTGATTTTTATTTTACAATTTTACCAAAACTACAATAAAACTTTCAATTATATAATTTTCCATTCAGAGAATACTTAACAAAAATGGAAGCACCTCTATGAGAAAATGCTGTGCATTATAATGATGTCCATGTTTACTGTTAGGTAATTGAATTGCTGCAAGGAAATTTCAGTTCATTTGACTTTCCAAAAGTTCTGTATCTTGTAGAAAAACAATGCATTGGATAGATGCGTAAGCAAAACAAACAAAAATGGGAATTTTAATAATGAGTTTAATTGACTGTTAAAACATAATAATTCTTATCCTTTTTTGTAAGCCATACTTGCTTTTTTTATACTGTAAGAATAAATAACAGCTAAGTTTATGCTCCAGAATAAAAGTATAGGAACAACGTTAAACCCCTGAGTCACAATGTAGAACTCTTGGCTACATATTAGAATCAACTAGGGAGCTTTAAAAATGCTAGTTTGGATTTCATCACAGAGATCATGGTTTAACACGTCTGGAATGAGGCTTGGGCATTGGGACTTTTAACCCTCCGTAGGGCTTCTAATGTGCATCGAAAGTTGAGGTCCATGAGTGTACAGCAATCCTTTAATGTTTCAGAGATATATTTACAAATAATCAATACTGCAGGAGCCAACTCATTTACATAGCTCTACTCTTTGCCTAGCGATCTATTTTAACCAAGATTGTGTAAATTCCTTCACATACTTATAAACATATATACTACCTCTTCAGTTTTGAGAAGGAAATACAATATTCCACCCTGCTCTCAGGAGACAGAAGTTATCAACAAAGTATTCCTGTATATCTCCTGAAGACTTTTAAAAGCAAGAAAAATATATGTTTAATTAAAATATTAGTAAATAGAGCAGAACTGTGAATACTCCTCAGACTTAATGTATTTCAGTTGGTAAAAGGCAGAAGTTTCTTTGAGACTTCAGCACATTTGTTTTGGGGTAGGTGGCAAACCGGGTTCATATATATAGCATTTTATATATGTCTCCTATGCCTGAAGGCAATGAGATTCCGAAGGGAAACTTCTTTATCTCGGGGTGTTGGTCATTATAGGAGCCCTAGCACAACATGGCAGCTGGGGTGGAGGGCATTTTAGGCTACAGAGGCTAAAAGGGTTTTTTTTTTCCTGCTTGGAAGTTGTCAATAGGCTTTGAAATCTGACCCCTCACTTACATGTTATATCATCTTGGCAATCTTGGCAAGATAAACATTTTGGTAATCCTCTTTCTTAATCCTTTTCATTATTAGAGATGAAAAATGTACAATGATAATTTGTTTATACAAAGCCTCATAAAACTGATTAAATATTTAATAGTTATATAGTGTTACCAAGGGAACAGAACAAGGGAAAGTGTTTTCTGAAAAGTTAAATTGTTTAAAGATTTTGAAAAATAACAGAAAGCTGTATTAAAATTCAAAAACATGCAACATCAAATGTAAATCAAACTGTCATAACCAAGCATAAGGAGGCATGACTACTAAATGTAATGTGTCCTAGATGAGATCTTGAACCACAAAAAGGACATTAGGGAAAACTTAAGGAAATCTGATTTAGTGAACATATCAATATTGGTTTGTTAATTTTAACTGTACTATATTACTGTTTGGGTGAAACTGGATGCAAGGTATTTGAGGACTCTATGTACTATCTTTACAACTATTCCGAAAATCTAAAACCTCTCTAAAATAAAAAGTTTATTTAAAAATGTAAGTGATATGCTCTTCTACCAATAAAAGGACATATTTACAAAATGTTTCTTATTGCTAAAAATATTTCTTATCATTAAATTCAGACAGTAACAGCTAACTCAAGGGATTGTGATGTGGAATAGAAGGATTGAAAATGATAATATAAAAAATAACTTACAAATCTTAGAGATAAATGAACCAACCAACCAACCAACCAATGACAAACTTTATTCCTTTGTACATACACCTATACCCTAATCATCAGTGGGCATTAGATGGCGCTCATGTTCACTTTACTGAGCAGGCTGGCTCTTTAATATCGACAATAGGTCTCTCAAGGGAGATGTGTCTAGAAGATCTGACCGAATAGTACTTTTAGGAGGTAAATTATGAAAACAAAATCAGTCCCATAATAAGGCTAATAAACCTTGGATTAGGTGGCAACATTCAAACAATGAACATGATTGGAAATAAAGAAATCACTAAGAAAGATTCCTAAATCCCAAGGAGTCCAATTGTAGACTTCACGGCATCCTCAGACCCACTGAAGTTATATGCACACATGTGCGTATGTTGCATCCAGAGTACCTATTAGCTTTTCAAAGGAGTCCATGGACTCCCCAAATTTTGATAAACATTTTATTAATATTTTTATTACTCAAGTGATGGGCTACTCATTCCTTTTTGTATTCCTCGTCAGTATTTCCAAACTAAGCTGAGAAACACCTTTTAAACAAAGGATCTTAAATTAATGCTTTATACCCAATCCTATTTCTGCTTGTTGAGTTATCCCAATAACTGATAAAGTAACCTCAGCCTAGACCTAATAAAATTGTAGGTTTAGATACTTCCAAATTTGGCTAAAAGTTAGAGAAAAAAACTAATTAATGGCTTCAAAAGGGGAACAAATTCTTGGTAATGGGGGCTAAAATCACTACTTAAAACTTGAAATTATTCTTTTAGTGCTGCTTCAGTCTAGCTGTGATGTTTTCTATTCATTTTGATGGTGCCTTTAGTACAAAATAAAAGAATAATAGAATCATGAATGAGTGAGTCCATGGACTAGAATAAGTCATTTGATTTAATTAGAGTTCTTCTTTTAACCTGGGCTTTAAGAAAAAACTCCAAAATTTGAAATGAAAATTTTTGTAGTATTTATTTGTGACTAATAAGTCATTGATCTCATCCAGGCAAACAAAAGAAAAAATAGGAAATTTTTTGCTTCAAAAATGAGACTTGCTAATAAGTGCAGAACTCACACAAAATAGTCATCAAAATGAAACTTGTCAAGTGCAGAACTCACACAGAACTCATTGTGTGTGTGGTGCACACAACGCCGATTTTAAGGAAGCCCTTTGCAGGTAGAACTTCTAGAACAGTTATTACTGATTTGTTTTGTTTTGACCCCATTCCCCTGACATATGAAATTCAGAATAAGAAATCTGTAGTTTTAACCAAACCAATCTCTTTATTAGCAAATGAATTTCTTTATGTGTTTACCTAGTCTAACTTTATAGGACTACTAAATATATATATATATATATATATATAGTTTATGTTGATATATTTTATTATCACACCAAGTTATCTGCAGGTGTTGAAACATATCAACCTGTTGTCCTCCTCTGACCTTTATTGTTGCCCTGTCTGCCTTCCACCACTTCTCTTGAGTAATTCCCGTCACTATCATAGACTCAGCTTAACCACCGTCCCTGCTCCATGCCTGAGCATAAGTTGTTCCCTCTGCTTTCCTCAACCCTTCATCTATCAGGATGGCTTCTCACCTTTCAGACCACAGCTTACAAGTCACTTCCTCTGGGAAGGCTTTCATCAGAAAGTTTGGTATCCTTGGTATGAATTGTATTCACTACTCTTCTCTCCTAACATTTGCTACACTTTATTTTGATTTTTTTTTTCATTACCTTTCTCTTCTGCTTAGTACTGGGCTCTGGGAAAACCAAAATAACCTCTGTCTTAATCACTGTTATATTCCCAGCACCTACCAGAACCTTCCAGGCACATAGCAGTGGCTCAATATTTAAGGTGAAATGTGAATTTGAAATACCCTTTAAAAACATCTGAATATAAACTAATATGATTTTTAAATTAGATATTTGAAATGTATTTCGTTTTCTTTAACAGTTCCTTCTCATAAATGGAATTTCCTAAAAAGTGAATTTAATTAAAGAATAATTTGATAGTACATTGCCTAAGATTTTCCTCCGTTCTCTTTCAGTCCACTTTTTCTAACAAGTTAAAACCAACCACATGAACAAAGGAAACAAGCTAACTCAGGTCAAGTGAGTGTGTCCCAGCCATGGCACCTGCCCTGTGGAATTATCTAAGGGCTGTCTGTGTCCCTTGCACAGCTCTACACCAGGAGCCAGTGACAGCGGAAGGAAGCTAGGACAGCTGCTCTGGACCCCAGCCATGCAAGCAGTCTTAGCATGGCTAAGGGCACAGAGCCTGCAGAAGAGACCATCACAAGAGTTTATGCCTTAGACTCAAGGGACCATACCTTTTTTCTTCCCAAGTTAAAAGAAAGAAGAGTTTAAGAACCCTATAAGGAACTTTTGTTGTTGGCCTGGGTTCATTTTTCATATGGTCACATAGCCACACCTACAAAAATCAGTCTCAAACCCATAATCTAATTACCCTATCTTTGGTCCCAGCCCCATCTCACTCTCTCTGGTAGCATGTGCTTAAGGGCCTTTATCCTGTTTACACAGGAAGAAGCTACAGCTCTCTTGCTCTTGAGCACTTGCTTCATCCACATTTGGTCATCGGGGATCTTTATTTTACATTCTGAGGAGGCAGTGCTCAAATCACCGTTTATGAGTCCTGACCTTAAGCTCATTTGGAAGATCAGTGTTCCATTCCTGGTCATGTAACATATTATCCGGCTGGCCTTCAGAGTGAGTCATTGTTACTTTCTGAGCTTTCATATTCTCATTTGTAAAATGGGGATAACATAGCTACCTCACAGCAGAGTAGGGAGGATAACTACCCACATCATTATCCCTAGCATTTTATTGAGTGCTTATATGTGCCACACACTGTGTTAAGCCCCTTGTGTATATTATCTCATTCAATCTCATTATCTCATTTAATAGACCATCTGGCCCCAAAGCTTGTTCTCCTAAATCCTCAGATAAGTATATCTCCAAGTATACAGACAGCTTATACAGATAATGTTTATTAAAAGTAGCCTCCAACAATTGATGTTATTACTTTTTATGAATAGTAATTTCCACAATAGAAATTTAATTACATTGTGGATTTCTGCCTTACAGGGATTGCAGACCTAAGTGTTTTAGAAATTATTTATTTTGGTGGAGAACTGCTCACATCTCTAATATCTCTACCTACATTCTTATTGACATTACTCACTAAAATTTTAACTATATTTATTTGCATGGTATATACATAGGAGAACAAATGTGTCCCAAAATTATCAGTTTTATGCCAAATAGTTCAATTTAAAAGTATATATATTTTAAAGTTAATTTAATTAGGTGAGAGTATTATCAAAACAAAACTCAAGCCATGGTAGAATATCATCTTACAGTATAAAGGAACACACTTCAATGATTACTTTGTCTCACAATATTAATAAAGTGTATGTTCCCATTGGTAGAGGTTAGCAATATTTCAGAGTACTTTGAACCAAATATTAGAAATGGTAAATCATTTTTTATGAGCTTAAGAAATAGTCAGTGACAGACATTTGTATGTTTAATTAAATGCCTGACTCTCCAATGACTACCACAATGACCACAGTGGACTCTATTAATAGTTTCTTACTCCAGATCTCTTCCCTTTGCCTTTTGCATACCTATGCTTGGACTGTGCAGTTCTCTCAGCTTTGGGGATAAAGCAAATAAAAGTAGATCTTACCCTTTGTGATTCACATTTTTTCAATAGGTAGGCTGGAGCAGACGATAAATGTCAAGCAGTATAAGGGCTTCTGATGTGATTCTGAAAGCCATCAAGAGTTTGAGACTGGCCAAGTCTATTTCACTTACTGTGATAACCCTGCATCCTACCACAATGCCTGACATGTAAAAAGCTTGTTGATAAATATGTATGTATTGGGTAAATGTGCAAAAATTAAGTAATACATCCGACAGGTTATATTTCTGTTTTAGATTTTAATATGGGCTACAGGATTTGGGGTTGGACAAGAAAGACTATAGGCTAAAAGAGATTTTAGTAAAATTTGAGTGGTAATGGTAATGGCAAGAAGGAGTCTTATTAGAAAGATACGTAGGAGGCAAATTGATAAGACTCAGTGACTGGCTGGATATAAAAGATAAGACAAAGAGAGTTATAAAGGAGGATGTCCTAAACTCTGGCTCAATGGGTTGGGTGTCATGAATTGAAATAAAGGCTAAAGGGAGAAAGAAAAAGTTCCCTTTGGGTGGGATGAAGGTAGTAGAAGATTGTGGGTTAATTTTGAATTGGAGAGTTAAATGTGAGTTAAATTTGAATTAGGTGATAGCTTTGAGGTAGTTCTAGAAGCTACAGCCATGGCAAACTTACCAAAGAGTGAATAGCATGGGGGCAAAACAAAACAAAAAACAGCTGGATGAATACTTTTGGAACATGAATATTTAAAAGATTTGTAATCAAAGTAAAATGAGGGACTTGAAGCCAGGTTAAGAATCTGATATTGGAGAGTAGACAGGTTGGGGTTGTAGGCCAGAGCAAAATGGAAGAACAAAACAAGGAAGCAAGAGATGAGAAATCAAGTGATAGAGTATGAGGCGATGGAGAAAAAGGAGCCTGCATATTAATGCAAGGCTGCTATTAATAGTACCAGAGTCATCCCCATGGCAGAACCTGCCTGAGGTCTGAGGACAGAAGGAATCTGGTAAAAAGGATATCTATGTGTGGCGAGCAGCGTCAGGGGTCCATCCCGACAACAGGAGACAAAATTCAAGAGCTGTCCTGCAGGAGGCAGCACACCTTGAGACCTTCCCTGCTCAGAGTCCCCTGAACCAGACCCACTGAATCTATCAGACAGAAGCCAGCCACTGGCATTTTTCCACATCGGCAAGATGAGAACATGTAATGGATGACACAAACTTCTCAGTTAGATGAACTTAGTCTCTTGATCTTGGAAAGAAACCACATTCTTAATTACTTGAGCTCCTGAAGAATTTTCAATCTACTAAACACAGCACTAAGGTTACATTTTTGAAGTGTTCCTTTGTCCTATTCATTTAAAAAGAATCCAACAACAACTACACACACACACACACACACACACACACATACACTTATGGAAAGAAATACCACAGGTTTCTTAAAAATAAAAGGAAAAACAATTTGTTTTCAGAAACTAGACTTTACACACTGAAAACACTTAGGAAGTGTCCTGGCCAATTCTGCCTCCTAAATCTCTCTCTAATTGGCTTCCCTTCTGTTTTCCTACTGTTCCTACTTTGGCTGGGGCTCCCATTCTCTGTGTGTGCCCAGACTACCACACTTATGTCCTAACTTGTCTACCTGTCTCCTGCTTATTTCCTCTTCACACTTCCAATACACATCTGCCAGATGGTTCTTTCTAAAACATTCTAAGACATTCATCTGAACAGGACTCTCCCCAGTTAGAATCTCCCAATGCCTCCTAACTTCCTAACTCCCTTGCTTCTGAATATCCAGACCCTTTTGCAAGGAAATCATAATTCCTAACAGCCTGGTTTCTTGCAAACGCCCTGCCTCATCTGACACACCCCTTGCCTTGATAATTGTTGCCCTTAAAACACTACATGTGTTGTTTTCTAAATTCCTCAAATAATTTCACATTTCTGGGCTTTTGTATGTTTATCATCCCACTCTCTGTTAGCTTAGTTTCTTGTACATTCCTCTATTTTTGCATATATAAATCATAGGAGGCTCTTGAAATTCTACTGAAGAGATAGGGAAGCCATCTCTTTGGAAAGCTAAACAAATCTTTGGAAATTTCTGAATTCACAATACCACAGCATCGAATAATTTCTCCCCAAAATGTTTAAGAATGAGACAGAACACATGCCATGTGGGCATGCAGATGGTGAAGAGTAATCTAAGCTCACTGACTAGCTCACTAAACTCCCTACCCAAGCCTTGCAGCATGGGTAATTTAAATGCATGCCTGGGCAAAAATATATTTACTATATATAACTACTTTGAGCTCTCTTCTGAATAGTTGAAACTGAGAATGTAAATTTTATAATTAACAAGGATCAATATTATGGTACTTGTTTGTGCATTTGCGACCCCAGCTAAATTTGCATTCCTCGAGAAGAGGGACTATGTCTATTTGTCTCTGTGTGAGAAATAGAAGATGTTCAATAAATGTTGAATGGATAAATGAACCAGATACTAGAAATTCAATTGCCATGTTTAAACAATAACACAATGCTCATTTCCTTTTGCCTACGTTTAAGAAGAATGACAATATGCCAATGTCTTCCTATTTATGAAAAGTATGATTGCTAGCGGAAAAATTTTATTTTATTCAGTATTGGTTTATTTCACTTATTCATTCATTCATCACATATTTGTTAAGTTCTTAATATATGCCGCTGCACATTGTTCCTTCCAGGTGTTAGGGATACAGGAATAAATAAGACAGATGAGGTTTCTGCTTTTATGATTGTTAGAAGAATGGAGACACACAATAAGCAAATAAATAAAAATTCCATACTGTGACAAATCCATGTTTTTAAAAATATCTTTCTGTTCTTTTTAAAACCTGGGAAGAAGTTAGAGGGAGGAGGATGGGAGGCTGAAGAATTGGTGAGGACTGCTATTTCTGCCACTATACAATGCAAACTCTGAGCTTTGCAACTGCAGATTCTGAAGATTTTTCAAATCTTTGCAGTGTTCCTAATTACCTGTTTGCATAAAAAGCATTGCCAGTTGAATGACTAAAATAATTTTTTTTTATTTCTGTGGGCTGGTTGTGTGACTCTGCAAATGAGCAACTTTGCCAGGAAACTGAGAGGTATATTTAAAAGATCTTACTTTTGTCATAGGGACCATGTCTTAGCTGAGAAAACAGAAATGAAATGATAAGAATATATAGCCATTTAGTGAGAACTGCTCTTTAGAAGTTTAAGAAATTTTAATTATAGACCATTTCTGCAATGACACAAGGCAGCTTATTATTGTAAATGCAGCAAGGAAAAAATGACTTCTTCAATGACAAAATAGCTCTTTTCGTAAATTTAGAAGATGTCACACCTGCTGGAGTGGTCATAACTAATTATGCCAGGCTAGGAAGAGTGAAAATTTCTTTTTCACAACTGTTCATTCATTTGAAATCATTTCCTCTCTATGTGTCCTTCAAGACCCAGCACAGGGATTACATCTTTTGTGAGGCTGCTTTTTGATCCCCTTCTGTCAAGACAGTAAGTCCTTCCTTCCTCAGTTACCACTGTACCCTGTGTGTACTTCGACTACTTCATTCATCATATTGTACTTCACTTATTTTTCATAAACCTGTTTCCTTCTATAGATTGGAATCTTCTTCTTCTTATATCTGTGTATATGTTTAATCCCCAGAAGTTATCTTTCTGGAATGGATAGATTAAATAAATAATTATAGTCTATTTTCTATATTGGCATAACCAAACACATTACTCTTAAGTGATAAGAAAAAAAAAGTCATTCCTTAAACGGCAAAACAGCTTTCTTTAATTAATATGGTATATTTTTATATTCACATTCTTTAATTTTATATACATAAAGTTAGCTTCATAAGACGTTTATCCATATTTATTGAATTTGTTCACTATGACAAAATGGAATAGCTAATGAATGTTTAACCTACTAGAAGATACTAAATACCAAATATTGTAGTTATCTTTACATACTGCCAACGGCATATTTAGGTGGTGGTGGTGGTAATGATGATGAGGATGATGCATTTACTTGAAAGAAAACAGAAAAAAAAGTTATCCCTAACAATGAAATGTTCACTACGATTAGACTTAGTGAAAATCAATATGAGAGCAGGAAATTCTTCTTGTCTGTCTTTAGGATGGACAGTTTGTCCCACTACAGAAATTAAGGAATAAAAAACAGTTGACTCATTTGTGAACCTATATACACAAGGCAAATGAATGCAGAAGTCATTTCTTAACCAAAGCTAAGTGATAAGGAAGTCCAACATAGGATGAAAGATAACAGAAACAAGACTGGAAAGAAATATAGACTAGATTTTATAAAAACAATAACCTTACTTTCTCTGGCTCATTCATGTGCTACAAAATACATGTTGAAATTTAGTCCCTGAGAAAAATAACACAGGAATGGAAAATTCAGATTTGGAATCATCACAGACAACTGTAATCTAAGGTTATTTATTATACTTTCTTTCAATTCTGTAATGGTGTCTGAAACATTTATTTTGTAGCAAAGTAACTCACAGGCCCCCACCAAACATATTTCTGATTAAGCTTGCTAAAAGGACTTACCCATCTTCTAAATCAAGATTTTTTAAACTGCTGGTTGCAACCTTTTAGTGAGTTATAAGGTTAAGAGTTTTACTATTTTAAGCTAATCTTTTGTTTTAATTCTATGTACCTTGCATGTACATAAACATACATGTGCACTCTCCATCAGGATGTAAAATGGATTTATTATGAGTTGTACTCAAATATTTGAAAGCCATTGTTTTAAGTAGCACAAACAAGCTAACAATGTTTAATGGATATGAACACCTATAATATGTTGGTGGGGGCTGTAAGCAGTATTTCCTCAAGAAGTTTACTCCCCAAACACCGGCTAAGGCATCATTCTCTCACTGTACTAGAAAGTCTCAATATTTAGTACCTCTTTTAAGGCTAAAAGAATATCTGCTTAAAGATAATTTTTATTAAAATGAGATAGTCTTTTAAGTCTAGCTTGTGATGGTAGCTAGTAGACAGAAGACACAGTGGAAATAAGAGATACAGGGTGGACATGCCATGTCTTCTCAAAGGGTGAGCTGACTGGGTGTTGGGAATCAAGTGAGGGGCACTTATTGCAAAGGAAGGGGCGTGTGGACAGGAAACCCAGGCCTCAGCATCCCGGAGGAAAGAATAAGGATGCTGGGCCTGGAGAAAAAGGAAGCTTGGCAATAAGATGCCCAAGCTTGAATACTGGAGGCAGCCATGGAGTATCTCTTACAAATCTTGTTCCTTTCTTGAAAATGCATTCATCAATTCCTCCTAAGGGAACATTCCTCTGACTCCTGGAGACTCTGAACTATTTGGCCACATGTAGACTGTAGGCTGTTACTGGTAAGTTACAGTCTATGACTACAGATGTAAATAGGTAACAATATAGCAATCTCCCTCCACCCTTCCTCCTCTAGACAAATAAATCCGAGTTCCTTTTGTGTATGTAAAACAGGCAAAAAGAAAAAAAAGGACCACTTAAGAGTAACTAATATAACACTTTTTAAATGTGCTTTTTAACTAATCCAACATCTGAAGGACATAAAGCAGTTATACCATTATCCCCAGAGAAAAGTCAGAGGTGATATGACCCATACAAGTTTAAAACCCAGCAATTATTGGAGCAAGAACTAAAACCTGAGTCTTTGCATTTCAAATCCTTTGCCCTTTGAATATACTAACCTGCTTCTCTGCATGAGAGATAACAGAAGGAGTCAAAATCAAAGATACATTTTTCTTATCTGATGGCTCTGCCCTTGGCTTGCCTCGGCCTTAGGACATACTAAGAATACCCTATAAACCTGAGGATGTTGCTCTGTGCTATCTTTTGTTTATGTATGCTTTTATAATGACTTGAAAAATTAATGTATTTCACAGAATGTCAGAATTCATCAGCTGTAAAAGGCATGAGTATTTCATGCACTGCTAAGAAAGAAAAAACACAAGCAATTAACCCATGACATAATGCTTTCATATCTCTTAGAATTTCCTTTAACAATTATTAAAATATTTATTTTAGACTTATTTGGATACAGTTTATTTTATCATATTCATTCTATACAGGCATAAAAAGAAAAATAAAAGCAAAATAATTCTGTGACGTTATTACTAAAGTTTCTCATTTTCAGGGTCTAACTCTTCTGAATCATTGTTCAAATTGGAGGTTTTGTTGTCCATATTTGCCCACCTATTTTATTCTCCGTGACACCAAAAGTACTTCTTAGGAGTTTCCACTCTTTAGCAAGCTTTGAGGTTGGAACATCTGGATTTTACCAGAAGATGAACAAAAAAATGTTTGCAAACATTTACTAGGCCCCATAGTTTTTCTTAAGATAATCCTTAAATTATTTGTAGATTTAAACATTGAGGAGTGCATTTGTGTACACATGCCCCCAGAAATATTAACAGCTTTACATATATGTGAACAGCAATAACTACCTCAGCTGGGTGACTTTTGTAAGGCACCATCAACTGTGATACATACGGTGTTAGTCTGTGATGTTAGTTAAATAGGAGGGAAAAAACCCTGCGTTTTAGATTGGATAAAATAAAATATTCTCTTTGTATTGTCTTTTTACTTTCCCTTTTAAAATACCAGGTGAGAGATTTGAATTCATATATTTTACCAGTTCAATTGCTTCCAGGGAATCAACCAAAATAAGATAAATATTCAAAATTATTAATAGTTAGCCTGGGAGTGGTCAAACATAATAACTAACATTTATTGAACACTTACAGAGTGCCAGATAGTGTGTTTTACATTATTTCTTTTCTTTCTTTTTTTTTTTATTCAGGATATTATGGGGGTACAAACATTTTGGTTACATGTAATGCGTTTGTCCCTCCCAAGCCAGGGCTACAACTCTGCATGGAAGGCTTTATTACGCTGTACTTTTTATAGATAAGGAAACTGAAACTCAGAGACAGTCAGCAACTTGCCCACAACCTAAAGGCAGTGCAGGCCAGAGCCTAAATTCAAACCGAGCAAGACACTGCACTGTCTCGTCTATCACCCTCAACTCTCTCTTACTCTCCTGATGAGTTCCTTACTATCTATGCAATCTTTCTTTGGAATCAATTTTTCCCTACTTTCTTCATTCCTTTCTCCTTACTCATCAAATACTTTATGGTGAACCTTAAGCTATCGTAATTCTCAGGAGATACAGTATTGGAAATGTTACTCTTGTCTTCCCACTCACTACTAGAATGACCCATGGGTGTCAGGTGAGCTATGCCTGCCTTACCATTCAGTAGCCACACTGAAGGTTAGCTCCTCAAAATTCCCTATCAGCTTTACTGAAGTAGCATCTCTCTGTCTGCCATAAAGTAGCTCTTCCTCACACCCTCACTGAAAGGAGCCTTTTTTCTCACTGGAAGTATGCATGGGAGTAGAAACAGATGCTTTTAAGAGGAATTGGTAAGGAGCTTGAAATATTTTCTGGACAGATTTTTTTTTATTTTCTGTGATCGGCCATAGGGCAATGATGTGATTTAAACAAAGAGATGACTGTTAGTAGCTTTCTTTCTTGTGACCAAGCATTTACTCTACTTGAAATGCCAACACCCCTGTCCTCCTTCTATGATGATCCAATATCACCTCTTCCATGGATTTTCCTTAAATGCCCTGATAGAAACAATTACTCACTCTTCACGTCACACCCCTCTATGGATCTTTTCATGTTATGATGTTATGGTTACTTTCACATCTAGCTGCATGACCTCAGAGTAGAGCACGCGCCTCCTTTAACTCTAGTGCCCTTTACTGCAGGGCTGTCCGATAGAAATACAATGTGGGCCACAGGTGTAAGCCAAATATGCAATTTTAAAATTTCTAATAGCCATAATAATTTTTTTAAAACCTGTGAAATTAATTTAATAACATTTTATTTCACCTAGTATATCCAAAATATCATTTCAAACTATATAATCAAATTAAAAATCATTAATGGCATTTTTAGCATTCTTTTTTTTTGGTAGGAAGTCTTTGAAATCTGGTGTGCACATATGGAAGTAACATTCATCGGGTGTCGGGCAGGTGGGAGGGGTGGAGGGGATGGGTAGGGGTGTGGTATGCACTTTCTGGGGGATGGGCACATTTGTAGCTCTGACTCGGGCAGTGCAAAGGCAATATATGTAACCAAAGTGCTTGTATCGCTGGAATATTCTGAAAAAAACAAACAACCCCCCCCACAAAACCAAAAAAACTATACTATGGGTAATAATCCACAAGATAACTTTAGGTGAATGGATAAACAAACTGTGGTATATTCCTGTAATGAAATAACCCTCAGCAATAAAGAGAAATGAACTCTTGACACATACTAAAAAAAAAAAAAATAAATCTGGTATATATTCAGCTACACACTGAAGTGTACATATGAGCTGGGGATCTCACACTTTTATTGAATGAAAAAGGAAAGGTCAGTAGAAAATCAGCAAGGTGTGATGGCATTGTATATCATAGGAGAAGGAAGAAGGAAAAGTAGAAAAACAAATAATCATAGAAACAGAGCTTTGGAGAATAGGCTATTAGTAGAAACTGAGAAATCATTGGAAATAAGAGGATCTGAGGGACCAAAATAAAAGGTGATAAGTTTTGTACTATTGTCAAAATTATTCTAGAGGAAACAAATGTAATGCTTTTAACAAAAGTGTGGTGCATCTACTAGGACCAGCTACATATAGGTATTTAGAAAAAGTTTACAATGGTAATAATAATGGGAAGGCAAATACATGTAACCTTTCCTCATTTTGCAGTCACAAGCAATTACCATGAATTTGACAGATTTTACCATTAAATAAAATGTCACGATCAAGTGCACTGAATCCTTTTAGTTCTTAATCTAGATAATTGCTTCATGCATTTGACTAACATTCATTTCTACATGGTGCATATAACTAAACAGATAAAAAAAACTGAATGAAATTATGACATTCGAATGAGTAGCAAGGCTGTTCATTTTTCTTCTCTCAGACTAATAGATTTATCATTTGATAAAAAGAAATGACCCCACTGTAGTTACTTAGTATTACTTACGTAGCAATTACTCCCTTTCAACTGCACGCCATTTTATTCACAGTTCATGTTGTTATCAAAATACCCTGAGAAAAATTAGACAAGAAGGGGGAAGTACGCACATAGAATTATAAATGGATGAATCTTCAATAGGTAAAGAGATAGTTAAGAAGTTCTGAACTTCAGAAGTACCCTTTTCATGAAGATCCAGTTTTTGTTTGTTTGTTTGTTTGATATTTGTCTGTTAATCTAAGAGGTTATTTTAGGTTTTGGAAAAAAGGAAAAGTAAATAAAAGTGTAAATATATTCTTTTGATCTTTAACAGGTTCCCATTAATGTCATGGTATCACACTGCTAAACTGCTACCGCCCAAGCTAGGATCCGGGGAGTGGTTATTTATTCCTTCACATACCTCATCTAATCAAACAAGTTTTGTCAGTTTCGATTCCTGTATATTTTTGAACCCTTCTCCATCTCTAACACTGCTGCCGGACTGAGTTCAGGCTTTCATCAGCTCTCATATGACTCCTACAATAACTTCCTAACTGATCTCTCTGTTCGCAAGCTTGTCCCTCCAAATTCATAATCCATAAAGCTACCAGAGTGGTCCCTTCTTACCTGAAAAAAAGCCATGCTTCCTAGCCTAACCAGAAAGCCTTCCATAATGTGGTTTCTGCCCCATGGCTATCTCATTGCCTTATCATTGGATTACCCTCTATTACTTTATATTAATACCGAACTGGTGTTTTTCATGATTATAGGGTGGGATCGAGCCCTCATCTATCTTTCATATGCTATTCATATACTAATTTTGTACTTATTTTTCTGTATTATAATCATGTGTTTATGTACCTTTCTCTTCTACTAGTTTGTAAGCTTGTTGAGGTCAGGGAAAGCCGTTAATTTTTTTAAATATCTTTAGTTATTTGCATAATATAGCACATACCAAGATCTTGACTAGAGAACCTAAGTCCTAAGGTAGTGTTTCACATGTAAATGAGTAAATGTTTGTGAAAATGAATTAAATCTATGAACACACCCAAGTTGGACACAAGATTCCAGAGTTTAATACAATATTCAGAAAACTAAAAGGTTACCTTTTTTTGTAAGTCCCTAGTTTAAGAATTCACCCCAATCTTAGATGAATCATGGTCTAATTTAGAAACTAGTTCAGAAATGAACTACCAAGAAGACCGTGGATATACAATATATATCATTATTCAATTATGAGTATACCTATCCACCATCCATTAAGGAAAGAAAATACAGTTTGCTATTACTCAGAATTGAAAAGGGTACTGAAAATAAGGAAGTTGAGGCATATGCGACAGACTTTGGAAAATTCCATTACAGCAAATCTTTCTGTGTGCTCATCAAAATGAATGTGTTTTTAAAATTATCAGAACAGTTGCCTTCTTAAAGAATTTAACTTTATCTTGTACAAGCTTTCCCCACCCTTATCCTTTTGAACTTACATTTTCTTAGACATTTTTGGAAGACACACTTATGAAAAGTAATGTGCAGGAAGGTTTCCTTGTCAAGTCTTATAATGAGCTTATTTTATGAGCTGTTCGAAAAGCAATATAGAACACGTTTTATGGAATGAAAACAGAGCTTGGTAGGACTTTCCTAACATTAGAAAATAGTAATTTGCCATCTCAGAATTATGGTGTAGGGGATAGGAGCAGAACTTATTTTATAGTCCATGGAAAAAACAGCTAATTATATACTTTATCAAAAATTATATTTTGGTGGGCAGTTAATATTGTCAAAGTGGGTAATGACTGACTTCTCTATGTCCTTAAACTGATACATGATTAAGGTAAGCACCACTACTTTGACACTTCCAAAAAGGGTGTCTAACCAAATATTTTGGTTTTTTTTTTCATTAAGCTCCTGAATATAAACTGCTTTGTGTAAACTATTTAAAATGCTATCTAAAACACCGTTAGTTATGAAGGAAAAGAATAAAAATAATTATATTTAAGAAAGAAGAAAAACAAGTTAAATTCACCATGAGTTAAAAAAAGGAAAAAAAGGAGGCCGGGCGCGGTGGCTCACGCCTGTAATCCTAGCACTCTGGGAGGCCGAGGCGGGTGGATAGCTCAAGGTCAGGAGTTCGAAACCAGCCTGACCAAGAGCGAGACCCCGTCTCTAAAAAAAAAAAAAAAAAAAGAAAAAAAGGAATGGACTTTTTGGCATGGATTTACTCCTTTGACATAGTTCAAGTGTATGACTAGCAGTTAATAGACTACAATATTTAGATTGGAAACTATTTAGTACTGGTATTTTTATTTAATGGCATCTGTATTTAAGAGGGTCTTATTAAACCCCACAGTGATTCTTGGGTAATGTGTATTGATATATGTGGACACACACATATACTCTCTCTCTTAAAAAATAAATGAGAATGGGTTCCAGCTGTATCCAGGAGTATACAAGAGGTGCTATTTCACTATTG
>VBSM01001265.1:63889177-63943369 GCA_008086735.1 Cheirogaleus medius
TGGGGAAAAGAATCTCTTTTCAATAAATGGTGCTGGGAAAACTGGATAGCTACAGTCATGCCTTTGTTTTGAAGCTTGTACATTTTCAATCATTTTAGTAGTCATTATTGGTGTCTGTTACAGAAACAAACGGTGGATTTCCATCTTTAGCTCTACCACTAAGACAAAGAAACTGGAGTAAGAAGTGTTTTTTCTTCTGGCTAAAGGTCAGGCACTGCCTGGTAAAGTGGAAGCCATGAGTGAAAGCCAATGGAATCTGGGGGGAATTTCAGTGCTTGGCAACTGAGAGATGATCAGTTTGGGGGAAAAGTAGCTCACAGTGGAGAAACAAAAAGGTTTGAGCTAAAATGACTAAGGTTTGACTTTTGGTTCTGCCATAAATTACCGTGTGACTGGGGCAAGTCAGGAGCATAAATTAAAATTGCCCCAAATATATGCTCCTTGCCAGACAATATTTACAGTGTACCACCAATGTCAAACTCAGTGATATTCGCCATAAACCACACAGTCACAGCTATTTCCATATGCACCTCAAAAATTTCACAGTAGCTATTTTTTATTTTTGTCCTTTGATTCACTTGGTGTATCAATGTGACTTTTCAACCTCCTGAGGAGTGAACTCCTTTCTCCCCTTTCCCATGTCCATCCCACTGTTTTTAGATAAGTGTTAAAGCTGAATGGAGTTAAGTACTGAAAGAGTAATGAGCTTCACTTATTGGGAGAAGGAAAACAGAAAATATAAATATGCACATTGGCTATTACTTCCCTGATCACAATCTTTATTCATTTATTGAAACATCATCATCATCATTTTATTACTAGTAGTTCTGGCAGTTTGTTGAGAGTTTACTTTGTGCCAAGCATATATGAGAACATATGTAAATGTTAACTTGTTAGTTTTCACAGCAACTCTACGTCTTGCATTCCTCATTTTCCAAATAAAACAGGCTCAGAAAACTTAGCCCAAATAAACTTTCTACTTATATTTTAAAAAAGAAGAGGAAAAAATTGTCTGGCAGAGGGAGCTCTGTTGTTTGAAGTGATGAGAGAGTTTTGCAAGGGAACTGAGAGGGATAAAGTTTCATAGAAAAGTAGTGTAAGGGCACCCAGGAAGAAACAAAATGTCACTATGGGCAAAGCCTTGTTCTCCATACTGAGTTGTGCAAACAGCCACCATCTTTCAAGAATCAAAAGGTGTTTTATGAAATAATAGATGTGGGAAATGCTGGGCTTAAAAGTTCAATAAATCTCTTAACCTTGAGATTTGTCAGAGTCTTTAAAATGCCAATGTGCTTTGCAAATCTTCACGTAGTAGGCAACGCTTTCCAAAAGTTACTTCATCATCAAATCATCTTTTCACAAGACACCCATTAACATCGCATGAGGTCAGCTTTAGGATTGCTATACTAGAAGATCCAGTGTAATGGGAAGAAAGCCTAACTGCCTAAGGATTAATACTAACGGTGCTTATGAGAAACAGTTGTGAACTCAGGTGTAGAACACATCCAGCAGGAGATGGCAAAGGGCATATGACTTTCTAGGTTTTTGCATTTTTTTCCTCTACCCAACGCTTTTGTTGTTTTCTGCAGTAACTGGAAGACAGTCAATTACAGTTTGGATTTTGTGAGATCTTGATGATGATAGGTAACCTAGAGATGGATGTGTGTGAGCACGCTCGTGTTATCTTTACAGAAGTGCTGGGGTGGGTGAGGGTGGGGGCTCCCAGGAGGGGCTGCAGACACAAGCAAAGGTGGCGTTCCCACACATGAAGGACTCATGGCTGATGTGAGGGTTACTACTCCCTTGCTTGTTCACTTCTTCATTAATGATAAACCGTACTTTCTGTGGGACATGTGTTACAACCGCAGTGCTTCTGGATCCCCATGGCAGTGACATCCTTAAACACAATAGCTGAGAGTACGAAGAGAAAGCAAAAGCTCATAGAGGCTTGGTGGGATTTCCCAGATTCTTAAGCTCTCATTTCCTCTGAAGAAAATGAAGAAATAGGAAAGAATAAAGTAGTTTAAAAAAAAAAAAAACACCATTTGATTTTGAAGGTAAGGTGGGTGGCTGAATTATTATGATACACCTTCAGAACATAAAAATTACAGGTAATTTTCTCTTTTCTAAAAGGTGATTATGATAATGGAGCTCTGCTCTTAGGAGACTAAAAGCTCTTTCCGTATGAAAAGAGACAAGAAGCTTAAAAATGACAACTGTCAAAACAATCAACCTGAAACAAACATAAGATGCAAAAGGATCCTGGGATAGTACACAGGCCAGCTCTAACTACAGAGTAGCATCCAGTTGGCTGTGTATATATGCATATGCCTACACAAGATGTGTACACTAATATTCCCCACTGTATACACATGAATTGAGACAGCAGAAAACTGAGTAGCTGAGGTAAAAACAGGAGACACAGCACCTCATTATTCAGCCCTCTGTGTTCCCACCCTGTTCATTCTCTCAGGGAGTTAGATGTTCTTTACCCATTTATAGATTCTGAAACACTGACAGATGAAATTCAGAACCATGGAACATGAACCCATGTGACCCCATTTTCTAATTTCTTAAGAATTCACTCTAATCTTTTTTAACTGTCCTTAATACTACGACCTTTATTTATAAAAATTTCAGTGTATATGGCTCCAGGTCACATGATTTTAATTATATTAATATGCCATCACTTACCTTCTTAGGTAAATTAATTTAATTATCTTTTCAGCCAGTGTTTTCCAAACCATGAGTTCTGAAATTACTTTAGGGAGTTATGAACAGCATTGTTTAATTAAATAGAACAGAACAGAATAACACGGCATAGTATGGAATAGAAAATATCAGATTGCATTGCTCATAGGGTATTATTTAATAAATGTCTGTCTCTGTATACCAAGTAGAATTATATACAGTCACGTGCCACGTAATGACATTTCAGTCAATGATGGATCACATATATGATGGTGGTCTTGTAAGATTATAATACTGTATTTTCACTGTACCTTTTGCCTGTTTAAAGATGTTTAAATTCACAAATAGTTACCATTGTGTTACAACTGCCTACAGTATTGAGTACAGTAACAGGCTGTATAGGTTTTAGCTTAGGAACAACAGGCTATTCCATACAGCCCAGGTATGCAGAAGGCTGTACCATCTTGGTGTGTGTACGTATACTCTATTATGCTTGTACAACAAAATTGTCTAACAACAGATTTCTCAAGATGTTTCCTTGTCGTTAAGCAATGTATGTATTTTTTTCTTACTGCTGTTCATAAGGACAAAATATTTGAAACCTATTGTTTTAGGTAATATTTGGGTATCAAGTTTTCATTTGGACTGTGGAATCAATCATGTTGCATACCTCCTGCCTCACGTATCGGATACTTCTGCTGCTCCTCTTTACGCTGCGTCCACCTTGCAGCCGTTGGGCAGTTCTGGGAGCTCTTATGCTCACTCTACACTGATAACCTCTTTTCTCAACCATGTCTTTTTATTTTACCCTAGAGTTTCTCCAAAGCTGCAGACCCCACTGGGGTATTAGTTTAGCTGGAAGTGAGAGGGAGTTAATTTCCTTGGGGCATTAAACAATATAGGACAGAGCCACTGGATATATGTTCTTGAATGCTTTTCCCTAGGCAGATAATTTAAGAGGTATTCTCCATGCTTCTTAGGAGGAACCGCCAGCAGAATCAAGTCCATATTGCTTAGAATGGCATGACCTTGAAAATGTACATTGTCCTTTCCTCTTTCTCTGTCTCACTTTTTACTCTCACTTCTGACCCTGGTATCTCCTTCTAAATAAACTACCTACACCCAAGATCTCAGACACTTGAGAACACTCACCATGGAATCATGTAAACATCTAGCACTAAATATATTAGCAATACAACATAACAAAATATTAGATATTTTCATAAGCTATTACAAAGCTGAAATTTTAAATTCTTATGCAATAAAGATAAGCCTTTGCTGCAACTAGAAAATATAGTACCAAGTCAAATTGCGTAAAAATACAGAATAACACTATCATAAATGAAACGAATTATTCAGCCTATCAGTGGTTGCTAAATAAGAATGAAATATTTGATTTATACCAATTACCTCACAAGGCATTTTTCCAGTGTAGTGGTTTTAGCACCCTAGTGAATGTAAAAAGAAAATTCTATATTTTATCTTAAATTAAGTTCTCAATCAGAAATGCAGTTTCCTTTTTTTCCTATATATATTTCTTTCTTTTCTCTTGGGAAATCTTTCCAAGGTGTCCCTGGATTATGAGAATAGAAACTCACTTGATGGGTCCTACTTGTCAATCAAATTGACAGCTATAAAATAAAATCAGTCATTTTGCTAAAGTATAACTTTTGAGGATGAATTTTTAGCTCAGAAATTTAATCACATGAGTGCTTCTTAAATGAAAAGATGATGCCTGGTTAATTCTCTCTATGTGCCATTCCATATTAATTTACACATCTCCTTTTCAAGGATACTATCTTAATGGGATAATGTCACTGAGTGAAATATATGAATTGCCAAACTATTGCTACAGATTGTACCTTTCTGCTTTTCACTGCAAAGGTTGATGATGACAATTCTAATAACTAGTTAATGGAAGAAATATCTAATTATTCAACCTTTGGTAATTTTAGTGAATTTTGCAAGTAGTCCTCTATATTCCAGACATTAAAATGTACACATATTATAAGGAAGAATCTTACCTACTTCTAGAGTCTTGTCAGCTAAGGCAGTAAAGGATGTACGGAAGAATTGAAAATGATCAGTTTAATTAAACCCAGCTTATCAAGACTCTCTTCTGAAGTTTTATTCTCCTATGTCATTCATTGAAACATTAGACTACATCAAACTCTCAATTCTCTTAGGGATTCCCTTCCTGGGACTTGACACAAGAGCTGATTTTCAATGTGTCTGAGTACTGATATGAATGGCACTAGATTACATCCCAGAGTCCTGAGCTATAGCTATTAATAGACCACATGTAGACGCTTGCAAGTATTTTCTGATTTATTTTTAAAAATAAGCTTTCACATTTGTATTTAAAAATATAAAGCCGATATTACATGCTATCATAAATGGCTTATTGATAGAATTAAATATAGAACAAATTTCAGCTTCCCGTATCTATTTAGTACCTGCTATCAAGTGCATAGTACTGTCTTGACAAATACTTTAGATGGAAAAGCAAAGTAAGAAAAAAATGAATAAAGAATGAATAAGTGTATATCAGGATATAATTTACCATATTCTGTTGCAGAATTTTGTAACATTCTACATCAGTGTACCAGTTTAATTTAATTCATAAGTATTAGTAGATTGCTTGTACTATAATATATAAAGATGAAGAAGACATGATTCCAGACCTGAATGTCTTTTAGTCCAGTATATAAAACACAGGAATTTACACATACAATTTATTTACAAGTTATGATATGTTAACTTTCAACAGTAAATTGTGACAAAATTATGAATTTCCTAAAGAAGCAGCAAATAATTGCTATTCAAAAGAATGTGAGCATTGAGGATGACTTCATAGGATTTGAGCTGGCCAAGAAAGATAGATAGAACAGGAAAACAAACAAAATACAAATATTAAAAACTAACCAAAACAATAACACCATAGCTAAGGCAAAATCGGTAAGCATAAAGAGGCAGCAATGTATAGAATGGCAATAACCTGGTATGTTTAATGCTATAATGTTATGGTGGGAAAATGTTTATTTAATGGGATACAGGTTTGAAAAACTAGTTTGATGACAGGTAAAGGGACTGATTAAGATTTAGTTATTTCATAAGCAACGGAGAGTCAACAGAGTGGCTTTGTTGTTGTTGTTATTGTTGTTTCATCATAAACAAAGAAGCAGAGTATGGCATTATTAAAGAGGGAAGCTTTCAAAGAAAATGACAATTTTGTATTAATAAAAAAGGAAATTTTGTTGGCATTCAGGGGCCAGCTGAAGGGGAGAGATGAAAGAGGTAAAGCAGAAGACATTTGAAGAAAGGATGGTGTTGGGAAGGGGTGTGGAAGAAAACTTGAGAGTGTTTGTATTAATGTCTTCTATTATTTCATTTAATTAGGAAAGAATGGGTCTGTTGAGAGTAAAGGTAGCAAGTTTAAGAGACAAAATTAAAGACAGTGAAACATATTTGCAACATTCACAGCTAGGGGACAGTATCATAAAACAAGATCCTTGCAGATTTAGGGCCCAGCTGTGTTCAAAAGGTATGCATTCTTAATGTTATTTAATTACCATGATTATGTAATTTTCTTCAATAGTGTGCATCAATTACAGAGCAAGAATTTCCTACCTAGGTAGCCCATTATGATGAAAGAGAACGAAGAATAAAATTAGAGTGCTGGCAGAAGCAATGTTAAGATAGGAGATAATGGGATCCCAGCTAGACAAGAAGGTATTATGGGTTGAATTGTGCCCTGCTCACTCAAATTCACATGCTAAAGTCCTAATCCCTAGTGTATCAGACTGTAACCTTACTTGAAAATAGGGATATTGCAGATGTAATTAGTTAAATTAATATGAGATCATATTGGAGTAAAGTGGATTCCTAATCCAACATGACTGGTATCCTTATAAAAAGGAGAGACTTAGAGAGACATATATGCACACAGGGAGAATGCCAGGTAAAGACTGGAGTTATGCTGCCACAAACCAAGGAACTACCGGATTCTAGGAGAGAGACTGGAACAGATCCTTCCCTAGTGTCTTCAGAGAGAACATGGTGGAACCAACCTTGATCTCAGACCTCTAGCCTCCAGAACCACAAGACAGCACATTTGTGGTGTTCTACGCCACCCAGTTTGTAGTACTTTTTTATGGCAGCCATAGCAAACTAATACAGAGGCAACCATAACCAAAATAGACTGAAAACCTAAGAATGGATAAAGGCTTGTACATCACAGTGATCAGTGAGAATGGTAGAAGAGGAAATGGCAGAAGAACAAGTGGTCGTGATTAGGGAAGGATATTTGGAGAGGAGATTCTAGAATTGAAACAGTTCTAAGCTATGATGAGTTTGAAGGCACAGCTGTGTGTGGATTTCTGAAGTGGGCTGTGCTTCAAGGAATGGTAGTAACATGTTAACACAGAACTATCATTTATGTGAGCATATATGTTTATACTGGTCACAATTTTCCTTAGAACAGTTTTTCAATATATGAATAGTATTTATAACTTGATATGTGGACAAATCGTGTAAAATGATTTCATTCTAATTTCTTTAACATATTTGAAGATGGTAAGAAATAGAAGAAATGATGAAAAATATTTATTCATACCTGAAGATGCATTGCTAATTTCAAAACTCTACTACTTTCAAAAATGATTATGTTGTGTGAGATGAAACAGAAGAGGCATGAGGATTGCAAAGGTATTCATTTATTTTTTTCCCCTTTTACAAGCTAACAAATTACTAGCCTGGCATATCAGTAGAAAGTGCTGAAGGTTAAAAGGAGAGGAAATCTATTTGTCAACTTTGGCCAAACTCTATGTGAATAATTACCACTTACTCATAATGAAAGGCTCTTGCAGAAGGAAGATAGGAACTGGAGGAAAAAATAATAGTTTTTAAAAGAGTGAAAATGAAACAGTAAAAATGGTAATACTTTGATAATAGAGGAATGACACTCAAGAGGTCAAGATAATTGGACCTTCTGACACAGACTTGTGCAGTGTTTTCCATCTTTTTTATGTAATAACCTCAAAAACACCCCTTCCAAATGATGTTTCTTCAATCATGATGAACAGTTGGTGGGAAAAAAAAAAAAACCTACAAAATTATTTCTCCCTCTTCTGGCTGGCCTTATCATCTTCATTAACTTCCTTGGTAAATTTCAAATGTTGAGATCTCATTGCTAAGTAGGTACATAACTTAAGTACAACGAAATACTTTTTTTTAAATATCTGTTTTATTGCAGTTGGAATGAAAGAACTGTCCTCCAAATTTTTCAGCTTTTAAAATCTTACAATTACCAAATGTTAGTTATTCACAACAGAATTTCCTAAATTGATATCTAATTATCCTTTTTAAAATTACCACTGGTCCAGTTCTGGCTAAACTAAACTATAACAAAAGAATGAAGGGTATCTTAGTCCCAGTTCAGTAAAGCAAAAAAGCAGAATTTACAACATAGTTGCCTGGCTTTTCAGACAGCAGCAGCAAATTAGAAAACATCTGGAGTCTTTAGGCAAATACATTTGGCTCTAGAATCTGGCGTAAATTGGCTAGTCAAACAATGCCATAGAGCTGGATAAAAATATGTTTGCCTGAGATAATTTTTCAAATCAAAATATCAATCTACTTGAACATGCTAATGACTTTTCCAATTTTTCCCCAATTGTAGGAATTAGTAATTTTGGAGCAAGTATTTGGAGGCACAAACAACCCTTGAAGCATCAACCTTAAAAGGGAAGCTTTGCCATGATTGTTTATCACTGACGTTATCCTCAGACTTCTGCTGATAGACTGTATATTTTTAAAATATGGTATGACCCTTGCTTCCCTGGGGCATGCCTTTTTAAGCATAAGAAGAACATTTTCACAAGCTAGGGTTAAAAAGAAAATAAAAATTATAGACAATAATGTTTGGAAATAGCCTGATATAATAAGATAGCTAAATAGTAAAGTGATTTTAACATAGCACAGGATGCTCCACTGCATAGAGTAGAGACATCACACTATATCATAACTTTATAATATGTATTCTCAATACTGGTGTAATGAGGCAGTTCCACTTTATTTCATTATACTTTTGATAGCAAAATTACTAATTTCTGTCTTGAGTGCTAGGGGCGAAACATGAGCCTGGGTTAAAGCTTAGTATTTTTAAAAAGGACATGATTCTGAATATGCAATTAAAAAAAAAAAGAACATGAGAAAACAAAATAAGAGGAAAGAAATGAACAGTACTATAAATTTATACAAACACCAGAAGTCAACGTTATTTATTTGTACACCACGTAAATGACAAGACAAAAAATTGCAAATATAAAAGAATACTGACCTGTGCAGCAAAGGATCAGAAAGAAGAAACTATAAACATACAAAGATATAATAGCTACCACTGTCACAACGACTAAATGAAACCCTCTACTTTATCCTACCAGTTGGTAAAATTTAATTCAATTTATTGAGCATGCATGTCTAGCACATGATATAGCTCCTGTTAGTTCATCAAATAATTCTTTTGGCTAATAAAATAGTTATAGTTTGAGACATTTGGACCCCGCCAAAGGAATACAAAGATTGAATGCAGACATTTACCAATGCTGAAGAATTATCATGAAGAAATTATTTTCTGTACTAAATGACATTAAATCAGTTTAATTCCTCAATCTATTTTCTATGTTCTGCAGTTAAACTGATTCTAATATTTTATGTTTACAGTTGTGTTCCTCTGAAAGTATTTCAATTGGCACCAATTCTTTCCCACTTAAATTTTACAGTGATGATTTGTGACTCATTAAGCAATAGTTTGCTCATATTTATTTCTGCCAGTATAGTTTTCTTTTATGGACATTATTTCTACCGACTCTAATTATGCTGGCCAAATGTTTACAACATAATTTTGTCAAAAAGATTTGATGCTCCTACCAATTTTTAGCCAATGGAAATTTTTACCTTCTACAGTTGTAGGCATTGTCTGCTGATTATTCCTTATTAATCAAATACCTAAGTAGGCGCTTGTGCTTACTTCATTTAAAAATTATATTTGTGAGTTATTTTAATTACAGAAAATTATAAAGAGAGAAAGAAAAATGGTCCACGATGGCACCACCCATATAATTTTTATTGATACTAAAAATGAATACATAAATAAAAATATGCCATACACATATGTGAAAAATGTAAATAAATATAAAACTATAAGGGTAAAAATGGAAAAAGTTCTTTCCCCTAAATTAGCTAGTATCAACAGTATTATGTGTATTATTCATGACAACATGATTTTTTTGGTAAGTAGTTCTTAGGCAATCCGTGGAAAAATGACAGCCACTTTCATGACATTGAGAGAGAAAGAGCCTGCGGGGCCCGAGGTAGAAGGCAGTGAGAGATGGGTGAAACAAATCCAGCAAGAAAGGCAAACACAGAATAGGAGGCAGAGAACGACACGCAGGTCTGTGGAAACACTCGACTGAGATAGAAGAAATGGAGCTCGCATTTTCTTTCTTCCATAACTGTACCTTTCCGTAGGCAAGATGCCAAGCGCTATTGAAATGACTAAACATAGGCTATAGCCTATTTGACATAGTTTTTAGATAAACTAATTAATTAAAGCAAACAAGTTGAATGGAATCCTGGAGTCTGAAAATCTGGGCGACTGATTGAATTTCTGACTGAACGGATTTAAGTGACCAGATGTTTTGGTATTGTGTAGACAGAGTTTTGACTTGAGAGCCAAGAAAAAAGCAGACTAGTATTTGGCACTCACGCAGTTCAGTCTGCAACTCAAATATACAGTTTTGCACATGAGACAAATCCAGGAAATGTTTGCTGGCTGACTGATCAAACTATTTGACTACCTTCTTCACTTTCAATCAGTGCTTTTAGTTATCGTAAATAAAAAAGTAATCTTAGATAACATCCAAGAAGATTAGTTGATACTATCTGGAAAATAATATGTCGAAAAGAGTAAATATGTGTTTTTGGTTTCTGTTAGGCTTTTAAATCTCTGTTTTCCTGATTTGGGATTATTACATTGCCACAAAAAGGAGATCGTATCTTCTATTTCTCATAAGAAGCTAATACTACAGAAGTTTATCTTTCAGTATTATTTCCAACTTAATGGTTTGTTCAGAGATTTTGAAAATCTACAGAACTACCAATTTTTGACTCCTCATGTTAAATGCAGACATAATTATTCTTACTTATTATTTCAGCATATCTATGTACAGTTACAGTCAATAGAGTTTGCCTCAGATTAGAATGACTTCAAGACATTGCACCGCTATCACATCTTGGTACTTTTTTCTTAAGGAACAGGGAAGAATAATTACTTCTTTTAAGGAAGATTAAAGTTATTAGCTTAGTCATAAGATTAGAAATCATACGTTCTAATTACATTGTGGGAGACACTATAGGTAATGATTAAGAGCATGGACTTTGAAGTCAAACAGATTTGAATCCCAATTCTGAATCAACTCTCTTTTAGTCTTCTTTATTTATTTACTCCTATCTGACACTAAGTCCCTTAACCTCTGAGCCTTTGTTTTCTCATTTATAAATAAACATAACATCTAATTCTGGGTCCATAATTGTTGTAAGACTTACATGATAATATGCATATTCAGTTCATATATATTTCACAGATATGAAAATATGCCTAAGATACATTTTACACATATGTGTAAATAATTATGTGTGTGTGCATAGAGAGACACAGAGAGAGAACATGCAAGAGAGAGAGTGTGCACATACTATAGCTTAGCATAATACTGAGAACACAGTAAGCACCGGGTGACAGGTAACTCTTGTTATTAAGTACTCAGGTAACAAAATTCTACACCAGGCACTCTGGTGATGTATTGGCAAGTTTTGTATAATGGAAAGATCGAAGCTTTTTTCTTTTTTTTCCAGGCATATATAACTGGGTTCAAATTTAGTTCTGAAATTAATTAGCTACATAATCTCAGTCAAATTATGTAAACTTTCTGTATCTCAGATTCTTTAAATGTAAAATAAGATTACTTTGCAGTGTTTTTGGCAGGAAATAAAAAACTTAAAATGTATAATACACCCAACACAAGTCTGAAATATAGAAGATGTATAATATGTATTATTTTTACATGATCTTATACATATTCTTTAACCCCTTGATGTCTTATTTTCTTATTCTTTAAAATATATAAAACCTGCATATGTGCCCTTTATAGATTGAATGAGATGACATATAAACTGTCAAACCAATCACCAGAACATAATTGTTTTTCAATGTCTTTTGACTTGACTCCCCTAGAAACATACAAAGACACCAAAATAATGTAGATCTGAAGATAAACAACAATATCTTGAATATTTGCTCTACAAAGAATTTAAAGTCTTTGACAAATATTTCTCAAAGCCTAACAAAAACATCTCAATATTAATGTGAAAACAATACTGAGAGAAAGTCACGTATATTTCTCTTTCCAAACCAAGTTAGTCATTTGTAGGTACTGGTTCCATAGACTGTAATTCTTGGGAGAATCAGGAACATATCTGGTTTGCTTACCCTTACATCCCTAAATGCCTAACCAATTGTTTAGAAAAATGGTAAGCATTCAAAAAACATTTGTTGAACAAATGAATAAAAGTCACTGCCAGCAAGGCTCCAGCCAGATTCACGCAGAACCAGGCTTCATTTGAGTTGAAACAGCAAGCCTCCAAAATAAGACTTTCCTCTCCTGGCACACACAGCGCACACTCCAGACCTGTGTTCCCTGTCAACCTTCTGATTACTTGGCCATTTGACCATCAAAATTACTCTGTTTCTTCAACTTCAACAAGTCTCCCACTAAGAACTATTTGCATGCATTTTGGATATTGTTGTCAAAATTACTGTATTTCCCCAAAGAGTGAAGTCTGAATTAATGAAGTTTTACCGAATTCAGATTTTATGATTGGTTTAACCTTTGAACAAACATTAAAGGCAATTATAAAGCAGAATAATTTCTTAGAATTGAACCTACGTGGAAATTTGATCTTGTAGCATTTGCACACAAGGTGACAATTTCTGATGCAGTAGGAAGCATTACAAATGTACTGAAATCAATTCAGCCATTAGGAAAAAGCAAGAGTTGCTAGGAAACCACATTCCAAATAAGGAATATTATGGTGGTGACCCAGACAATTACTATATGCCTGACATGACACCAACACAAAGCTTAACAGATTCTGAAAAGCACTTGTGACACTGAATTGTTAGTACCACATTTGCAACTCAGGTGATTAAAGAGTTGCCTTTCAATGACTCAAAAATTCAATTGTAGATACAGGAAAATACAAAATCAAACTGAGCTAATAACAATGAAAGGTGCTTCCTGGGGCTAACCGAGTTTCTCCTGTACATTTAGGATGCATGCACATTTTTGTTAAGCTGCGTCTCATGACATCACTGAATTGAATGGAGTTCATTCAATTTTTAAAAGAATCTACACTTTAAGTCTGTATCTTCCATTTCTATGTGTTTCTATATTCATAGAAAAAAGGCTTTAAAGATATTCAACAAAAGGTAAAATGTGGTTATGACTGGTTGGTAAATCATAGGTGATTTTGACTATCTTCTGTGTGCTAGTTTTCAGAGGTCATTTGACTCTTTGTGATTTTAGAAAATTAATAAAGTTAGTATAAAATAATTTTTAAACTTTTATTTGGGACTAGATATTAGATTTCAAGACAGTAGAGCAAATCGAAAACATAAAGCCTAACTAAGTCAACAGTTTGATTAGCATGCAGATACCACATTATTGTTGCATGTATTACCTTATCTTGTATTTTCATGTCACTTTTTATACTGTAAGATTCAAGCTGCTAAGGCGGCATGTGTGCATATAACCTTAAAAGAGACTAAGTTAAACTGGCAGTTAAAGGAGAAAAGATCTCCAGCACCACAGAACCCAAGAAAGAGACCATATTCTTGAGATAATGTACTAACCAACCAAAATGGAATGGTGAAATACATCTTAATATCTCTTTAGAAACAAAAATTGGCAGATGGATATTATTATTCTTTACATAAACCTCAGATAAATAAAAACACGAGCTTCTTAACTGCTTGGAGGCTTCACACTTCTAAAGCACAACACACAAAAATGAAATAAAAATTAATTTTTAGCCTTTTTTCCCTTTATTTTTTCTTTTTGACACAGGGTATCACTCTGTCACCCAGGCTGGAATGCAGTGGTGAGATCATAATTCATTGCAACCTTGAATTTCTGGACTTAAGTGATCCTCCTGGTTTGGCCTCCCAAAGTGTTGGGATTATAGGCATGAGCCACTATGCCTGGCCCAGTTTATTGGCCTTTTCTTAGGACATCGTACTAATACTCCTTGTGGGGACACTCTCTGGAGACAGGTTAAGATAAATCAAATACTGCTTCAATCTCATTGCTCATTATTGGTCTGTTCAAGAATTCTATTTCTTCCTCATTGAGTCATGAGAGTTTGTGTGTTTCCAGGAATTTGTCCATGTCCTCTACGTTTTCAAGTTTATGTGTATAGAGATTTTCATCATATTCACAGATGATATTTTATATTTCTGTCTTATCACTTATAATATCTCCTTTTCCATTTCTTATTGAGCTTATTAGGCTCCTTTCTCTTCTTTTCCTGGATAATCTAGAATGAGGTCTATCAATTTTGTTTTTCTTTTCAAAGAACCAACTATTTGTTTCATTGATCCTTTGCATTGTTTTTTTGTTTAGTTCTACTCTAACGTTAGTTATTTATTTTCTTTTGCTGGCTTTGGGTTTGGTTTGCTCTTCCTTTTCTAGTTCTTTGAGACGTGTCATTAGATTGTTGATTTGTGATCTTTCTGATCTTTTTTGATATAGGCATTTAAGGCTGTGAATTTTTCCTTTAGGACTGCTTTTGCCAAATCCCACAGATTTGGATAGCTTCTGTCCCCTTTGTTGTTCAGTTCCAGGAATCTTTTGGTTTCTATCTTAAGTTCATTATTGACCCAGTAATTGTTCAGCAGCAGGTTGTTTAATTTCCATGACTTCTTTAGAATTGAGTGTTCCTCTTGGAGTTGACTTCTACTTTTAATTTCACTGTGGTCTGAGAAGATACATGGTATGATTTCTGTTTTTTTGAATTTGTTGAGACATGTTCTGTGGCCTAAGTTATGATCCATCTTGGAGGATGCTCCAAGTGCTGATAAAAATAATGTATATTCAGTAGTTTGGGGATAAAATGTTCTGTAAATGTCTGTTAGGCCCATTTTTTTTTTCTAAGATAATGTTTGAGACCAGTGCTTCTTTATTTATTTTCTGCTTGGATGATCTGTCCAGTTATGTCAGTGGGGTGTAGAAGTACCTGGCAATTACAATACTGCTGTTTATCTCTTTGCACAGATCTCATAGGGTTTGCTTTATGAATCTGGTTGCTTTTGTGTTGGGTGCACAAATATTTAGTATTATTATGTCCTCTTGTTGAATTTCCCCCTTTATTATGATAAAATGACCATCTTTGCCTTTCTTTATTATTGTTGATTTAAAGTCAATATTATCTAACATAGGAATGGCTACACCTGCTTTCTTGCAGTTGCCAATTGGATGGAATTTTATTCCATCCCTTCACCTTCAGTCTGTATGAGTTCTTGTGGGTTAAATGTGTTTCCTGGAGACAGCATATATTTGGGTTGTATTTTTTCATCCATTCAGCTTGTGCCTTTTGAGTGGAGCATTAAAACCATTCACATTGATGAAAATTGATATGTGGGATGCTGTTCTGTTCATCCTATTGGGTAGTACCTTAATGCTTTGTTTTACCTTTTGTGCTATTGTGTTATATGAGCTCTGAGCTTTATCTTTGGGTGGTTTTATACTAGTGAGTGTCTACTGTGATGATTCATGTATAATGCAGTTCTGAGTATTTCCTGCAGGTCAGGACTGGTATTGACAAATTCCCTTAGTCTAGAAAAGTCTTCATTTCTCCTTCATATATGAAATTTGGTTTTGCAGGATACAAAATTCTAGACTAGTTGTTGTTCTGTTTAAGAAGACTGAAATGGGGCCCCAATCCCTTCCGGCTTGTAAGGTTTCACTTGAGTAGTCGAGAAGTCTCCAGTTCACCTGATGGGGTTTCTTTTGTAAATTACTTGATATTTTTGCCTCACAGTTCACATGAGTTCCTCCTTCATGTTGACTTTGGTCAGTCTGATGAATATCTGTCTTTGTGATTGCCTTTTTGCAATCAATCTCCCAGGTGTTCATTGAGCTTCTTGTACCCAGATGTCTAAATCTCTAGCAAGATCAGGGAAGTTTTCCTCAATTATTCCCTCAAACAGGTTTTCCAGTCCTTGTGCATTTTTTTCTTCACCCTCATGGATGCCTATGATTTTTATATTGGGCCATTTTAATAATCCTATATTTCTTATATGCTTTGTTCATTCTTTTTAATTCTCTGTTCTTTATTTTTAACTGACTGATCTAATTCGAAAGAGTTGTCTTCAAACTGGGTGATTCTTCTGCCTTATCTAGTAAATTCTTAAAACTTTTCATTGTGTTTTTTATTTCCTTAAATGAATTTGTCATTTCCAGAAGGTCTATTTCTTTTCTTTGTGATTTTTTAAATATGTTGACCTCTTTAGTGAATTTTCCATTAATTTCCTGAATTGTTTTTCTGGTATCTTTTAGTTGGTTTTCCATTTTCTCTTAGATTTCATTGAGCTTCCTTACAATCCATATTTGGAATTATTTTTCTGTCATTTCAGTATTTTCATGTTGGTTGGTATCCATTGCTAGGGAGCTGGTGTTCCCTTTTGGGGGTGTCCTTTCGCTCTGATATTTCATACTTCTGGAGTCATTTGAATGATTCCTTCTCATTTGAGGCAGCTGTCACTTCTTATTTTTGAATTTCTTTTTTTAGATGGGCTTTCCTCCCACCTCACTTGTAAAGGACTGTATGTAGAAAATGTTGGATGAGAACCACTGACTTTGCTTGTGGGTCCTTTGATGGCAATCTAGGTTCTGGATGGATGCCTTGGTTATAGACATCCTTAATGTGGTGGTTATCTCAGTTACTAGTTGTCTGTAGTCTGTAGGAGTGGTGAGTTACGTGTGTGGGCAGATTTCCTGTCTCTCTTTGATGAAGGAGGTTGGAATCTTTGAAATCCTTTCTCTTTACCCAGCCCTGTGGTCTTCTTAACAGTGTGAATTGTATTAGTATGCCCAGTTTAATCTCTGAGACACTAGGTGGTGGTTGTGGGTAAGTATCAACCATATCCTGTATGATTGACTTAGTAAATGCTGTAAAGGGCTGTGCAAATTGACCCCCTATCAGTACGTGGTGCTTTCCAGGAGGAACAAGATGTGAACAACAAAAAAAAACCTTTGGACCAGATGGATTCACAGCCAAATTTTACCAGACCTACAAAGAAGACCTAGTACCCATACTGCAGAAATTATTCCATAACATCAAGAAGAAGGAAATCCTTCCCAACTCATTCTATGAAGCCACCATCACCTTGAGACCAAGCCAGGAAAGGACACGATAAAAAAAGAAAACTACAGACCAATATCCCTTATGAATACAGATGCAAAAATCCTCAATAAAATACTAGCATACTAAATTCAACAGCATATCAAAATAAAAATCCACCGTAACTAAGTGGACTTCATCCCAAGGAAGCAAGGATGGTTCAGCATATATAAATCAATAAATGTGATTCACTACATAAACAAAAGCAAAAACAAGGACCATATGATCATCTCAATAGATACAGAAAAAGCATTTGACAAAATTTACACCCATTCATGATAAAACCCTCAACGAAGTAGGAATAGAAGGAACACATTTCAAAATTATAAAAGCCATATATGACAAATACAGAGCCAACATCATAATGAATGGGGAAAAGTGAAAGCATTCCTACTAAAAACTGGAACAAGACAGGGAAGGGTGCCCACTGTCACCACTTCTATTCAACATAGTGCTAGAAGTCCTAGCCACAGCAATCAGGCAAGAGAAAGAAATAAAGGGTATCCAAATTGGGAATGAGCAGGTCAAACTATTGCTTTTTGCTGATGATATGATCTTATATGTAGAAAACCCCAAAGACTCCACCAAGAAATTCCTGGAATTGATAAATAAATTCAACGTCTCAGGTTACAAAATCAATGTATGCAAATCAGTAGCCTTCATATTCACCAATAACAATCAAGCTGAGTTTCAAATCAAATACTCAATACCATTCAAAATAGCCACAATGAAAAATAAAATACCTAGGAATATACTAAACCAAGGAGGTGAAATATCTTTACAAAGAGAACTATGAAACAATGAGGAAAGAAATTGCAGATGACACAAACAAGTGGAAAAACATATCATGCTAATATATTGGTAGAAACAACATCGTTACAATGTTCCTACTACCCAGATTGCAAAGTGGTCTCAGAATCTTCAGTGCACAATTTTGTAACCCATAATAAGCAGTGATATTAAAGATTATAACTTCTTTAGGAGTATTTACCCTCATAGTGATAATATTATCAAACTTTATAAAATATTTAAACCATGTCTCCACTAAAGAATATATTTCTCTTCCGAAAAATGTGAAAGTCAAAAGACTGCTGCACAAAATAAAACTGAACAATTTCATACTTCACATGTAGTTTCATGAAAATCAATTTAGCTTCTATCCCCATCACCTGGTTTTGTTTCTCCTTTCACTAACTTATTATTACTATTTTTTCTTGTAACATAAATATGCAAATACCTTCACAAAAGGACTGCTTGGAAAATCTGGTTGACAAATATCATAATAAAACTCTTCAGTATGACTAGCATTTTGAGAAATGTATGCCTAATATTCTTTTTCATAGTCTGAAAATATGATTAAAAGTCTGTGATTATATGAAATTGAAATCTTTCATGATTACAGATCAAAGGTAAAATAACCTAGCAATGGAATTTTATCTCATTGGCATACACATGTAATATTGTATATTAAATCATTATGCTGATATCTTATAGAGAGATTATAAGGCATTAACGATGCTCTGTCTATTAAAGCTCAGCACTACAGAATCATGCCAGAAGAGTAATCCTATGATTAAAATAAATACTGTGTTCAATCAATAAAAATAATTGAGCCGAATGTGACACAGTCTTTAAATTCAATGAATACCCTATGAAATAATGAAACTATAACACTTTTAAATATGTTGCTTCTTCACTAAAATCCACAACATACAATAAACAAGGGGAAAATACACTGAAAAAAACAACACAGTAACATGACTAACAAATGCCATCACCCAATCTGGCCAATGACTGCAGTTTTCAAAATAAGGCTAGAAAAATACTCATTTTTTTTCCACACACAAATGAATCTATCTCTTTTTCTTTTTTTCTTTCATTGTTCTGTTTTTGTTTTTGTTTTTTTGAGATGGGGTCTCAATGTATTGCCCTGGCTCGTATAGAACGCCTGGGCTCAAGGGATCCTCCTACCCCTAAGCTTCCCAAGCAGTTAGAACTACAGCCTGTGCCAACACTCCTGTATAGAATCTCTCTTACTTTCTAATTTAAAAAACAATCATTTTGGATGGAACACCTCTAAAATAGATGACTTCCATTCTTTTAAAGAGGAAATCTAATATAAATGTAAATTTCTTAAAGACTAAAGCCACAAAAAGTCTAACGTGATAGTGGAATACTCAAGGCCAAAAGAAAATTTGACAATATAAATTTTATTTAACATGGTTTTATTTAATGTCTATAGAATGCACTGATTAGGAGCTCTGGTTAACTATTATTTTATCTGTCTTTTCTTCATTTACAAAATGGAAATAATAGCAATACTTCCCTCATATTGTGAAATGTAACATATATCACATAATAGCAGATTATATAATTTGAATAACCTTGTGCAGGTCAGCTAACAGGGCAATGAAAAATTATTGCACCAAGATCTGGAAGAAGATGAACCTGAGGAAAGGTGAGCACTAAATTTGGGGGTTTCTTAACCCTGTGGGCATCTCCTGACTCCAGAAGAGATGACTGAGAGGTTGAGAAATTGGGTACTACTTTTGACAGCCTCGCAGGACTAGGGGAACAAAAACTGGAGTCCAAGAATTCCCAAGGGCAAGGCCCTGGGAAACCCTCCCTACTTTGAGATGAGACCCTGACAGGCAATAACACAGGTATAAGGGTAATACCAAAAACATAGGAGTGAACAAGAAGTAGACTGGTTCTCACAGAGATCAAAATCAAGTTTTAAATCACCTGGTTCCTAATTGCTACAGCCCCAATCCCCTTGCCAGAAGCACACTAAAGTTGCTCTTTAGGAGGGTAACACAATCCTAGGTCTTAAATTATTTCTATAACATTTTATATACAATCTCCCACACCCAAACAAAAAACATAGTAATTAGGCAGACAAAATACTAGCAATTAAGTGAAAGAAAGGATAATGTAATAGATTGCAGGGGCTCTAGAGAATGGGATTATCAGGCAAAGCATTTATAATCATTATGGATGATGAATTCAGGAAATAAAAACAATATGAAAATGTTGTCAGATAAATGAAAATTTAAAATACTATAAGCTGCTATAATCAACATTATGCATTAAGTAGATGGGATTACCAAAGATTTCTGCAAGCAATGGAGGGAAGTATGAGTGAGTCAGAAGATAGATCTGAAGACAGTATATAGAATGAAGTTTTGAAAATTAAAAGGAAGCAAACTACAGAAGAGAATCTGTTATAACTTTACTTGAAAACATTCAGTGAACAAATATTTTAAACATACTGATTTTTAAAAACATAAATATATTTCTAGTTCCAAATAAATATACTGTACAGAATAGATCTGTTAGATATGATGGTCCCCAACTTTTCTGGCACTGGGGACTGATTTCATAGAAGACAATTTTTCCATAGAGTGGGGCGAGGGTGGTGTGGAGCTCAGGCAGTGATGCCTGGCCTGTTTCCTAACAGGCCACAACAGGTACTCAGCCCAGGCCTGGGGGTTGGGAACCACAGTATTAGAAAATATATTTAGCCATTAATTTTCACCAGTAATATTTTATAGTATTTTTGTGTATTATGGCTATGATAAACAGTAACTTACTGAAACTGCCACTTTATACATTACCCAGAAGATTAAAAGTGAATTCCAATATGCCTAATTGATGGGCTTTAGAAATGAGGGTAACTGAGCTCAGTATCTTAACAGTGAGCTCCTCTAATGCAGCTCCTCCTATGCAGTTCTTTTCTGATGCCTTAGGTTTTTTTTCATATGTATATAGATTCTAGAACTAGAACATTTCAGACAAGTACACATACTTATTTGGATAAGTATTCAGCATAAAGAGTACAAATTAGAATTTTATAAATAAACAATTATCAAAGAATCATAAAGAATTAATCAAGTTATCAAATACAGTCAGCCCTCTGTATCCACAGGTTCCACATCCACAGATTCAACCAACCATGGATTGACAATACAGTATTCAGAAACAAGAAACAACAAATGACAATAAAAAATAACACAAATTAAAAAATCAATACAGTATTACAACTGTTTACATAGCATTTACATTGTATTAGGTATTATAAGTAATATAAGAGACTTGTGGCCCTTTTATAAAATGGCATATTTGCATATAACTTATTAAAACAAACATCCTCCCATATACTTTCAATCATCTCTAGATTACTTATAATACTTACTACAATGTAAATGCTACGTAACTAATGGTTATACTGTATTGTTTAAGGACTAATGACAAGAAAAAAGTCTGCTCATGTTCAGTATACATGCAACCATCATAGGCCTACCTACATTTTTCAATCGGCAGTCGGCTGAATCTGAGGATGTAGAACCCATAAACATGGAGGACTGACTGTAATTAGATTTTCTTTTTCTAAATATAATCCCATAGGGTTAATTAAATATTGCAATATTTGAAAAGACCAAATTCCTCCAAATAGTAAAACAATTTCGGGTTTCCTTTATACATAGTAACAACTACTTAAAAATTAATTACAGAATAATTGTTTTATAATCTCAAAAATCCTGTAAACTCATTAGTAGCTGAAGCTTAAGGAGCTACAATTTAATGTATTAAAATACATGCAAATTGCACATTAATATTCCTGCTTTTGGACTAGTCAGAAGAAATTCATAGCATTACCTTGATTTGCAATTGAGATTGTGAAACACATTAGTATTACATGATTATACATTGTTTAACTCTATTTCACAATCTCTCTATACTTGACTCATTATTTAAAATGTACTGTTCTCTGAACTAATGAAGGGAATTTGAATTTGTATGCCTAAGACATAAAATTTAATGAAAATATATTTTAAAACTGAAGTATACAAGTAAAACTTAGATATTTGGACATACTCATTATTCTTTAAAAGGGGTAAATCATGAAAATGCTACTTGTCTTTCTAATGTATCCCTAATCACATTCTCTAGTCAATCCTCAACCCAACTTCCCTTTTCCCCATCAACACTTTTTTTTTAAGAATAAAGCACAGACAATAATAAATGACTAGTTATTTTAATCGAATAGTGATTAAACTATTAGTATATGTAGCCTTTCAGCACTAAAAGCTTTATACAAAAAGATTAGGTTCACAAGATTAAAGAACAGCATAAAGTTATCCAATTTTCTAGTAAAATCACAATATAGCTAGTACAAAGGAGAGAGAATATAAATTTGATTTTACTTTTCAATTGTCTATTGTTTAAAATATAAGAAACAGATTCTCTCTAGGGAGGAATAAAAAAGGAAAAGTCATAATGCCGGCATTTCCGTATTTTCAGCCAGCAGAATAAACATCATATTGATCAAGTGTGAAAAAACATTCCAATCACTCTTTTTTAAAAGCAATCCTAATTAAAGTCACTGCAGACTGATTTTTCAAAATTTATCATACAGATAGGCCATACTTGTGTATGCTTTATGGATACAGTCTAGAACTAGCCTCTGAGTTTCATTAGAGTATTTATTAAACAATAATTTGTGTGAGTATTTATATACTGAATAAACAAAATGCCACATCCTCTGGTTATTTTTTAAATCAAAACAATGCAGGCAGTTTTATAATTACTGAGTCAAGGATATTAGCAATCATTTCCAAGCAATTATAATTGACTATTCAGGTTTCTATTTCCCATCATTACAGGATGCCTCAAAGGTTTATAAAGTCATATAAAAATTATCAATTTATTTTTCAAAATTTGACAGGCTTGGGGAGTTTTGTTTTGAGCAATTATTGCAACTTTAAAAGCTTGCATTTTAAATAGACTATAAAACTTATATAATTTGAGGTAAACAATCAACTGATCACATTATCAATTGTACTATAACACCCAAGCATTTTATAACAAAAGATTCAATAAGTTTAGAAATGTTCCCATGGCACCAAGCTAGAAAGCAATTCAAAATCAAATTAATATGCCAAAAAAAGAATCCCAAACCATGCAAATCCTATAAATTAGGAATGAAGCTAAAATAATTAAGGTGGTTTATTAGTTTGAATTCTCTTTCTGTGTTCTTATTAAATCTTTATGGACATTTCCTCTTCTGATTTAATAAGACTATCTGATTCATAAAAAAGAGCTAATGTTATATCCCACAAATGAATATATTGATGAGCACACTGTAAAACACAATTCCCTGGTTTTGTTCTCTTGTAATTTCAGTTTGCTATGACAATACTGAAATCAATACAAACATTATCTTTCCTGTGAAATAAAATCCAGTATTAAAAACAATCCCAAATGATAAGACTTCCCAGCTAGCAGGCTTGAAAATTCAAGAACTGATCTGAGTTTAATCTGGAATATGTGTATCTGCAGTTTGCAACAGATCTGAGACAGTATTCCTTTTGTTTGTTTTCCTGGAAGTGGCAGAAATGCCACTGAAATATTTGAATAACTCAATAATTGTGCCCTGAGGGAACTTAAACTAGATTTTTTTTTTTTTTAATGCTCCTCACTTCCCTAATTTCCTCACTGGTGGAAGTGGCTAGAAAACTTTCTTTCCACTTTTAAATTGTCAAATATAAACATATATGTACACATTAAAAATAGTAATAACATGAACAGTTTTGCACTATGTTCATTTTCCCTATTACATCCCCCTCCTTCCTGTCAACTTCCATTCCCTTGAATTTTGTTTTAATCATTCTCTTTCTTTCCATCAATTTTTTTTCCATCAATGCAGGCATTTCTAAATAGCATATTATTTTCAATTTTTCCAGTTTTGAACTTTAATTAAAAGAAATAATTCCACAGCATTCTTCTTTGATTTGCTTCTTTTGCTCAATATTATATTTTTGACATTCATCCTTGTTGACATCAGTAGCTAAAATCATTCATTTTGCCAACTGTATGGTATACCAAGGTATAAATACAATTTATCCACTCTACTTCTGATGGATATTTGAGTTATGTCCAGTTTGAGGCTATTATGAATAGTAATACTGTGAATAATCACTTGTGACTTTTGCTACGCATGCACAAGTACCTCGTTTGTAATTGTTCAAACATCTGGGGGAAAAATTGCTGGGTTGCAGGATATATACAAGTTAAACTTTACTAGTTAATGCCAAGTGAACTGTACCATTCGTAATCTCACCAGGTAGACCCCAGATTGCAGAGAACCATCAGTACCAAAAAGAGTACAACATACCAGAAACTGATTTTCCACTGTATTTAAAGTTTTCTAAGTTATTCAGCTCTAATCTTCAAGCTCTGCCACAAGAAAAATTGCAGAAGTAACTCTGAGGCCTGAGGCTTTATAAAGAACACCTGTACACTACCCACAGGAAGTTGTTCAGATCCTCCATTTTCTTGTTTCTTTGATTTTACTTCTTGGATTACCTCTCAAACTCTGAATCTCATCATCATCCTTGCTTAGATTTGGTGACTTGGTCACTAACAGTAAGTTCTTCCCCTTCCAGGGGTAGGGAATCTATAGCCTCAAGGCCACATGTGGCCCTCCAAATAGATCCCCAAGTGCGGCATCTCAACCGAATCCAAATTTTACAGAACATTCTATGAAGTTCTATGAAGTCTGAGTTCAGTCAAAGGGCTATCATACTCAAGGATCCAGAGATCCAGAAGAACTAGTTCTTTCTTTTCTCCACAGTAATTTGCCTTCCACTTCTTCATATTTTTGACCATATTATTATGCATTTGTTCTTTTCCTGTATGTATCAGTTACTGCTAGTCTTTTCTTGTCCTCCATAAGCACCCAAACTGTCTAGATCTATAAATTAAAATAGGCAGAATTCAGAAGGGAATTTCTTGCTCCCTTCTGTTAATGGTACACTTCTTGCTCAAACTGGGTTGTTGAGAGGGTTACCTGAATTGGTCTTCCATCAGGTGTCAGCACCTCTTCTGAAAGTTCCATCATCTTCAAGGCCATCAGAGCAATGGGTTTAGCATGGCAGAGGCTTTTTCTGTGGAGACCTGCTGCAACGCAGTATGCATCACCTATTGTTTCCACCTGCAGCAATCAGACAAATCAAATGCAAACGTATGATAATGAGCTAGAAGAGAAATGATTAGTTATCTGCAATCACAAATGTTGCTGAAAAACATGTCAGCAAAACATCAATAAATTAAGCAATTAGACAACTGTGTGTAATCACAGTTGAGTTTGCAAACAGCCATAGTCGAATACTGACATCTCACTCCAGGGCTGTTCATTAACATTATCACCATAGATGATCACTGAAATTAGGAGCAACTGTAATATAAAATAATTATCCCCTACAAAAATAGAACTGTCAGTATTTCGCCTAGATAAATTTCCAAATAATGGCATTTTACAGAGCCACCCTCTGGTCTCCCTCAAACTTTCAAACAGTCCTTCCCTGGAAAGCATTTTTTCCCAGTTTTTCCACCTTCCCAATTGCTCCACACTTTTAGATACATCTGTAATTTGTTGTCAGGTCTGTTCTTACTGAATAATTACAATACCTAATATTTCTTGAATTCATACTCTGTATCATTAATCCTGTCAACCACTTTATATACATTATCTCATTTTATCTTCACAAATATCCTAACTGAAAGAAACCAGTATTAAAAACAACAAAGAATAAAAAAAAAGAAAGAAAGAAACCAGTATTAGTTATATTTGAGAGATAAAAAATTGAGGTGCAGAAACCCACCCATGAGCATACAATTAATGAGTTAATGGGCACTTTCGGGGTTTTTCCAGACTCTGTTCTAAGTCTATTGTCAGCATCCATTCTGAATGGCCATTGCTATTGTTAAATATTTTAAATATTTAACCCATGTTAAAACTCCCCAATTTCCAAAGCATAGAAAATAGCATAAAAGCATAAGACTTACTTTCTGAGAAAAGTTGCCTAATTATCCATTATAGATATGGTGGTAAAATCCTCAATAGTTCCAATATTATTAATTAGACCAAAGTGATGAAATTTTGTGTTAAATGTCCACTTCCAATGTCACTGTTTCTATGAAGCCCTCCATGATCCATCCATGAGTCCTTAGTAAAAGAACTAATCACTTCCTCTATTCTGTTTCAACAGCACTTTCCACATCTATTTGCTATGGTATTCATCACAGGCCATAATCAGTATGTATAATCATATAATCAATATGTGTCCCAGCTACGATATGAGCTCTTTACAAATTGAACCATGTCTTTTTCATCTAGGTATTCACAGTGTTTAGCATGGTGTCTAAAATATAGCTATTTAATAAATATTTACCAAAAGAATAAATAAGTTAATCATCTATGTTAACCATGATTACAACAGCAGTCATTCTAATTACTTGCTTATTTTCACCATTCATTTCATAAGCACCATGTAGACCTGTGTGCTATGTAGACCTGTATAGGAAAAAAACGCCTCAATGACTAGAGATACTTCTATCATAAATATACTGAGAATTATAAAATATTCTATTAAAATTTAATATCACTAATTAAATTTCATGTGAATGCATTCTAACACTATAATATTAAAAAGACATCATAAAATTCTTTGAGCACCAATTTAAGGAATATTGTAAAAACACTTAAGAAGCTCATGGGACTATGACTGCCAAACTTGTCACTTGATTATCAGGAACTATGCATCAAAAATGATTCTATTGATCTATTATTGCATTCAAAATTTTCACTTCGAGACCTGTTTTCTGATGCCATAAAAATGGAAACAAAATTATATGTAAGAATAGAAAGGCAATGCAATGTGAGTTGGCAATGGTTTTATTCCAAAGACTAAAATATACTTCCTGGAAAGAATTCTCACTGAGGAAGACATTCAGCAAACAACAAACATCTCAAGTGTGGCCATCTACCATTTTCCCCCTAATAACACAATGTCCTTTGCTAATCCTCACATTATCCCATCCTTTCGTATTTCCATACAATTTTAAAATCTAGAGTGCTGTTAGCTATATACTTTGAAATTGATTTTTGATTTTCAGATACCAGAACACATGGGCGATAAATTGCTTGCACAAATTGAAATGCTTTGCAGTCACTCTGTACACACATGTTCCGGAAGCACTTCCTGGAATCTCTATCATCACCATCATTATCATCTTTATCCTTCTCATCATCTCCATTACCTTTTCAGAAAAAAATTCATTGAGTTCCACTAAAGAGTAGTTATATGTTGCACTTTCTCCTTAGAAGTATGTCATGAAATAGCATGGAAAAGATGGACCAATATGCTATCAAGTGATATAGCACATAAATGAAGCACAAAATAAATATGTGCACAATGAAAACGTAACAAATTCACATTAAAATAAATGCATAATCTTGTAAGATTTTATAGCATTTAGTTTCCAAATGTTTGAAGTCAGGTTAGCTATCAGAAAAAGTAGAACCAAGAAGCTAGGCAAGAAATAGACACCAAAAAAACAATGACGCATACTGGCATGTGGAATTCCCACAATTATTCACAAACACTCAACCTACAGACAAAAACAAAAAAAACAAAAAACTTAAGAGATGTGGTTTTCATAGGCTAAGCTAGATTATGCTGCAGTAACAATAGAACCTCCAAATCTTAATGCACTAAAACAACAAAGGTTTATTTCTCATTCATGCTACATATTCCTGCAGGTCAAAGGATTGGAGTGGAGAGAAGAAACTCCACATCTCGTCACTCCAGGAACAAAGCTAATGAAGCCTCTACATCTGGAGCTAGTTACCATGGCAGAGGGAAAGAGGTTCTGACTAATAGCACAGGAGCTCATAAAGCTTCCTCCCAGATGTGACATGTATAGCTTCTCACGATTCATTCACCGCAGCAAGTCATAGGGCCATTCTTAACGTAAAGGGAATGGGAAAATGCAAACCACCTTGTACCCAGAGAGGAGTCAGAAATATTTGGTAAATAGCATTAATGAGAACATGAATGAATAGGTAATCAGTCAGAAATTTTCAAATGCCCAGATGTCTGTAAAGTTTAAGTAGTACATCTGTGTGATGTTTCTCTTTCTTTCCAGATATATTCAGCATCTTAACCTGAAAATCTTGGCAGAAACACTGCTGCATTAGTAATGCAGCTTTCCATGAACACTCCGTATTTCTCTCTTCTCCCTTCGTCTAAGGCAGCTATATACAAGTTTAGCAAAATTAGCCATATGTGGAAATTTTAGTGGATCCCTTCAAAGTAATTAGTCAACTTTGCTTCGTGAGAAGCAGGGAAAGTGCAAGAAGTATACATCAATTCCAACTGCTCTTGGGGTAATTCCCTTGAGCCAAACCAAAGTGAAACAAGTGGATGTTGTAAACAGACTACAAAAGAACTGTCCGAAAAGTTGACTATGTTCTGAATCCCTTCATAATTGCCTCAGTGTTTTATATAGTTTTAAATACAACAGACACAATCTAAAATGGTGCATCTCATTTACTTTCATCATCTCCCACCTGTTCTTAAATAGCATTTGATAAGAATGAAGATGGTTAAACTAAGTATGGAGATGGGAAAAAGATAAAGCTTATGCAAATGTCTGAAAAACCTTACTATCTTTTATGAACCTAGAAGAGGAGGCTTAAGTACCAAAAATATTATGTACAACAGCCGCCTTACATATTATTACAGCTGCTTTTATCAAACTTTAAAGAATTCACTCATCTCAGTATATTTTTCCTCAATACTTTATAATCAAATTCTTCACATTATTTCAGAAATAAAGATGATATAAATCAATTTCTTAGAGTGGTGCATTCACTTCTTTTATTTACTTTGTTTCAGTTTCAGACATTTTAGTTTTAGAACATTTAAAGGAATTTATTTTAGTTCCTAATGGAATCACATTCCCATAAAATTCTTCTCCTTCCCCTCTAGCTCGGGAAGGAGTGGGAGTGGGGGGTTAGTATTGAGGATAGGATTAGCCCAAAGGAACACTGTGCATAATTAGGCAATTAACCATCCCTGTCCCATGGGACTCATGACTGTTTCAGTCCTTCAATTCCACAGTCCTTGGTCTGTCTCCCTTTGAACTTTCTAGAGGGTCAGAGAGCAATGGTAGTCTGCATTACTAGACAACCTCCCTCTCTCCTTCTGAATACAATCCAGAGGAGAAGCAAATTAGAAAGTCTCCTTTTCTAGTTGTTTTGTTTCATGTTTGCGGACTCCAGTGTCTTAAAAAAAGAGAGAGAAACGGAGAGAGAGAGAGAAAGGATGTTGGAGTGAGATGTAGGCAGATGGACGTAGACAAACCTTAATGAAGAGAAAAACCTTCTTTTCCTTCCTAGTGCTGCACAGAGCACCAAGTCACCTGGTCATGCTTGTGTGGGTGAAAGGGGCTAGCAAATGTCCCACATTCTTCATGGGCTCACTGGCTGTGGCTAAGAATACTTAATTCTTGGAAAGGATGCCATATTCACCCTTGTTGAGAGGACTGGGCCACACATGCCATCCCAGTCATCTGACATTTGATACGGTTCTTGGGTGACAAAGAGGACAGGTAAGGTGGAGGGGGTTTGCAATGGTTGGCAGAGAGTTTAAGTCCACAAGCAGTTGTGGAGATTCTTGTTGACTAGAAACCAAACAATGGGGTCATCAGTGGATGGAGAAGATTATCCAAAGGCTGGCCAGGAAAAAAGAGCATGGCACAGGCCTTCATGGATACTTACTGGAAGCAGAAGTGCAGGAAAAACTGTGGATGTGTGTAGATTAAGAGGTCCTTTCCTTTTTGCCCTTCCCCTCACACATACGCAGCAGCTCTCCACTGTTAATGTCCCTGTTTTTCCAGATACTCAGCAGCAAGGGTGAAACGGGCTCCTAGCCAAAGATAAAAATCCAGGTGGTGGTGGCTATGCAAAGGTATTAGGTCCAGGGAATGCCCACTGGACATGCTCAAAGATAAGTGGCTTGCCACAGACAGTAAACATGAACCCCGCCTTTCATTGTTCTTGAGGTTGCAGTTCTTAAATATGCATTGATCCTCACTGGGGATGACTCATAAAGAACTAAATCAAAGAGAGGTGGGAAGGTCCTCACACAGACAAAGATTCAAGCAATGCAGATGAAGACAATACAGTCCTCATCATTTCTTTTTGGCTTAGATAAAGTGGTGGCCATGTCCATAAAAGCTATGTTCCTGAAGTTGGAAACACTGAAAGTCCAGAGTAGCCAAGCTGCAGAGAGGTTAGCACATACACATCACTGTTGGTCAAGCACAAGTCCAACAACAGATGGCAGACGATCTAAAGCAGGGGCAACTTCCAAAGGTAGGAGTTAGCTACACTGATACCTATCAGCCTGAGGATATTGGCAGCCCTGCTGAAAGTAACTTGGCTTTTCCTCCACATAGCAAGTAGTATTTCAGGAGTTTGGCCAGAGATCCCTTTAATAATAACAACAATCTTGTCAGATTCTAGGAAGTTGTAGTCTGAGGAACAGGTGAAGAAGCCACTGGTGATGTTCTGCTCTTGCAGATGACAGAATGGGGCATGGGATCTTTGCCATGTGATTGGAACGGAAAGAACAGCCACTTGTCCAGAGGATCTGACCCCATATTGTTTAATGATCACTTTATTTCTGAAGTACTGGTTTGTTCAAAAGAAGAATTTGAACTTGTGACCTATCCTTGGATGTCTGAACTCTTTCTGCTCCTAATTGATATGATCCTCAGCAAATCTGCATCCTGGCCCCCAAGCATGACCCTTGGGTGGGGGTGGTTCCAAAAAGTGGCATCCCAAAGGTGGGTATATTTTGGTTGATGAATCTATGTCCTCATCTAAGTGCCACCACATCCACCCAAATTTGGGCTCCAGCTGGAGGAAGATCCTGTCAGCCTGAGCACTTACTGACTCTAACTGAGGTCTCCAGAAAGTCCTTGAAGTGATTATATTCAAAGGACCACAGCCCTGCCTCCTTCATCTCTACCACTTCATTTTCCTTCACGACCTCCTCTGCCCTCCCCATGGACATCACAGCATCATCTCTTCCTCCACCTACACCTCTTCCTTCCCCAGCCTATCTCCACCTGTTTTCCACCTACCACCTCCTCTGCTTTCCTTACCTCTTCTATTGCCATTGAACAGTGGCATACTCCTCAGTTAACACCATTTGGCCAACACCCTAGACTAGCTATTGCCCAAGACCTAGACCCAACCTCTGTAGGGTATTTTCTAACATTTACTGGGGGAGCAGGGGCAGTCTTTCCTAAAAGCATGATGCCTACCACTACCAGTACTGCCAGTAGAAAATTGAGGCAACCCACATAATGGCTGGCAGGGTAGGGAAGCCCAGAAATTGCAACCCATTGCAACCCATGTCACCCCAACTCTAGAGGAGAGGGTACCCTAGTCCCAGTTGCTCTGTATAGAAGTAACTAAAACTGAGCAAGAAGAAGCTCCACCTCCCACAGGGGACCAAGAAGCAGCCCCTACCTCTTTGGAAACTGAGCGTATGCATATTCATTCTAATCAGGCACTACACTATGAATCCGCCTGAACATTTTATTCCATCCCCTCTATAAAATATTGACTATGAAAAAGCAAAATTTTTATTAAGCTATTCTTAGTTTTTATAAATAATCTTGTAGTCATTCAATATTAGCATCTTCATGATAGGATCTTATTTTATGATGCTAGAAATAATTTTGATATACTAATGAGATTAATGTTGCAGAGGCTGGAGTTCTGTACTTGCCCTCCATATGAAGTTATGGGTAATATCTATAGAACTAAGGTGTGATAAAGAGTCATTAAAGTAACCTCATCATACCTACGACTTTCTATAGGTATGACCACCTGTCATACAAAGAACTGAAAATCCTCATCTGACATTGTTATTAAGCTACACTGGCACTTTAGCGGGAAGAATTTCTGTACACAGGCACCCAATCCTTGCATAGTCCCAGAAAAATAAAAAGTCATCTGCTTCTAAAGCCCACTGTTATTGTTATATGTGGGCAGCTATTTTCCCCAGTGGTTTTAAATTCATGGCCTGATCATTCTCAGGGCTCCTGATACAGAATATAGATTGAAACAAGGTTGATTTACTCTTTCTAAAGGCCCCTGATATGCACTCATTACATTTAAAGAAGTCTCGAAATGAGAAGAAGGAAAACTATTTCCACTTCACTGAGTACGCAGTTCTTTTAGGGCACATCCCAAACAAAACTGCAAACAAGGCAAAGTCTATCTCAGGACTCAGCCCTCATAGTTTTTCAAGTTTTCTTTTCCTATTTCTGGATCTGTAACTTTCTTACATCAATTCCATGAACAAATTTCTTTCACTCCTCTCAACGTATATATCATGTTGGGGTGTGTGTGTGTTATGTATGTGTGTTTATATTCTCCTCCTACTGGATATTTATTGAATTTTCTATCCCTAGACAACAGCACAGTATCAGGATGCCCGAAAAGGTTTTACTAAATGCTTTAAATTGCATCCAATTTCTGAATTTAGGGATCAGAAGTGTCCCTTAAGCAAGTTTTTCAAATGCAGTGCTCAGGACCACTTGCATAAGAATTACTCAGATGCTACTGAGTAATTTTTAAAAATTAGATTCCCAAGTGCCACTTGGATTTATTAAATCAAATTCTAGGTATAAGGCTCAGAAATCTGCATTTTCAAAAGCTCCCAATTGTTTTTTATGATTCCCAAAGTCTGAAGACCTCTGCATGTGATGTGAGTTAAAAATAGTAAAAGATTCACCCAAATATTCACCTTATTTTAAAGAGCCAATAGGCTTTCAGAAAGAAGAGACGCAATCTAACCTGACTCCAGCTGTTCCCATGTAATCCTTCTGTCTTCCACTCTATCAATAGGGGTAATGAACTTTTCCAGACATTTCCTTGTTTATCAAAACTGTAGACTAAAAACAACCAGCCTAAACGTGCACATACACCCCGCCAATGTTCAGAATAATCTGGCAGAGTAGGCATTCAATGATCAAAGAAAGTTTGTTGAGTTCAATTAAATACATCCAAGTGACTTGTTCATAATGATTTAGCAACTCAAGTGGAAATCAGAATTTTAAGAATTTACTGATAAAACTACATCAAAAAAATTCCTTCATTCTTTAAAACAATCTGTCTAATTACACTCATTTTGGTTGATATTTTTGACCCAAATACAGCTTCTTTTAAGGCTGTCTCCACAGTCGGCTAATACAGCACTGAAAATGAGGTCATGGATATAAATAGAACAGTGATTTGGCCTGGGAACTACTCCCAAATGAGAGAAAATGGATTCCAAATGACTGCCTATCACAGAAAACTCTCCTCCTGAAAAAGCTCTCAGTAGACCTATCAGTGTAAATTCCGGATCTTGCACAGGAATCCCAATCATGTGGAAAATACTGTTGCTAGGCCCCAAGTTGTTTATCGTAAAGGTTATTTAATACTGAGGCATGTTAGCATAGAGAAATGTATTGAATATCCGGTAAAAATTTCATTCTAAATCCTCAAGTTAGATGGTCGCAACTCAAAATTTCTTTCTGCTATACAGTAAACAGTCCTGAAGATCTTCAACAATAGGGCTCCTCCAGTTTCCCAGATTCATCCATCACTATCATTCTAACTTACTCCAGGTTCCAATCGAAATGAATAACTCAATGTTATTTGCAAATTTTCTGTACCTCCCAGCACCGTATTTACACTCAAAGTTATTGCTCTACCTGGAGTCCGTCCATTCACTCTTCATAAAATAATTATTTTTCATAAAAATATTATTTTTAAGAAAAGTTTTCCAGGGATTCCTGATTTACTAGAACTTTAAACATGTCCCCATAGAATTGTGGATGTCTGCTATATTTTGAATAAACACATAAAAAGTGCTAAATAGTGTTATTTGATGTCACAAAAGTGAATAGTGTAGCCCAATTAGCAAATCAAGAGGAAATATTTCATTAGGAATTTTTTTAAAGGAGATAATCCTACCCTTATAAATCCTACTATTCTTAGATATCTAGGGAATGATTATCTTTTATCCCCCCAGATTAAGTATAGTTTTAGAAAGGAAGCCTTTCCTAGCCCTTCTTTCTTTTTCTTTTTTTTTTTTTGACTTCTGTCAAATTTGTCACTTCCTTCCAAGTCTATCTCTTATACTATATCTTTTCTGATTTTCTGAAAGTATCCCCATTCCTTTATTATCTTGGATTCTTTTAAAACATCAATGAAATTTGGTTTTTGTGTCTTTTATACTGAAGTCATTTATACTTTGTACTTTATAATTGTTCTGTCTAGATTGCTAAATTATGTAACTTTGAAGGCAAGGACAATGCCTTAGCTATCTTTTAAGTTCTGCGAGAGCTAGTTCCATGCAAGCATTGTAGACACTAAAAAATTAGGACTGAGTCAAACTGTATGATAAACATCTCTATCAAGAGTTAGGCCAATACAGATATGTATAAATTACATTTCAAAACCCAACTCATTGTTACATGACTATAAATATATCTATTCGATCAACTCACATTGATCAAGAACACATCCGTGGTGCTGGCATAAAAACAGAGATATAGACCGATGAAACAAAATAAAGATTCCAGAAATAAATCTACACTATCTTTGACAAAGGCACAAAGAATACACAATGGGTAAAAGATTGTCTCTTCAATAAATTAATTGGGAAGCTGGATTGGGATGGGAAAATGAAATTGGATCTTTCTCTTAAAACATACAGAAAAATCATCTCAGGGGAGTTGTGGCCAAGATGGCGGACTAGAAGCAGCCCACACTCACTGCTCTCAAAGAGATGATTAAAAGGTGCAGGTAGAAATTCGTTCACTTACAGATGGACTGTCTCAGAAAAGAGTATTTTGAATCACTAGAGAAGTGACTGGAGATATCCAAAGTGAAGAAGAGAGAGGGGAGGTGACAGCTTGGCAAGATCGAAAGGTACCTGGGGGAAGCATCCACGCATGGGGACAGGTCAGGGAAGAGATAAAGAGATCCCCAGGGCTCCGCAGTCCTCCAGAGTCCTCCTGAACCTGAGCTGCAAGGGGGCTCCCCCATCACAGCAAGCCTCCAAACTCATCAGGGAGCTGCTTGAAGACTGTGCAGCAATATTGCAATGGGGAGCATGCACAGTGGGTTCTGCCAAATTCTGACCCTGGGTTGCTGCAAGAGACATTATTCTGCACTCTCAGCCCAAGTGCCTGGTCTCCACTGCAGCTGCCTCCCCATTACTCCTGCCAGACTGGGGAGGGAGTGGATAGGGTGCACACTCTCACACGCCCTTCCCCACAACCCCCCAGCCACCTCCAAGGGATCCAAGCAGAGCAGGCACCACTGACCCTCAGCATCTGCCACCGCCATCTTGCCATCTTAATAGCACTGTTGCTGCCACCTGAGTAGCACCACAGCAGCTGTTGCAGTTGGACCTGGGCAAATGGAGAGCTACAGCCACCACAACTTGCCAATGAGGCACTGCATGTCTCCCCAGCTTCACCAGCCGCGGGCTGCCCAGCCTCTGTGGCTGAATGAGCTATACCACCACTGGCCCTGGTCCCACAACTGGCCCAGGCAACAGCCAAGGTCTCCTGACCTACCCAGGTACCCACCAAGGCCCAAGACCTGCCCAACCACTGGTCAAGATTCTGTGACTCACCCAGCCATCAAGGCCCTGTGCCGCACATGCCTAGGTGGCCCCATGCACCGTAACCCTGGTGGTGCAGTGGATTGTGCATATTGGTGACCTCAACCACATCCTGTGCTGCACAGCCACTGTGGTACCGCTGCTTGCACACTACCATAGACCCCTCATTGGAAGCCACCCCCCACCATGTACTGCTAGTGGCCCTGGAACTGAGCAGAGTGAGCACCCACAGACCTGACATCTGGGGCCACCACCTAAATAGCTTCACCCAGCTGCCACTGCCACCTCTGCACAGGGGCTCGAGTAGGGCAAACTCCTATGCTACCTGCCTTCATGGGGAGTGATTCTCCCAGCCCCTTGCCCCAAGTTCCAACAGCAACCTGGGGACCAACTCAACACTCTGTATGAAAACCGCCAATACCAGCTTGGACTGTGACCACCACAGGGGAATGGGATGATGCAGAAGAACAACTGCATTACAAGTCCTCAGTGTAGCCACCCCTCTCCCACAAGGTCAATCCTCCAAAGTAGGACAGAAGTGTGCCATCCTGGGATGCCTCCTTCCTTTCATTAGAATGCCCAGTAGAGGAAAACAGGTAGGGAAAAAGCCCTTTGACATTGACCTTAACAGAGAGTTTTTGGATATGACACCAAAATCACAGGCAATAAAAACAAAAATAAATAAGTAGGAATACATAAAACTAAAAAGCTTCTACACACTAATAGAAACTGTCAACAAAATGAAACAGGTAACCTACAAAAAGGGAGAAAGTATTTGCAAACCATATATATGATAAAGTTTTAATATTCCAAAATATACAAGAAACTCAATAGCAGATACTAAAAATAACAGATTTTAAAAATAGGCAAACCACCTAAATAAACATCTCTCACATGAAGACATACAGACGGCCAAAATGTATATGAAAAAGTGCTCGTCACTAATCATCAGAGAAGTACAAATTAAAACCACAATAAAATATCACCTTATACCTATTAGGATGTTTATTATCAAAAGTGTGAGATAACAAGAGTTGGTGAGAGTGTGGAGCAAAGAGACTTTGTACACTGCTGGACCCAAAATTTTATTTACAAAGTGAATTAAATTCTGGGGATCTACCAAACATCATGGTGACTATAGTTAATAATACTGTATCATATACTAGAAATCTGCTAAGAGAGTAGATCTTAAGTATACCCACCACTCACACACACACACACACACACACACAGGGTAATTATGTGTGGTAATAGATCAATTATGTATGGTTAACTTGATTGTGGTAATCATTAAACAACATATAAGTATATCAAAGCACCACACTGAACACCTTGAATGTACATAATTTTTACCTCATAAAAGCTAGAAAAATGAATAAAAACTCCAATAAATAAATAAAATCCTATCTAAAATAAAATGAATAAATAAAATGTTTTATTTACTGTTATAACCCAGTGCCTACCTTAATACTCAGAATCCAGTTTATAATCAATTATTTCTTCAAAATAAATCAATGAACTTGTATAAAGAATTTAGCATGGTAACTGGCACATATCAATCATTCAACAAATGTCCCTCCTTTCAGAGCAAATTTCCCAAGACATTCTCTCTGGTCTTAGTCATCTTTCATAGGAATGATGCCACATGGAGTCAACTGCTGTTACTGTTTATTAATTCACGAACAATTTTCCATAGATATTGTCATTATTTTGACAATAGACAATTTAGGAATAGAAAAAAAATCCCAACAACAATCATTTTCTGAACACATTTTATGTGTCAATTGTAACAAACATGTGAGACTAATACTATTGTTCCCATTTTACATATGCAGAAGCTAAGTATAGATAAGTTATATGATTTACTCAACTAAGTGACAAAGACCATTAAAATCAGGTTTTTAGGCTTGATATTCAATACCCTTTCCTCCACACTTAGCTGCCATTGCACTGTCATAAGCAACTTCAGTAGCCCTTACCTATCCTCTCCCTAATGGTCAATCATTTTATTTTAATCAGGGAACAGACATATGCCCTATTGTATATGAGGTGTGATACTGGTAATGGAATTCAATAAAGGGGAAAAGGGAGAAGAACAAAGTTTCCCTTTTATGATAGCATAAAAACTATCCAACATCAAACTTTGACTCAAAGAAAAATATAAAATTAAAAATTATTGCTTTGGACTACCTTAAGAACAGCATTATCCTAATAGGCAGCTATCATAGATTCTAACACATGTATGTGCCTGCACATGCACGCGTGTACGTGCACACACACACACACACTCACACACACACACACCCCTGAGTCAGCTTCAGCTGATTTCTTATAGTGTTCCAACTTCAAGGTCATGTTAACCATTTCAAAACTTGAAAAATGCACCAGAACTTATAAACATTTATATCCATTTTAAGTCAAATTTAAGATGACAAAGTTAAATTCTCATTTTTCTACTTTAAAAGATGTTTCTGAAAATAGACATAAGTCATTTAAAACTTGCCATAGATGAATAATCTATGAATAGGGCGGTAGCAGTGTTGATTTGCACTTGGAAGACATTTTCCTAGCCAACTGCATATGCTCCAACACTGAGAATTTAGAATCTTAGTATCTCACAAAGTCAGGGGGCCTTTTGAGAATTTCATCCATCTGCCCCATCAAAAGATTGTAGCTTATATTCAAATCATTCCAATGATCAGAACATATGCTTCAGCTAGTTTATTTCATTGTTGATTTTCATATGGACTTTCTACTGCACTAAAATTATTCTTTTAACTTTTGCGTAAAGATCCTCCTTAACCTCCTTGATCCAAAGTGAACAGTCTTTATGTAGTCCAACACATATTCAAAAATAGCACAGATTTGTTGAACACCTTTTTAAAAAAACACAGTTATGTTTTTACCTCTGGGCTAAAATTCGAATTGCAATTTACAAATTCATAATCATCTTCCAATTACTACATTGAGGGTCTCAGGATCATAACAGTGACCTTCGGACCTTCGGCTGTTAGTTCTTTTCAGCCTCAGGAAAGTCCTGTGACATACTATTGTTCTCATAATAAAGGGATGAAATCTGACTGGCAACTGTCAAAGTTTATAGAGATAGAATGTAAATTTATTAAAAATATATACAGTTTTATATATAAATGCCAGAAAATTTTGGTCCTGGTTCTGTATCCAGATAATCAGGAACACTAGCAACCTGATAAATGAATGATTGAAGCCACTGTTTTCTAAAATATGAGCTTTTGACTGAATCAGAACTAAATTCTGGTAACATCTCTGCCACTTATTAACACCTATGGCACAGGATTATTCTGGAAAATACGCGAACTATCACTATTAAAGCATGTAGTACTGTGTCTGGAACACAGTTTGTATTTAATAAATGTGAATTCTGTTAGTTCCATTTTGCTTTAAGGAATCTGCAATTTTAAAATCACTGTTGTTAAGTGGTAAGTAGTGGGAGAATTATTTATAGCATTTCTACTTCATATCAGCATTAATTAAAGGTTTGGTTAAAAAAAAAAGTAATGGAAACACTCCAATTCAGTAAGATTTGCACATTGCATTAAGGCAATACTATCAGATAAGTAAGAGAGAGCTGAACTGCCTAGAAGACCAATTTTCATTTTAGTAAACTCACCCAATACCCAGGTATCATCAACCTTGATGAGGACACAGCTGACCTGTTCACATTTTAAAGCTTGCCAGAAATCCTCTGCTAAATGGCATCAGGGTCTCAACTGATGATTTAATGACAATAGTTCTTTATGAAGAAAAGCCAAATTTTTAAGTGATTTTTTTTTAGAAAACATATTGGAGTAACAAACTATTAGTAAAAATTTAAAATGCATGTAAACTAAAAGCTAGTTGCTCATTGTTCTGATGAAGCAGTCAATGATAAAGATAAATATGTAGTTTGGACTTAGAACTTCACTTCTTTGCAGCTTATTGAGGCACAAGAGACATTTTTTTTTTCTCTTTAATGACACCGTTAATTCCATAAGGCCAGTGAAAATCTTTTATTTGCATCATGGGGTAACATTTATCTTTATTAGATATAGGAAATCCTAGCAGCAAGGGTCTAATCTATTAAGAGAATGTTCTAGAACCTTATGTCATAAAGACATTTCCACACTGTTTTTAGAAGTGATATCTATTTTCTTGGTGTCTTAGTCTGTTCAGGCTGCTACAACAAAATACTATAGATGGGGTGGTTTAAATCCACAGTTTTAGAGGCTGGGAAGTCCAAGGTCAAGGTGCCGGCCAGTTCAGTTCCCAGGTAGTGGCTCTCTTTCTGCCTTACAGATGGCAGCCTTCTCACTATGTCCACAGCAAATGCAGGTCTCTTCCCTTTTTATAATGACACTAATTCCACTATGGGAGTTTCACCTTCAAGATTTCTTCTAAGCCTAATTAACTTCCAAAGACCCCACCTCTAAATACCATCATATTTGGATTAGGGCTTCAACATATGAATTTGGGGGGGTTGTCAAAAACATACAGTCCATAACACTTGGTTTTAAAAATAGAAAAACATCAATCTTGCAATTGCCACCATGCTTTAGAAAATTAATATCAATAGGGACAAAAACAGCCACCCCAAAATACTCTGAAAAAAATCAGCAAGATGCTTTATCAATATTGATTTCTGCTTAGCAAGTCCAAGTATTTTAGTCTTCTAACTGTTTTCATAATTTGCCACAATGCTAAAAGAAATGTTCTCTGTATATAGAAAGAAAATAATTCAAGATATCATATTAAAATGTAAAAAATAGACATTCTTGGTTCAGTTTCAAAGTGTTGGCCATAGACATCACATGAGTCAATATAACTGTAAAGAACCACTGTCATCCTCATAAAGTCCATATTGTAACTCAGATTATTCAGATAAAAATGATCCATGAAGATAAGACTATGGATGCATTTTCAATAGGTTCTATGAGAACCCAGTGAAGATGATACCAATAATGCATTTCAGGAAGCAATGTCTCTTGCCCCTCCCCCATTTTTACCTCTTTCCCTATCCTTCCTTCACAGTCTTTCTCTGGTATACAATACAATTCTAATAACCTAAAACAATAAACCTAAACAAGTAAGCATTTTTATCCATTTTAGTAAGCACTAGATACACACAGTTTATGTATACACAAACATATGCACACAAAAGCACACGCATATGCATATATAACTACACACTCACACACACACATACACACCCCAAAGAGGCCCAGATATACCTGTTTAAGAAATAATAAAAGCTAACATTTATATTTACTCTCATGAACCAGACACTGTTGTAAGCATTTTACATAAATCTCATTTCAAAGCTCATGAAATGTAACCATGCGGTAGATAAAATTAGTCTCTTTATTTACAGATGATGAAACTGAGGAAGAGAGGTTAAGTAAGTAATTAAAGATGGAAAGATGAGAACTGCCAGTAGTGTACTTAAGATAGCACTGGGATTCGCAGGCTTGGCTGAATGGAATGAAAGAAACATAAGGAAGGATCCATCCTTCCCCTTGCTTCTTCCTTATCTCCAACCTAAGTGCTTGCCAAAGGCAAAAATATAAATGAGGCAAAGCCCTTTTCAGGTAATTTTTAGAGCATTATGGTATTTTGAAACTGACAATATAATCCCCTCAGTAGAAAAGATATCAGAACAGAATGCTTATCTTTGATTTTCACCTTACTTCCGAAAGCATATAAATTAGTTCTTTTCTGCTCATTAAAATTATGCTAAAAATACATGCCAATTTCCATAACATTTTATAAGCTTCTATGGGAGTTATGCCCCTTTATCAAGTGAATGAGTGAAAAATGTTTATTGAGTGAGTGAATGAATGGACTATTTTTTTTTTACTTCAGAAATTCTTTTCTCACTTACTACAAGACACTGTTGCTTTGTTTCCAATAAAATAGCAACAAAAGTAAGTGACATTGATGTTGATGAAGACTACTGAAAAGAACTAGAATAAGTCTTTAATAGTGTTTCATTTCAAACGTATGTTCTCTGATCATTAGAGGAGACAAGGTATGGGGAAAAATGAACCAGTTACTCTTTACTAAATGGAACTGACATTTAGTGCTTGGAAATGAAGTAAAATGATATATACATATTTATAAAATTCCAAGAATAACTTAAGCACCTAAGTACTTCGAAAGGCTTTCTACTTTATCATAAAACAAAACAAAGGGGAAACAAAGCATTTCATATGTCTGCAAAATCCAATTCATGGTGAAGTGACATCCTTGAGATTCTGCTTCATTTTCCAAAGGCTGCTGAAGGTCCCGTGCAGACAGCTTCAGTAGCTTTGTATTGTCAACAGTCAAGACAAATTTAAATTCTTGAGGTATAAAGTTCTATATCCTTAAAACTTTATGTGAGAAATGTCTGATTTCAGCTTCTACAAAAGAGGTTAAAGATGGGGATTTAAGTCTGGTAGACTTATCCAATATACAAACTTGGATGCTGCTAGCACATCGGTGCAAAGCCTAGGTAGTCTTCACCATGAAGCTCAGACCTGAAGGGCCTGCCTGGCTCTCAGCTTCCCTGGGATATTAACACACTCAAAAGTGAACACTGATCACCTAATATATGAACCTTTCTATCATGGATATTTATTACTATTTACTTCTACATTCTGTATTTATTTTTTAAATGTGCTATGGTTTGAATGTGTCCTCCAAAATTAATGTGCTGTAAAGTTAATTTCCAATACAACAGATTTGGGAGGTAGGGCCTAATGGGAGATGTTTAGGTCATGAGGATGGAGCCCCCATGAATAGATAAATGCCACCAGTCGAAGGGCGTGTAGGAATGGCTTCACTCTCTCTTGCCCTTAAGCATTCCACTATATGAGGCCACAGCAAGAAGACCACCCCAGATGCCAGCACCTTCATCTTGAACTTCTCAGCCTCAGAACTCTGAAAGAATCAATTTCCGTTCTTTGTAAATAACCCAATCTCAAGTATTCTATTATAGCAGCACAAAACATACTAAAACAGAATGTCTAGACTTTTTTTTCCCCTCAAAGTGGTTAAGGAATTATAGTTAACAGAAGTCTATAAGCTAACAGGAGATTAAAGCAAAACAATATACGTATATAAATTAAATGAAATGTACATGATCTTAATCGCTTTTCTGGCTCTTTCTATTGGTGTTGTATTCAAACCTACTGGAGGTTTTGAGTTTATAAAGTCAACACAATGTTTTCATTGGTCTTTGGAGATTTTCCAGAACTCTGGTTATCTAGCAATTCTCAAATTGCATTAATGTCGAGTGTGCCCAAATATATTCTATGTATTTTCACAAACACATATAACTACCTTCTAACTCTAGTGTCTTAGTGGGTCTAATCCACTTTTAGCATTTAAAAGCTCTGTAGACATCTCTATATCCTTTGATAAGGTTGTCACATTTGGTTTACCTCTGACTCTATAGAGGTGACCTGTGCACCCTCTGACTCTAAACCTGGTCCTGGCCAAGGAAAAGACTCTGGATCTCTACCAAATTTGTCCTTATGCCCACCTTTATACTTGTACCTAGACATGGTGCTGGGTTTCCAGTTCTTGTAGTCCAGTCCCCTGGATCCCAGTTCCAAGGTCTGTGACCCCTGAGAGTGTGCCTGATTTCTGTTCCTTCCTACTCTGCTGATTGTCTTGGACTGCTTTCCAGCTGGTCTTATAATGTTTGCATTCCCTTGCCAGCATGAACTTTGTATTGCTGTGTTTCAGATTATGAACATCAGATTCCCTGATCTAACAGAATTCTGGTCCCAGTGTTTCCTAGCTGTGCAGTCTTGTCTCTCTGCTCCTTATCCCCAGTCCAAGCCTGACACTGATACTCAACGTTCAACTCCACAATTGCAAACCACATTTGGGGTTCGTGATGGGAATGCCACCTCTCCACCTTCACCCCAACAGAAGAAAGTATTTTATCACTAATATATTGCAGAGTTGCCTGGGCAAGACGATTTTAGAAAATCAGATCAACTTTTATCCAGTTTCATTATTTTAAAAGTATACCTCTTATTGCCTGCACCTGGGACCACTGCTCCCACTATCCCCCCTTGGTGTGCTACTTCTCCATAGGAGAAATGAAGACAGAAGGTGCCAGCTGGTTTCTGACAAAGAGAAAGGGCAGCAGATGGAAGAGTCCCCAGTTTTAAAGATATAGCTCCTCAGACCTCTGAACTAATTGCAACTAAGAGAGGGTGATAGATCTGGGTAAGGTGGTCATAGAGTTTTATAAATTATACCGTCACTTGATGGTGTAACTATAGTTATCACGTAATGTAGTTTTAAAACAGTTTGCAATTTTTGCTTTTATCATTTTATCTTTGTCTTGATGACAGGCTACACTTGTGCAAAAACTGTAGGCTTTAGAATCAGATAAGCCTCGGTTTAAATTCTGATTTATTAGCTATATTATCTGAATTGTTTAACCTTTCAGAAAGTCAGTTTCCTTACATGAAAATGGAAGTAATTTCACATATTAGTGATGGAGGGGTTAAATGAGTTCATTCATATTTTATTCTTTTCTAAAAAGCTATGGGTACATTATTATTATATATATTATACCTATATATTATATATAATATAATATATTTTATACACACACACAAACACATACAAACATAATCACATAACACACCCCCGTATGTTCACATACACCTGTCTGAGAAATACTAATGGCAGGTAACATTTGCATTTACTACTATACTCCAGATGATATTTTAAGTGTTTTTCATATAGAGGCTGATTGAAATGCTAACAATGTAACTATGAGATAGATACACTTATTACCTTTATTTTATAGGGTATATAGAACTGAAGAAAAGTGAAGCTAAGAATGTGCTTAAAGGTGAAAAGATAGAACTCTAAGGAGTATATTAAAGATAGCATTGGGATGCTACAACCTTGGCAGAATGGAATGAGAGGAAATGGAGAAGGACTCACCCTCTCCCTTTCTTCTTATCTCAAACGAAAGAGTTTGCCAAAGGCAAACATATAAAATGAGGCAAAACTTACATTAGGTCACTTCAATATCCAATGTCATCATTATCATTATTATCATCTATATTCCATTTAACAAGTTACTGCTTCTTTATTTTGTTCATTCTCTATAATCTGAGAAGCAAAATATTATATAGTACATAATTTATGCTGACTTTCACTGAAAATTTGCCTTTCTAATTACAAGAGAATCAACACTATAACTATGCTTCCTTCAATTTACCTAAGTCTTAGTAGTCATAGATCTGTAACATCTTGGCAGTCAAGCATTGTAAAGGCTTTAATTTTCTCAATGCTTGAAAGATGCACTGTAAAATCCATAGCTTCTTCACCAACCTCATAATTTATAGTAGGCTTGATTATTTTAACAGAACGTTCTTATTATGTATGGCCTAATTTAGCTCAATTGTACCACTGAAATTATCATTTTTCACTACATCATCTCCTTAATGATTGGAAAACATGGAATAATAGATGATCAAGAGGGGACAACTACAAATTTAGAGACTAGGGCTTCATTGCATAGTAGCACACTTTGAATGTCCCCTGTGGGCCACTCCCTCTAGTTCTTTTCTCTGGGCATTCAGCTCTAACTGGTTTCTTTTCACATTTCTAACACAAAACAAACGTGGGCTATATCTTATTTTTTTCTGTGGTGTGGTTATTGTACATAATCCCCAAAATTCTACACATATTTTGAATCTAGAAAAACTCTTTCATTTTTAAAAATCAGCAGATTTGTGGTCCTTAAAAAATGTATAGCCTTTGGGATTTTTAAATTTCAATAGCAGTTAAAAATTTAGAAAACAGTTCAAGGTATGAATATGAGCTATGACACTGTGTAATCCATGTGAATTTCTATGAAAAGTTATTCATGAGGTAGATATGGGGCTGAATTCCTCAAGATACTGCTATGATTTTAATAACAAATTAATAAGGAGCTCACCAGATCGAACAAACAAATGGCAATTGGGACCCATTTTGAAAGTTTTTCCATTATGTAGCTTGGAAAATTAAGATGCTTCCACTAAAAACTATCGGTCCTTTGGGAAATAGTTAGAATATTTACATGTATTCTTTCAGAATTAAAGGGATCTCACTTAGTTGACAATGCAATGCAAAATGCTGATTAGCCATATTTAACTGATAGTGCAATGCACATTTTAACATAACTTGCTATTTCTATTTAACTGTCAACAAAAAATTAGTTTATATGGGAATCCTCTACTCTAAGCAAGAATAATTACGTGATTAAAACGGCCTAGAATTCAGCAAGTTTAATTTTTTAATAATAATGAATCTAGAGGACAGGCTATACAGAATTTTTCCTTACTGAGCAAAATCATGATTCACAATTAACTATGTCAATACTGTAAATCAACTTAGAATGAAAGTTTACTCATAAAGCAGAAATACCTGTACTCTGTATAAAGATTTCTAAATTAAAGAGATGTCATCGAGTATCAAATTTAAGTTTAAAAACAGTATCCTTGTGATTTAATGAAGATAATAATTTACTATTAAATAATATTTATCTATAAGTAACTAAACCCCCTTACCTTATAGATATCCAGAAATCCACACTGGTGGTCAAATCTGGTGTACAGTTCGTTCAGCATGCTGATCACTTGCATGGGAGTACACTGGGCACATATGGCTGTGAAGCCGACAATGTCTGAAAAGAGCATGGTGACATCATCAAACTTCCTGGCCTGCACTTGCTGCCCTTGCCACAACTGCTGGGCCACATCGCCAGGGAAAATAGAATATAGAAGATCCACTGTCTTCTTTTTCTCTTCTTCCAGGGCCTGGTGAGTTCTTTCCAAAGTTGCCTTTAATTTATCCATCCTCTTCTTCAAGCCATCTTGAGCCTTGGCCTGCTCGCCCACCAAAATAACATCTCGGGTGGCATCATGGATGGGGATGTCTGAGAGATGCAGCCCTCGGCCCATGAGTTCATCCAACTTGTCCACACATGGAGAGCCCAAAAATAGAATGGAATTTGATTCTGGAACATGGATCATTTGTCCTTTGACTTCCATCACCTGAGAAATTAACATGAAAGTTTGATCAGTACTCTTTACATAGCAGGTTCACAAAAATTAATGTATTTTATTAGATGAATAGGAGGAAAAAGAAATGTTTTATTAGCTATACTGACTTACTGCATTCACATAAGCAAATTTAAATCTGATTTTCAGTCAGTGTAAAATTCATGGTTCTGCATAGAAACAATTGTCTTGTGTCTCACTCAGCCATTTTCTAAGACAATAATGAAATGGTGAATGAGATCATTGAAAAATGAAACAGAAAAACATTTTTTATTCAAGATGAAATTACTCTCAGGTACATCATGAAACTGGTTTATGAGCCAATTCAAAAGCTTTTAGCTTGCTTAATAATAATAGAATTAGGATAAATCCATCTGTCAAAATAACCACATTTAACTGTCATTAAAATAATACTCCTTTCAGACAGAAAATCTAGGTTATTAAAATGAATCAAAATAATTGTTTGGCCTTATGTAAGTCATTTTTCAACTGGCTGTAGTTCTTTGAAGATGTAGTAGTCATTGGAAATTCACTCAGTTTTTAAAATAATAATATAAACCAGATATTATTAAGCCAGTACCACTAGGAAATAACTATCACTCAACTAACTAAGAATAAACCAAAAAAAAAAAATGATACCACTAAAGCAATTTAATTAGTAAGATAAGGAATCTGAGAGTGTAGTATTTAAATCTATTCCTCCTTTCTGTGCCCTTTCACTGGAGAATTTGGGGAACTGATGTTTAATGGAAAACTAAGTAAGCAAGCACAGGTGTATGCTATCTTAGTTTGTTAACCTAATGAACACCTCAGAGAGGATGAGCACCAGTAGGAAAGGAAGGTGGATTTAGGGTATGGCTATCCAAACATAGCTATTTGGGTTACACTGAGGTATTTCAGCAGACCTGGAGAGAAAGCTAGTTGCAATTACTTGGAAAGAACAGGCTAAGAGTTGAACAGCTGAGACTGTATATCAGTTTCATCTGTGTCACATTCCACTACCACACAGGAGGTGCTCAATACATTTATTTCCCTTTCTTCATCATAGCATGAAGTATTTAGGCTAGTTGATGAAACTGGAAGCATTGAACAAATATAGGATAAACTATAGGGATTTGGATTTTTAAGTTTGCAAATATTTTTACTTTGCTCTCCTGCATCATTCTTGAGAATCTCATTTATATAAAGAAATAAAATTGAACTCTTGCTTGATGTTATAATTTTGATGAAATGAAACGGTCACTTTAACTTATGTAAAGTTTCTGCTAAAGTTTAGTATTTTATCCTTTTATTCATATTACTCTCATTTATTCACTGAAGTATTTATTTTCTTATATTTACTAGTACTGCTCTGGATGATAAAAATAAAAATATAAAATGCGTTCCCCTTTCCAAAGATATCACAGTACGGTGGGAAACCAAATCCATGTAGGTCTGACAATAGGATGAAGAAGACACTGCCAATTCTCCATCCAAGGTGAGCTCTCGAAAGACTGCAGGTTGTGGTTTGAATACAAAGAAAATAATTGTCCTGTAAGGTATTTCCAGATTGTTTTATATATGATTGATATTTTTTGGAGAGAGGTGTTATTAATGATATATACTTCCCCACTGTTAGGTTATTAAGGGCATAGCAAAGAAGATTAATGTACAATCCCATAGTTCAAAATTATATATAAAATTTTTTCTTAAGATTTACAAAAAGAGTAAAAACCTTTGATAAGCTTTGTAGAGATCATTATTTTTAAATGGTAATAATAGCATCTGATGTCATAGATTTAAACTTATATCTAGTCTAACTTGCTCCCTCTTTCTCTCCCCTCACATTTCTTTCCAATTATTTTCTTTTTCTTCCCCATCTTGCTTTCTTCTCCCTTCTCTCTTGTGCTTTTTGGAGTTATACTTTTTTCACCCTCCTCTCTTCATTTGGTCTTTATCTCTCCTTCTGTCTGTCTCTTTTCCTCATCACTTGGCCAAACTATCCAGGGTATAATAGAAAAATCAACCATCATAATAAGAACCAGGAAAATAACAACTTAAATGAGAAAAGACAAAATCGATGCCAACACTGAAATGAAACAGATGTTGGAATTATCCGTCAAGAATTTTAAAGAAGGCATCATAAAATGTTTCAACAAGTAATTACAAGTTCTTTTAAAATGAATTTAAAAAACCCCAAAATCTCAGTAAGCAAATGAAGATATAAAAATAACCAATGGAAATTACAGAACTGAAACAATTATAGCAATAAAAATAGAAAACTTGCTGTATGGGCTCAAAATTAGAGTGTAGATGACACAGGATAGAATCAGTGAATTTGAGGAAGTTTAATGGAATTTACTCAATCTAAACAACAGAGAGAAAATAGACTGAAAAAAAAACAGTTTCAGGGACCTATACAGGACAATACAAAATATCCCACATCCATATCATGAGAGTTCCAAAAGGAGAAGAAAAAGAGAGTAGAGGTGAAATAACATTTGAAGAAAGTATGGCTGAAAATGCCTGAAATTTGGTGAAAGACACAAATCTACAGATTCCGTAGGCTACATGGAGTACAAATAGGATAAACTCAAAAAGAAAAAAAAATTGCAAAAGACATCATAACTAAACTTCTAAAAATGAAACACAAAGGAAAAATCTTGAAAGCAGCCTGAGAGAAATGACATATTACTTAAAGGGAATGCCAATTCAAATGGCAGCTATTTTCTCATCTGAAATTCTAGAGGCCAGAAGGAAGTAGCACATTATTTTTCAAATATTAAAATAAAATAACTGACAACTGTGAATTCTACATCTGGAGAAACTATCCTTCAAGAATGAGGGGAAAATAAAGACATTTGCAGACAAACAAAAGGTAAAAGTCTTTGTTATAGTGGACATACTTTTAAAGAATGGCTGAATAAAGATCTTTAAACAAAAAGAAAATAAGTTAAGAATCTTAGAGCATCGGGAAGGAAATATAAAGAACAGAAAGACTCAAAATATGTGTAAATACATCTGATTATCCTCTTCTCATGATTTTTCTAAACCATACGTGATGACTAAAACAAAAAATTATAATACATTCTATTACTCATCATGACTGTCCTTACAAGAGAGGCAGAGAGAGATTACACACACACATACACACACAGAAAGAGAAGAAAATGACATGAACACAGACACAAAGATTGGAGTGATGTGACCACAAACCAAGAAACACAAGGCATGCCAGTAGCCACAAGAAGCTAGAGGAAGCAAGAACAGGTTCTACCGACCTAATTATAGACACACACACACACACACACGATATTCCACTCAAAACATCCAAAATAACAGAATACTTTTTTTCAAAAGTTCATGGAACATACACCAAGATAGATCAAATCCTGGACCACACAGAAAAACACCAAAACAAATTTTAAACATTGAAATTGCAGAGTATGTTCTCTGACTACATGGAATAATATTATTATAGAAATCAGTAACTAAAAAACAACAGAAAAATCTCTAACAATGTGAAAGTGAAACAACACCATTCTACATGATTCATTTTAAAAGAGGAATTGTCAAAGAAAATAAAAAATGCATAAAATAGAATGAAAATACAACATATTAAAATAAGTAGCACATAACTAAAGCACTGCTGAGAGAGAAATTTTTAAGCACCAAATGCTTATATTCAAAAAGAGAAAGGGTCACAAATCAATAATCTAAGCTTCTACCTCAGAGAACTAGAAAAAGAGGAGCAGAATAAGTCCAAAGCAAGCAGAAGGAAGGAAACAATGAATGTAAGAGCAATGATCAATAAAATTAAAACAGGAAAACAATAAAGAAAATGAACAAAAAATTGGTTTTTTGAAAAAAATCAGGAGGCTTGAGGGAAGATGGTGGATGAGAAACACATCCAGCCACAGTGTTTGCAAGAAGGAAAGATTTTAGATGAAAGTGAAAAACACAAACAGACAGACAACATACATCAGATGAAGGCAGGAAGGAAGAGTGCCTGAACATACAGGAGACTCGATGGGAAGAAGTTGCGGACCAGAACTGGAAGGAGAAAGGCATGGACAGAGTCTAAACCCGGAGAGGCTTGGAGACCAGTAACAAGGGTAGGTAGAGCTGTTCAATTTCCCCTTCCTTGCATCTCAGACTGCTGGTGAGCTCCCAAGCTGGTGGAGAGACCTGCGGACACCTGTCCAGAGACGGCTGCTATCAGTGAGCTGTGAGCCCGTTACGGAGAGGGCACTAGGCTCCCAGCTACCTTGGGTGCCTCCCACCACACAGACTCCAGCTGATCCAGCCAATCGGCAGGCGCCATATCGCTTCATTCTCCCATTCCCCTCCCCTACCCACGGCTGCCTAAAGAGAAAATCTAGCCACCACCTGGAAACATCTACAGGGAATGGGTCCTTTCCTGTTGGGGCCCTGCAGTGGACTGAGGAGTATTTGGACTGTGAGCTCCCTACTCACTGGCCGGCCCTGATGCTGCTTGCCTGGTGACACCAGCACAACAGGGCAAACCAGCTTGGGCACCCCATGAGTGACATGAGACCAGCATTCTTCTCCCTGAGAGGGTCAGGGATTGATCTCTGGGGTCCAGGGGACAGGCCTCCAGGCCAGATGCTGAACACTCAGGTCTCGATCACATCGCCCAGGGGTGCAGAGGGATATTTGTGAACAAGTCACCTTCAGGGACAGATCAGAGTGAGTCCTAGCTGCAGCGGGCTTGAGGGGCAGCCCTCCTTCCAGGGAGGGTTGCACTCCCAGCTCAGGCTGTAATCCTGGGCAGGGAACCTCGCAGCTCACATCAAAGTCAGGGGAGCTCTGCTAGCTTGAGGTCCTGCCTGCTGGCAAAGGCCTGAGAGAAACTGTGGAATAGGGATGGGTGGAACAGAGAGAGGCTGCTCTAGACTGCAGGTCTCAGACAGCCCCAGCTTCACATACAGACTTTGTAGCTGAGTGGGGCCATTTCAGCCTCTCCCTGGCAGCTTTGCCCAGAAGCAGAGAACAGAGCTTTGACCCCTGCTAACAGCATTTGTGGAGCTTGAGGGCAGGTCACCAAATCCAGCCCCACACAGCCTCACTCCTCCACTGGCCCCCGCTAAGGTGGAGAATAAGGACATACCTGGAAGTCCCAGGGCCTTATTCACCACCTGAGGCACTAGACTGCCTCTCCAGAGGCACAAGAGCTGTGATAGGACCTAAAGACAATATTGCAGCTTGTTCCTCCCAGCAAGTGCCACCTGCTGACAGGGAGACAAATTTGCATGCCCTTTTACTGCATTTACTGACTCATCACACAGGGTGTGGTCCAATTTTTATTTTTTTTTTTTTTGAGACAGAGTCTCACTCTGTTGCCCAGGCTAGAGTGCCATGGCGTCAGCGTAGCTCACAGCAACCTCAAACTCCTGGGCTCAAGCAATCCTTCTGACTCAGCATCCTGAGTAGCTGGGACTATAGGCATGCACCACCATGCCTGGCTAATTACATATATATATTTAGTTCTCCAGATAATTATTTATTTATTTATAATTTTTTTATAATTTTTTTATTTATTTATAATTATTTATTATTTCTATTTTTAGTAGAGACGGGCTCTCGCTCTTGCTCAGGCTGGTCTCGAATTCTGACCTTGAGCTATGCTCCTGCCTCGGCCTCCCAGAGGGGTATGGTCCAATTTCACCCACAAGCACCACCTACTGGCTCAGAGACTAAACTAGGCATGTATTATTTAAATGAAAATCCAAAGATAAGAAGCAACAGCAGCTTCAGATGGAAAGGAATGACCGAAAGAACTTTGGAAGTATGAAGAATCAAACTGAAAGGACATCCCCAAAGGAGAACACCAGCTCTCTAGCAATGAATATCAACCAAATTCAGAACACTAAATAATTTCAAACATGGATTGTAAGAAAACTCAATGATATGCAAGAGAAAATGTAAGAACAGAAAGAAACCACAAAAAACAATCCAGGACTTGGAAGAAAAATTCACTAAATAAATTGAAATATAAAGGAAAAATCAAACAGAACTTCAGGAAATGGAAAAGTTATTCAAGAAATTATAAAACACAGTTGAAAGCCTCAAGAATAGGGTAGATCAAACGGAAGAAAGAATCTCAGGGACTGATGATAACACCTTTCAATTAAACAAGTCAGTTGCAAAGATAAAGCAGAGAAATAAGAGAGAAGAGCAAAGCCTACAAGAAATGTGGGATTACGTGAAGAGAGCTGAAGATGAGAATTATAGGCATCCCTGAGGATAAAAAAGAAAATACTCAAGGATTGGATAACTATTTGAGGATATAATGCAGGAAAGTTTCCCTGGCCTTGCTAGAAATCTAGATATCCAGGTACAAGAAGCTCAAAGGACTCCTGGGAGATTCATTGCAAACAGGAAGGTACTATGACACATAGTCATCAGACTGGCCAAAATAAACACAAAAGAGGCCCTCCTATGAACTGTAAGGCAAAAGAAGCATGTAACCTACAAATGAATACCCATCAGACTAACTGCAGACTTCTCAACTGGGACCTTACACACCAGAAGAAACTGGGGCCCCATTCTCACTCTTCTCAAACAGAATAATGCCCATCCTAGAATCTTGTATCCTGCAAAACTAAATTTCTTATATAGGAGAAATAAAGACCTTCTCAGACAAGCAAAGACTGAGGGAATTCATCAAGACAACACCTGCCCTTCAGGAAGTACTCAGAACAGTGTCACACAGAGATCAGCACAATAAACACTTGCCAGTGTAAAATCATCCAGAAGCTAAAGAACAAAGGTCAGATATCACAATGGCCCAAGAGGAAAACAAAGTAACAAAGCTCAACTCAACAGGATGAACAGAAATCTGCCCCATTTGTCAATTATTTCAATAAATGTGAATGGCTTGAATGGCCCTGTAAAGAGACATAGACTGGGCGAATGGATAAATAGCACAAACTAAGTGTCTGCTGTCTTCAGGAAACACATCTAACCCACAACGATGCATTCAGACTCAAGGTGAGGGATGGAAAACAATATTCCATGCAAATAGAAGCTAAAACAAAGCTGGTGTAGCAGTTCTAATTTCAGATAACTTAGTTTTCAAATCAACAAAGTAGTGAAAGACAAACATGATCATCATATAATGGTGAAGGGTACCATTCAACAAGAAGACATAATAATTCTAAATATTTATGCATCTTCTCAGGTGCACCCAGATTCATAAAGCAAATCCTACTTAGTCTAAACAAAATGATAAACAGCAGCACGGTAATAGCTGGGGACTTCAGTACCCCTCTCACAGAACAGGACAGATCCTCTAAACAGAAGGCAACGGAAATGAACAGAAACTTCTCCAAAGAAGACAGAAAAACAGCAAGCAA
>VBSM01001265.1:63976808-63996265 GCA_008086735.1 Cheirogaleus medius
TAAAAAAAAAAAAATTTATCGTGTGTCGGGCAGGTGGGAGGGGGGAGGAGGGGATGGGTATCTACATACATATTGAGTGAGATGCGCACCACATGGGGGATGGACGTGCTTGAAGCTCTGACTCAGGGAGGGGAGGCAAGAGAAATATATGTAACCTTAACAACATTTGTACCCCCATAATATACTGAAATAATAAAGAAAAGATATAATTGACAAATAAAACTTGTACATATTCAAGGTGCACAATGTGCTGTTTGGGCACACATATACACTGTGAAATGATTACAACAATCAAGCTAATTAACATATCCATTACTTCACATATTTACTTCATTTATTTGTGGTGAGAAGACTTAAGATCTATTATTCTCTTGGTGTATTTCAAGTATGCAATACATTATTAACTACAGTCATCATGCTATACATTAGGTCCTTAAAATATTCATCTCTTAACTGCAATCTTGTACCCTTTGACCAACATCTCTCCATTTTCCCCACACCCTGAACACCCAGTAACCAGCCCTCTACTGTTTGCTTCTGTATATTAGATTTTTGTAGATTCCTCATATAAAAATGAGATTATGCAGTATTTGTCTTTCTATGTCTGGTTTATTTCACTTAGCATAATGTCCTCTGGGTTCATTTTAAATGTTTATTAATACAATAACTTATGTTGCATCCAAAAGGACAAAGTAGCAAGGATCCGTATAGACCACTAAACTGGATAAAGCAGATGCCAAGTTAGTTTTTGTTTATTTGTTCTAAGGTTTGGCTTCTCTATATTGATCAAATCAACTTGATAATTCACAGACTGATCTAGTGTTATAGGCAGACAATGATCTATCATTCAGCTCTGGCAATAGGCTGATTAGAGACCCGAAGGAACCTCTTGAAAAACAAATGAAAAAAGTATATCCTGCATAAAACATATTTTTTATAACACTGCTGGGCTTAAAAATAGGTGAGGAAAATCTCCAAGGAGCCTACACAAAAATAAAAGCAAAAACCTTGAGCTAAAACCTTCACTATGAGCTATGAATGCAAATTTAAGATAGGGTAGCTTGAGAGTAAATGCCAATCTCGGCACCAACATCTGGAGACTTAGCTTTACTTTAGCAGCAGAGAAGGGGAGCTGAACCTGAGATTCCTGGGTTGTGCCTGAGACCCTGGAAAGGGCTGAGTGGTCCCAGGTCTCCAATGCCTCCAAGATTCCCGTGGAAACACATGAGCCTTCTCTTACGTGGAATATACCCTTAATTTAGGCTTCAAGGTTTTCCTCAGAATAAGATAAAGTCAAATATAAGGGAACAACAATCTAAATTTACAAGAAAACTCACCACCAAAAATGACAGTCAGAAGGAAAAAAAAAAACCAATAGATTTAGACAACCAAAGGAATCAGATACTACAGTCTCAGATTTAGAATACAAAATATGTATGGGACATTTTAAGGAATAAAGGGTGGCATCACAAAATTGCAAACAATGAGACACAATTAAAACTGAGGATATCTGGAAAAGAAAATAGAACCTTTATAAATTTAAAAAGATGGTTGAAAGTAAAGCAAACTATAGATGGGTTAAATACAATATTAGATGCCACTAAAGAAAACTAGTGAATTAGAACTGGAAGATGTATCTGAAAACACTATAAACATGTAGCACAAAGAGATTGAAAGTGGAAAATATGAGAGATCAAGTGGCATAAAAGATAGAATTTGAGAATCTAAGTTAATCAGAATACCCAAGGGAGAGAATAGAGGAAAGGTAATATTTGAAGCACCAATGATTTTTAATATCTCTGAAGTAATGGAAAATATGAACCCACAACATTAAGCACAGCATCCACCAAAAAATATAAATAAAAAGAAATCCAGAACTAGACACTTAGTAGGGAATCTGCAGAATACCCAGCAGAAAGATCATAAAAGCAGAGAGGAAAGATCATCTACGAAGAACAGACTGACAGCAGACAGCAATAAAAGAAGTGGGAAGACAACGGGATATTTTCAATGGGCTGAGAGCTAATACCTGTTATCACGGTATGGCATACTCAGAAAGCTATATTTTTAAATGAGATCAACACTAACCAAGAGACTTTATTACTAATAGTTTACCACAAAAGAAATTTCTAAAAAATTATTGAATTATTGAAAACAAGGAAAATGAACCCAGAATAATGGTCCAGGATGGAAAAAAAGATAGGGAACAAAGTAACTGGAAAAATGTAGATAAATCTAAACAAACATTTTCTACAGAAAATAAAAAAATAATAATTGTAAGAACAACTGTAGTATGCTATTTTTTACAAGTATCCCAGATAATTCTTTTTATTGGGTGTATTTAAGAAACAATGATATAATTTAAAAAGTTTTATATAGCACATAGAGGTTAAAAATGGTAAAAGAAAACATTATTAAGAAAGTCATAAGGAGGAGAAAATACATTTATAGTACAACACTATATTTATCGATACTGTAAATTTACATCATCTGTTTACGACATGAATCATCTGTCTGAAATGGAAGGTAGCCACAGGTATAGAACTCAATCTATGGTACACATCAAGAAATTCAACTTTTTCTTGTAATGTCATGACTTTTCTCTGCTTCTTAGGGGCACTTCCAGCATTACTAGTGGCACTTTGTATGGGTTCCATGGTGTTATTTAAGGTTTATGGTATTGCACTAAACACAATAAGAAATACAAGAGAACTACAAGAGATCACTTTTTTATCATAATAGGCAATTTACTGGAGAGATGAACTGTTCACACAGGGATGATTAGTGTAGTATGGCGTTTTAATCAGATACTCACAACACTTGACCTCACCATAATAGCCAGAGGAGGAGGCTACCAAATCATTACAGTAATACAGTATATACTGTAGTTACTTTTATGTAGTTATGACTTAATACTGCATCTTTATATTTATTTACTTTTCTCTTGACTGCAAATAATGTCATGTACAGTCTGGGTTTGTGTGCCTAAGTTTTGGTAAATTTTAACTTTTTAATAATATATTTGTGTATATTTATGGTAGTAAATGATAAAATAGACTAGCATCTACATATATTTTATGCATCATGCTAAACCTTTGTCTTAATTTTTTTGATATCTCTAGGCTATGTGGTTCATTTGCAAGTTTTTTCAAATCTTCACAAATCTCTAAAAAAATTTCCAATATAGTTACTGAAAAAAAATCCACATATAAATAGATCTGCACAGTTCACATATTTGCTGCACATGCAATTTTGTAGTCACCACTTTATTGCAATTCTTCTATTGCTACAAAAATAAAATTAATAAACCAATAAATCAGTAATCCCCAGAGTATTATTAGTAGGTTTCTTCCTCAGAAGAATACTTTTGTTATTTCTGTGGAATAATAGTTTTTGGTTATTTACAATTTGTAGAACATGTAGTCTAATCACCATTCCAAGCCTTTTCAGGATTCTATCTTATTTCACGCTTTGCACCCTCTCCGTTCTGAGCACACATTCTATGCTAATACTTTACTCATGGACTGGGATGTGCTTTTCTCCAATCCTCCTATGTCTCTGCTCTATCCATTCTAGGAGATGCTTTCCAAATATTAATATCACTTCCTTTAGGAAATTGTCCTGACCTACAATCCTACTGTCTCAGGTAGAAATAACCTCACTTACCTCAGATGTATGTGGCATGGCTTTGCACAAGCCTCTCTTTTGATACTTAGCACATTCTCTCTTGTGGTATGCCTTCATGTCTTATAACTCTACTGTACTGTAAGTTCTTTCTAAACACTTCTCTGCCTAAAAGTCAATTTTAAAAATAGAGTTTAGCATAAGACTTTACATATTGTAGTGTTTCAGTAGATATTTATAGAATCAATGTTTTCCCCATTAGAATATGAACTCCAGAAGGCCAAGAATGTTTTGTTCACCACTGTATTCATGATGCTAAGAATGGTACTGACACACAATAGGTGCTCATCCATTATTTGCTGAATAAATCAACAATTGATTTGAATAAGTGAATGATTAAAAATTGAAAACATCTCTGAAACAAGTAGAACTTCAGAAAATTTGGAAGGAATCATTCAGTTGTAAATCATATAGATTATGTGTATATATTCATAACTATATATTCACATGTATGTTTAATTAACAAAATTCCAACTTTATAAGAAACCAGAGACCATTAGCAATTGATATAATATATCATAAATTATATATTAATCTCATATTTGGCAAGATCAGAGCCTAAGATAGATAGATATATATATATATATATATATAAATTTTCCTGGCTTCTTCATGGTTTGAAAATCATCTGTTCTAAAAGCATTTAAAATGGGCCACTGAATCCATAAAGCCTGAAAATAGAATAATGTAAGCTACTTAAGAAATCATTCCTTCAAACATGTCCATCCATCTACAGAGTCACATGTCTGAGAAATAAGGTATTACCTCTCTTCTGCACCAAAAATGACACTATTGATAGCGAAGGAAAGAAAGCACGATTAACTGTACTATTTTTTTCTGTGTTAATATCCATCAAGACTACTGTAGTGGTTAAAGAAGACATTTGGTAAAATAATAATGTAGAGACACATATGATTGGCAGGATCCCCAGTACTTCTGACAGTGCCCTTATCACAGGTTTTTAACAATAAATGTTTATACAAAATGAAAGTGCTTGAATAGACGATTCTACCTCAAGAGGTAGTACCTGCATGTCCTTTTCAGTTGGCTAAAATTCAGGGAAATACATATTGGCCATGAGTTACCTTCTCCAGAAAGGCAAAATGACTGTATTGCTACAAAAGTATCAATTAGCCTAGGTGGTAGATGAAGAAGTCTGAAAGTAAGCAGTATTACTGACAAAGAAAATTAAGAATATTTCAACAGTAAGAATACATACACACACAAACACACACACACAGAGGCATGAAAGTTATTTCTGAATTATTGACATGATCCTATGATACTTTTTGTATCCCACTTTTCACAACAATCAATTTAAAATGGTTCTAACTTTATAAGATTGTTAATAAAGGACACCATTATTAATTTCCTTTAAAAAGATGTTATTACTTTGATGTACAGCAAAACATGGCAATTCAGAACAATTCAGATATTTTCATACTTTAGAAGAAAAACAAAATAAAAATGCTCAGCATCACTAATTATCAGGGAAATGCAAATTAAAACCACAGTGAGATATCACCTTATACCAGTTAGAATGGCTTTTATTAAAAAGTCCAAAAATGACGGATGCTGGCGTAGATGCAGAGAGAAAGGAACACTTATACACTGCTGGCGGGACTGCAAATTAATACAACCTCTATGGAAAACAGTACGGAGATTCCCCAAAGAACTAAAAGTAGAACTACAATTCAATCTAGCAATCCCACTACTAGGTATTTACCCAAAGGAAGAGAAGTCATTTTATCAAAAAGACATCTGCACTTGAATGTTTACTGCAGCACAGTTTACAATTGCAAAGATGTGGAATCAACCCAAGTGCTCATCAATTCACGAGTGGATTAACAAAATGTGGTATATGTATGCTATGGCTGAGTCCTACTCAGCCATAAGGAAGGATGAATTAAGGCCTTTTGCAACAATTTAGATGGAACTGGAGACCATTATCCTCAGTGAAATATCTAAAGCATGGACAAACAAACACCACATGTACTCACTATTAAACTGTAACTAACCAATGAGCACACATGTGCACAGAGGGAAGTAAAACACAATGGAAATCAAGCAGGGGGAAGGGGGCTGGAGGGGATGAGTGAAAACCTACCTGAAGTGTACCATAAACACTATCTGGGTGACTGACACACTTATAACCCTTACTCAAGCATAACAAAATCGATACATGTAACCAAAAACATTTGTACCCCCGTAATATTTTTAAATTAAATAAATAAATAAATAATTTTAAAAAAATGACTGGGTTTCTGATTAGATAAAACAATTACAGTATAAATTATCGTAAAAATTTTTTAGAATATAGCTGAAATTTTGCACATTAAGTTTAACTGAATAGAAAAAGAAATAAACCTTGGAAAAAGACTCTAGGTCTCCTGATACCATGGTTATTCATACTACTTTATTAACTCTGTTTTTGTTTTTTTTTCTTTTTCCTTCTCTCCTTCCTTTCTCTATTTTTTCAATGCCACATTACTTTGAAAATTGTGGGGAAAATCTTGAATTACTATTACATAGTTTACTGAGTCTCAGCACTCTTTGATTCATCAAAGGGCACCTAAAACTTTTCATGGAATGGGGTGTGATACTGGGTCACCATCTTTCCATCCTGTTGGAGAGCTGTTTAAGTAACCATCTTCTCATAAAGAATTCCTAGGCAATATTTTCAAATACAAAGAAAAAACAGTAGTTGTTTATGCTTCTGATTTGGTTGGCATGACTCTTCCTCTGTATTCTGGAGTCTGTGGACATAAACATTTTCAGCCTCAGGTACTAATTTAGATTTCCATTTTACTTTGGACATGAAAATATAGTCACTGCTGTCTGCCATTCTGCTTGTATGATTTCTCTAAAACTTGTGTTTTTCTGAAATGTAATACAGGAACAGAAAACACTTCCAATGTTTTCAATAGTGTATGTATTTTTAGATTAGGAATATGTGCAAAACCTAAGAAATATTTATTACCAGATAAATTCAGTAGTGTGGATTATCAATATTTACTCATGGTCATCTTCAATTTGACTATTCTCAGTGGATATCAAAATGGATATCAAAATTGAAAGCTTACTCTGATCTGAAGCCCTGACAAAGTTGGTTTTACATTTTTCATCTTAAAGCTATTGGTGACTCACCACTCCTAATTACTATTCTTTCAAAATATTTAGGCTGTGTTTCTTGTGTCTCATAACCAGTATTTATATGCTTGAAATTCATTTTTTAAGCACGTGGTCAAAGCAGCAATATGAAAACCAAGATTGTACTTTTTTGCTCTTTTCTAATACCATTGCTATATCAGACATGTTTTCAATAAACCATGTTTTGTTTAATATCTTGCCCTGCAACAAAGGGTGTAATTTCCTTATACAAATGGGCCTGTCTAAAGGGACTGGAGTGAAAGGGCTTATTATGCTACAAATGATAAGCTGCAGGATGTTATCAAGAACAGTCTCTCCCTCCTTTCTAATATCACAGAAATGCTTCTGCCTGGGAATCTCGCAAATGAGTAAACTGTATTTCATCATCTTCCAAGGTAATTTTCAGGTAAATATGCCAGGGAAAAAGACCTCATTTGTGGAAAAGAATGGTAAATCCTTGCCATCAGTAGGTTAATCTTTGCTCATGCTATTTTCTTCACTTGGAGTTACCTCTCTCAATCTTTTTTTCAAGCTTGAGTTACCTCTTCTTCTCCTAAAAGTTTTCAGCCCGGGCTGCACATTGGAATCATCTGGAGATGCTTTGATATATCAATGTCCAAAGTCCACCCCACACCAAGTATATTAGAAAGCAGGTGGCTTGCGTTTCGTGGAAGCAAAGTTCTCTTCTTATTTAAAATAAAAAAATTAAAAATCCTGAGGCAGATGTAAAAAAAAAAATATTCTATTTTCCTGTATTAAATCAATTCCCAAGTTCTTACAGTATTGCTTCCCCATTTTCTTTTGGAATGACTTTGATATTTGCAATTGAGTGGTTCTTAACATTTTACTAGGACAGGAAACATATCCAAGGCTTAGACAAGAGAAAAACGTCTTACTTGGACTGTCTTTGCTTTCCTGAAAGATCATTCAAGTGCTTGTTCAATTTCTCTTCCATGGTGGAAGAAATTAAAGAGCAGGTCAATGTAGGTGCACTTTATCTGTGTTCCTCATCTTCATTAGACATCTATTAATACTGTACTTATTTCTTTTCTATAAGAGAGATATCATTGTAATCCACTAGACAGTAAAAAAGAGACCCAGAAAATTTGAGGCAGCTAGAGATCCTTCTTAATGAGGTCAAAATTAGAATTAGAAAATCATCATTTTGCGACTACCAATGTAATAATTCATTCAGGCAAAGATCATTAATTAATGCTAAATCCATTAAATGAAAGGCTATTGGAGAACAGGCTATACTTATATGGTCTAAAGTCTCACCCACAGATAACTTGCTAATTATCAAATGAAAGTTACTTTCTCAATGAAGCCAGCCAACACCTTCACCAAGTGATCTAAGAAAGCATTATTAACAGCATAAACTAATATTTTCTGCCTCTTGATGTGGTACAATAGGAAGTACACAACGTCACCTGTGCAGTATTTTTGCCAAAGACATTTAATCTAATCTAACAACAAGGAAACAATCAGAAAAGCTGAGATTGCAGAACTCCAAAAAATATATGTTAACCATGAAAACAAGAAGGGGAGACTATTTAGAATAAAAGGTGCTAAAAAAAACATGAAAACTAAATGCAGTGTGTAATACTCAATTGGATTCTAGAAGGAATAAGCTATAAATAAAATATTTGAGACACTTAGGGAAATTTGAATATAAATTACATTTTTGGTAATTGATTTTCAAAGTTAATTTTTGGGCTTTGATAACGGTATTGTGATTTTATATAGATGAACCTATTTCTTATGAGAAACATGCTGAAATTTTAGTGGTAAGGTAGTGGAATTTAACTTCAAATGGTAAAATGTTCATCAACGAGTCTAGATTTTAAAAATGCATTTTGCTAGTTTCCAGCTTTTCTGGAAGCTTAAAACTTTTTAAAATAAAAAGTTGGTGGAAAAAATTCTAGATTTTGAACTCAAATATTAATGCCTTTACATAAGTTAGGACACAGTAAATACACACAAAACATGGGTTAAATACTAATTTAAAAATCAGGGAGTCTATGATGGCTGATACACAATAAGGAGATCTAAGAGGAAACATTTTGGTTGGGGTTTCCAGACATTCTGACTAGGAATATATATAATATGCATATATATTAATATATACATGTGTGTGTTTGTGTGTGTGTGATAAAATGAAGATGATCATAATCACTACAAGGTAGTTGTAAGAAATAAATAGGATATTGTGTATAAATGCTTAATCAAAGGAAATGCTTAATCAATAGTAGTCATTGTTAATTTTATTATTATTTAGGACAACTAAGACCTATACACAAATTACTGCAATACAAGGCAAAATACTCAAAGCCAAGAGAGTCCTGTGGAGAACTGAGGAGAGATCATTTAAACTAAGTCCCATAAATAGAGGCTTCATGAAAAGGCGATGTTTCATTCCATATGCCTTAGTAAATTTCAGTGGCACAAAAAAATATAAACTCTTAATTAAAATTTGAGTCTGTAGAGGAAGAGCCCTAGAAATCTTTGAAACATGTATAAATCCATTGTATTTTCTTCTTTGTGAACAAATATACATTTTTTTATGGGAATAATAGGCTACAGAAAGGATAGGCAAAACAATAAATAGCAAGTTTTGAAAGACACTAAAAAAAATAAGAAACGCTTTTTAAAAATGAGAAATGTCATCCAATTTATTAAATGGGGACAGCAAGAATAGCACAAATGACTCTAGAAAATTACAGACTTCCAGCAATATCTTTTAATTCTGTCTCTACAAAAGTCAACGTTCCTCTAACTACTAGAATAGCAGCCACTACAATAGAGTATAAGAAACCACAACAAAATAGGGAAGGATGTGGACACTGATTACTTAAACTAATTAAACACATTCAAATGTTTATTACGAAAAAATTTCAAAATGGGCTGGAAGGCATTACAGAGTTCTACCAGTCACAACAGAAGTCGTGGAAGGCTGGTGAGAACTCTGGAACGAGTTTCCTTTTGCCTATTGCTTAGTTTTGTTGATTGTTTTTCTTTACTCTCTTCACAATTAGGCAGAGGTAGATAAATGAATAGAGTGCTTGTCAATATATATAGGCCAAAAGCCATTTCAGGAGAAGGAAAAAATAAGAGTTCAAACAACAAGCATAGAATGAGTATACTCAAACTGTGAATATGAAATAATTGATTTTTTGAGAATCATATACAGATATTGTTAAAAGAATATTATTCTCTTCAAAATAATACAAAAATCATATTAATTCATTCACTCAACATTTAATTGGATATTCAACGTGTGCTTGGCAGTGAACCAAGATACACATTTGACGCAGTGATATTGCAAAGCTCACAACTCATTTTTAAAACTATTAATGTCTTCCTGTTTTGAGATTGGATATAATTTTGGAAGCACTTTAAAGTGATTTCTGAGCTAAGCCTAGAAAAAAATGATTGATTACCTGACTAATATACTTTTGGTTATAAACAAGTTATGATGAAAAAGTACTAAGATTGTTCATTCATGTAATTTGTACCTTGGCTTTCACAGAAGTTCTGAAAGAGCAGTTCCAAAAATGCTTTTAAAAAAGCAGCATTCGTGGAAAAAGTTTGCTACCCCACAAGGACCTCCTATGAAAGATGCTTATTTGACCCTTTGGTCATTTATTGAAAATTCCATCTTACTGCTATATTACACCTTGCATTTGTGGGATACTTATACCATATGAGGAATTTTCAGCATTTGTTTTTAACTTTAAAAAATGCATGGAGGAAAAGCTATGCTTTGAATTTTATTTAGAATTCCAGTAAGTCAAAGACTTCTAGGCCAATTATATTTTACAGAGCTACCATTTTCTGGACAAAAGCTAGCTACTAAACTATAAGCCTTGTAAGAGGATACAGAGTATCCTTAATCTTAACCCAATCTATAATGTTCTGGACTACTGATAAAGGCCACTTATATTAATACTCAATGTCTCTTCTCTGGTGTAGAGACTGGCATATATATTATACAATTATAAACACTTATTAAATAGCTCATATATATATAGGGAACTCTTTTAGGTCTTTAAGAAACTTTAAAAGATTATGTCTTCTATAGACTTATAATTTATAAATTAAGCAAAATATGTAGAATATATACATTATATACATAATACACATAATGGATATAACATATTTGCTAGCTGATAAATTTGCTAACTGATAAATAAATTATAGAAAAAAAGTATCACAGAGGTTTAGAGAAGGTAGCAATTAGTGTTTCATGATTTAAGCTATCGTGTTTATGAGTTAGTAAATTGTTATTATGGTAAATTTATTTGATTGGGTATATTTTTGAGGAATAAAGTAGAAAAACATGAGTCACAGCATGTAGTTTGCGCCCTGCCCCAGCTCCAAAACTGCATTTTAAATTTTTTATCACATATCTACAGCTATGTATATATAATGATTTTATAATGTTCCAAAAGAAAACCCTTATTTAAGATATTCTTTTGAAAAATACCTAATGGAAAACCACAATTTCAGCAAAAGGAGAACTAATAATCAACTTAAACTGGGCATTATTGAAGAGAATTTAGGGAAAAAATTATAACAATGACATGACAGAAGTGAGGAGGCCCCTTTGTCTTTATTTTTAATAGTTTTAGATGTAATTCATATACCACAAATTCACTCATTTCGTATGTACGATTCAGTGGATTTTACAACTGATTTTACAGAGTTATGCAATCATCATCACAAACTAATTCTGGAACATTTTCATCACCCCAAAAGAAGCACTGTATCCATTAGCTGTCAATCTTCATCCCCCCCTTCCTCCTTCTCTCAATCATAGGCAACTACTAATCTGCCAGTCTCCATAGATTTGCCTCTTCTGGATATTTCATATAAATGGAATCATACTCCCATGTTTTCTTCTGAGAGTATTATCATTTTAGCTCTTACATTTAGATCTATGACCGATTTTCCCCTTTCATTTTTAACTGACATGTAATAACTGTACATATTTATGGGATACAGACTGATATTTCAATATGTGTGTATACTGTGTAATGATAAAATCAGGGTAATTAGCATATCCGTCACCTTAAACGTTTATCATTTCTTTGTGCTCGGAAGATTCAAAATCCTCTCTTCTAGCTTTTTGAATAAATTATAATTAACCATATTAACCCTACAGTACTACAGAACACCAGAACTCATTCCTCCTATCTAGTTGTAATTTCATATGTGTTAACCAACCTCTCCCATCCTCCCTACCCTTCTTAGCGTTTAATATCCACAATTCTACTCTACTTCCTTGAGCTCAAAATATTTTTTTAGTTCTGACATATGAGTAAGAGCATCCAGTATTTGTCATTCTGTGCCTGACTTATTTCATCTAACATAACGTCCTCCACGCTCATCCTTGAATGACAGGATTTCATTCCTTTTTATGGCCAAATAGTTTTCTATTGTGGATATATGTCACATTTTTGTTATCCATTCATCAGTTGATGGACATTTAGGTTGATTCCATGTATTAGCTATTGTGAAGAGTGCTATAATAAACATGAAGGTAAAGGTATCTCTCTTTGATATACTGACTTCCTTTACTTTCGATGAATACTCAGTAATTGGATTACTGGATCTTATAGTAGTTTTATTTGTAGTTTTTTGAGAAACCTCCATACTGTTTTCCATAATAGCTATAATAATTTACATTCTCACCAACAGTGTATAAGAGTTACCTTTTCTCTGAATCCTTGCCAGCATTTGTTATTTTTTGTCTTTTTGATAATAGCCATTCTAACTGGGGTGAGATGATATGTCATTGTGGTTCGATTTGCATTTCCCTGACAATTAGTGATGTTGAGCCTTTTTCATATATTTGTTGGCTTTGAGAAATGTCTGTTCAGTTTTTTTGCCCACTTTTAATAGGATTATTTGTTTTCTTACTCATGAGTTGTTTCAGTTCCTTCCATATTCTGGATATTAGTCCCTTGTTGGATGAACAGTGTGCAAATATATTCTCCTATTCTACAGTTTGTCTATGCAGAAGCTTTTTAGTTTACATAGTCACATATATCTATTTTTGGTTTTTGTTGCCTGTGCTTTTGAAGTCTTACCCATAAAGTCTTTCCTGGACCAATATCCTGAAGCATTCCACTGTATTTTCTTCTAGTAGTTTTAAATTTAGGGTTTTAAGTCTTTAATCCATTTTGAGCTAATTTTGTATATGGTGAGAGACAGGGGTCTAGTTTTATTCTTCTGCATATGGACATCCAGTTTTCCCAGAAGCATTTGTTAAACATGGTGTCCTTTCCCTAATGTCTGTTCTTGTCTCCTTTATTAAAAAACCAGTTGGCCATAAATATGTGGACTTACTTCTTGGTTCTCTATTTTGATTTACTGATCTATGTGTCTGTTTTTATACCAATGCCATGCTGTTTAATGATTATTGCTTTGTAGTATATTTTGAAGTCAAGTAGTGTTATGCCTTCAACATTGTTCTTTTTGCTCAGTGTTGCTTTGTCTATTCAGAGTCTTTTGGGGTTCCATACAAGTTTTAGGATTGTTTTTCATATTTGCTTTGAGTAATATCATCATTTTAACAATATTAATTCTTCCAATCATGATCCTGGGATGTCATTCCATTTGTTTGAGTCCTTTTTAATTTTTCTTTCATCAGTGTTTTGTAGTTTTTATTGTAGAGGTCTTTCACCTTCTTGGTTAAATTTATTCCTAGCCGCCTCCCCCCTCCACCACACCCTCCTAGCAGGAGGCCTCTTTCTCATAGCTAAGATCTCACTAGTTTCAAAAGCAGTTCTCTCTCCTTACCCCTTCAGGCTTAGAGTTAATAATTTTTTTTTTTTTTTTTTTTTTTTTTTTTTTTTTGCTACTCCTAGTTTCTGGGAGGTTCACCATTCCTAGCTGTTTCCCTTAAACCAGTCCAAACCTTTGTAAATTAACCTTTCATGAAACTCTCTTCAGTTACTTCTTTTGAACAAGCCCTCTGTTTTCTGCTAGGATGCCACCTGACACAATTATTGTGGTGACATTTTTAGAATGTAAAGGTCTACGATAATCCTAATATATTCCAGAGAGAACAAAACAGATTGACCATAAAAGTGAGATTAAGAGTAACACTGGACTTTTCACTGACAATACTGGATATGAGAAATATCTTCAACATTCTGAAACTAACAAACAAAAATACAAAGAACAAAAAAACAAGCAAAATACACTTGGAAGTTTAAAAACTAAGTAACTCTTGTTTATATGTAAAATCATGCTGTCTGCAATGAAAAACCATTTGGCATTCTCTTTTCCAATTTGGATGCCTTTTATTTATTTCTCTTGCCTGATTGCTCTGGCTAGGATTTCAGTACTATACCGGATATGAGTGGTGAATCCTTAATATTGTTAAGATGGCAGTACTACTCAAAGTGATCTACAGACTCAGTGCAATCTATCAAAATTTCAGCTGCCTCTCTCTTTTTTTTAAGACATGGAGAAGATGATCCTAAAATTCATATGGAAATACAGGAGAACGTAACAGCTAAAACACTCTTGAAGTGTGAAGGATTCACACTTCTTTCTTTTTATTTTTCTTTTCATTTTTTTTTCACACTTTCTGATTGCAAAATTTATTACAAAGCAACAGGAGTCAAGACACTATGGTATTGCCATAAAGACAGATATATAGATCAGTGGAATGAACTTGAGAGTTCAGAAATAAACCCATACATTTATGGTCAATTGAGTTTTGACAATGGTGCCAAGATAATTCAATAAGAATAATCTTTTTTCAACAAATGGTTTTAGGACAATTGGATATCTGCATGAGATAAACTGCTAGCTAGACTAACCACTCATATTCAATATAGTACTGGAAGTCCTAGACAGAGCAATCAGGCAAGAGAATAGGATATTTGCTGTGCATTTGTATTATATGGTCTTTATTATGTTGAGGTATGTTGTTTCTATGCCTAATATGTTGAGAGTTCTTATCATGAAGGGATGTTGAATTTTATCAAATGCTCTTTTGGCATCTATTGAGATGAACATACAGTTTTTGTGCTTCATTCTGTTGAAGTGATGTATCATATTTATTAATTTGCATGTGTTGATCCATCCTTGCATCCTTGGGATAAGTCCCACGTGATCATAGTGGATGATGTTTACTAGTATTTTGTTGACGATTTTTGCATCTATGTTCATCAGAGATATTGGCTTGTAGTTTTCTTATTTTATTGTCTCATTGTCTAGTTTTTGCACAAAGTAATGCTGGCTTTGTGGAATAAGTTAGGAAGAATTCCCTCCTATACACCGTTTTGGAATAGTTTGAGAATTAGCATTAGTTCTTTAAAAAATTGGTAGAATTCAGCAATAAAGCCATTCGGTCATGGGCTTTTATTTTTGGGGAGGCTTTTTATTACTGATTCAATCTTGTTACTCATCATTTGTCTGTTCAGGCTTTCTGTTTCTTCTTAGTTCAATCTTATAGATTATATGTGTCCAGGAATATATCAATTTCCTCTTGGTTTTCCAACTTTTTAGCATACAGTTGTTCATAAATAGTTTTTAATGATCCTTTTAATTTCTGTTATAATGTCTCCTTTTTTGTTTCTGATTTTATTTCTTTGAGTTTTCTCTCTTTTTTTCTTAGTCTAGCTAGTTGTTTATCAATTTTATTTATACTTTCAAAAAGCAAAGTTTTATTTTGTTGACCCTTTGGATTTTTTTATAGTATCAAATTAGTCTATTTCTGCTCTAATCTTTTTTTTACATACTTTCCCTGGTTAGAACCTTCAGTACAATGTTGAATAGAAGCGAGAACGTGCATGCTTGTATTGTTCCTGAAATTACGGGGAAAATATTTACTCTTTCACCATTAATTATTATGTCAACTGTGAGCTTTTGAAAGATGCCCTTTAGTAGGTTGAGAAAGTTCCTTTGTATTGCTAATTTACTGAATGTTTTTTATCATTAAAGGGTGTTAGATTGTCAAATGCATCTATGGAGAATACCATGGCTTTTTTTTTTATTTATTCAATTAATTGAATATATTAAATTGACTGATTTTCAAATGTTAAACAAACCTTGCATTCCTTGTTAAAGATTTTGCATCTATACTCATAAAGGATATGGTTTGTGGCTTCATTTTCTTGTGATGTCTTTGGTTTTGGTATCAGGGTAATATTGGCCTTATAGAATATTTGAAAAGTTTTCCCACCTCTTTTATTTTTTGGAAGAGTTTGTGAGGGTTGGTATTAATTCTTCTTTAAATGTTTACTAGAATTCACCAGTGAAGCCTGGGAATTTTTTTATTGTCATTTTGTAAAAGTTATATGATAACAGAAGGAAACATAGAGAATAGAGAATATCTCAGTTTTTTTCCCCCTGATTCTGCAATTTAGAAGCTATATGTCTTTCGGCAAGCTCATTTTCCATGTCTGTAACTTAGTAGTAAAACCATCAGTTCTATCTATTTTCATGATTAATTTTGAAGATTAAGTAAAATGATAGATGTAATGTCTTCCTGTAACCAGAAAATGTTATGCTTCTATAGCCTACTACATTTATTATTTCTTGAATATAATATGAAAAATTCTCTCGGCAGATAGTCAAAAGTTCCATTAAGTGTCTGAGAAGCAAACTTAGCACCTTAATCTATGTTCCTGGGGTAAGTATCACAGAACCTACAGTGTGCATTGTACTGAAATGAGTACCTATGGAGATGTGTACCCAGCTCCTTTTTCTTCCCATTACTATTTCTTCTCAACCCTATAGTGCCAAAAGTGCGAGTCAGAGGTCTGCCAATTTCCCCGCTTGGTGATTCAATTGTCTTTGTAAGAAAATCAGTTACCACCTGGACATTCTTTTCACTTAAATCGAACAATTAGACTAGTCCCACAGTGCTTTTCACTGCTAAGAAAAAAGAGCCAATCTCCAAATAACTGGCATGTTCCTCCTTAAATGGACTCTTTCCTACCTAGAGAACTGCTTAAAGGAGCTATTATATATTTACCTCTATGTCCAAATCTAGCATTAAGTGAATTAGCTTATTCATGTTTCCAATCTTGAGAATAAAGTTAGTCCCTGTCTTAGCTAGGGTTGCTATAACAAAATACCATAAACTGGATGGCTTAAACAACAAAAATTTATTTCTCATGGTCATAGAGGTTGGAAGTCCAAAGTCAGAGTGCCAGCAGAGTTGGGTTCTCAGTGAAGACATTTATCCAGGTTTCAAACTGCTGAATTTTCACTGTATCCTCACATGACAGAAAGACAGCTAGCTAGCTCTCTGACGTTTTCTTACAAGGGCACTAATCTCATTCATGAGGGCTCTACTCTCATGACCTAATTAACTCCCAAAGGCCCCACATGCAAATATCATCGCATTTGGATTCGAATTTCAACATATGGATTTCAAAGGGACACAAACATTCGGTCCATCATAGTCCCCTACTTACATGTAACTTCACATAAAATCAGCCATTGCTGCTTCTCATATCCTACTCTCCCAACCTTCAACCTACCTCATCCTTATCCTATCCTTTGCCTCTATTGTAGGTCACATTGCCTCTGCCAAAGGATTCATAGGTTCTGGAGAATGTATGGTCAGCCCTCCGTATCTGTGGGTTCACATCCATGGATTCAACCAACAGTGCATCAGAAATACTTGGAAAAAAATTGCATATGTAATGAACATATAAAGACTCTTTTCTTTTTATTATCCCCTAAACCAGGGGTGGGGAACCTGCAACCTCAAGGCCACAGGTGGCCTCCAGATCCCCAAGTGTGGCCTCCTGACCAAATCCAAACTTCACAGAACAAATCCCTTTATTAAAAGAATTGTTATGTAAAAGTTGAATTCAGTCAGAAGGCTGCACTGAAGGATCCAGAAGGATCCTATGTTGTTTACAATCTAAACAATATAGTATAACAACTATTTACCTATCATTTACATTGTATTAGGTATTATAAGTAATCTAGAGGTGATTTAAAGTATACAGGAGGATGTGCATAGATTATAAGCAAATAATACAACATTTTATGTCAGGAACTTGAGGAGCCTTGAATTTTGGTATGTGTGGTAGGTCTCAGAACCAACCCAGAACTTTAAGAAGAGAAAGAAAGAAAGAAAGGAAAAAGATACATGGCAGAAAGATTAAACTTCTGTGAGCTGAATCCAAGATAAGCCTCTGAGCAATGCCAACCAATCTGAATGGCAATGAGCCACAAATGTACCAATCCCCTATATTGTCTAAAGCCTTTACTTCAGTTTATTTCTTGCCTAAATCTTCAATAATTAGAAGATTGCAAAAAGTAAAAAATATCTTCTTAAAGACAAATAATTATTGGAGAGGTATGGTTAACAGTGAATCACACCTCAGTAAAAATTAGGATAACTAGGTTGTTGTCTGTCTAAATTCTACCTAAATTCTATCATTTATATTGGAGGAATGAATAATTTTATTTGGCAGGGAAAAATATATTATCATTTTGAATGAGAAGCAATTTGTAAAATTGAAAAGCTTTGGCAGTACACCTTAGTAAAGGACTTGTGGCACTATAATGTTACCAATCATCACATATTGAGTATGTTCTGGGCATAATTCCAAGTGAGTTATTCCATTTAATCCTCTTGACAACCTATTAAATAGGTACCATTATTATCTTTGTTTTGTAGATCACAAATTTGAGACTAAGGGAGATTTAAAAACGTGGCTAGGGACATACCATCTAGAGGTAGAGCCAGGATTTGAACATGAGTTCTAGACCTCTATGATGACTGGCTACCTAAAGGCCCAATAGCAGAAATACTGGGACTCATAGGCAGATAAAGATGCAGTGCTGGTATGTGGGACAATTCTTTTGACAATAATCAGGGGTATTAAATATTGCTCTACTTCTAAGTCTAGGAAACAGGGAGCAAAATCATTATGCTGCCAGCCCATCCCCCACATTCTTAAGGTCAGTATCTTAGATGAGTACATTCTCAGGCCACCTTATTGAGATAATAGGTTTTCAGAAAGTAACATACAGACTTGATAAATTGTAATGTCATGTAAACAGACAATTGTCATCTAAATTGCAAATAACTGATTTAAAAATGATCCATTGGAAAAAAGGCCATTCCATAGTTCAGGATTCCTTGATCACATATAAACACAAGGAGGTTATGAAATCTAACAGCTCTAAATTAAAATTAACCCTGGTCTCCTTCTGTCATAGTTTTTAGGAACTGTAGTTTATTGTTACCATAATTTGAACTACTACTGACACTATGTAAAATTAATTAATAAATTCAGATTAAAATAAAAGGTAAGATTACAGTAATTGTAAATGATCTTTCATTTAAAATTAGATTTTCAGACACCTAATTGTGAACTGAGGTTGTTCTGAATTGACAGCTTTAAATCTGAACTAGATCTTGTATTAAGGCTTGGTATTTTTGTATGAACATTTGAACTTCCCTAAAGAATAGTACTTTGTAACCAACCGGGGATGATAGATATTGTCTCATACTTGAGCTGGCAATCCAAGCTTAATTTATGTATTTGTTCTGCTGAACTTGATACATCTGTTATCCCCCCTTTAGAACTCAGGAAAATCAGCAAGGAAAAATCAAACAACCCTATCAAAAAGTA
>VBSM01001265.1:63996365-64012595 GCA_008086735.1 Cheirogaleus medius
GGCAATATATGTAACCGTAATATTTGTACTCCCATAATATGCTGAAATAAAAATTAAAAAATAAAAAAAATTAAAAAATAAAAAATAAATGCTGTGGGAGAAAAAAAGAAAGAAAGAAATATAAGAAAGGACATAAGCCAATGAAATTTTATAATGAATTTAATTATTAATAATTACTAACTCCACAAAAGTTTACTAAGCATCTATTATGCAAAATGTATGATCAAAAAATTCAACTACTAGTCAGACAGGTTCTTGTCCTCATGGAACTCGCATTTTTAAAAGTGAGATAAGATTATATGAAAGATAATGATATTAATAATATTGCCAGGTAGAAAGTACAGTCATGCTCCACATAAGGATGTTTTGGTCAATGACCAATCACATTTGCCATAGTAGTCCCATAAGATTATAATGCCTTATTTTTACTGTACCTTTTCTATGTTTACATATACAAATACTTACCATTGTGTTATGATTGCCTACAGTATTCAGTACAGTAACATGCTGTACAGGAGCCTAAGAGTAATAGGCTGTACCATATAGCTTAGGTATGTAGTAGGCTATATTGTCTAGGTTTGTGTAAATGCACTCTATAATGTGTGTACAATGATGAAATCATCTAATGACACGTTTCTCAGAATGTATCCCCATTGTTAAGTGATGCATGACTATATCGTAATCTAGTGCTAATGGAAAGAGTTTCACCTGATTCAGCATAAGTAAGATAAATGAAATAACATGAGCTAATACACGTAAAGTGCTTAAAATAGCTTTTAATAGTCACTATTATTGTTACTTAATATATTGAAAGTTTATGAATTACCTAAGTTTATACTTTTAAGTACCAAAATATGTTTCAATTATGACATTTTGGGTTAAAAAGAGCCATTAAATACACACACTGTTCTGCTATTTTACATAGAGTAACCTAATCATAAAAATTTCTCAAAACTAAGAGTAATACTATGAACGTTGATTTTTTTGCTGAAATGTAATACAGTAAGGCTTTCTGAGAAAAATAAGGAAAAGGACTAACATGAACTAAGTTTTTAGTATTTCTCCAACATTTCACATATTAAATCTATATTAAAATTCATATTTTAATGTCTGTACAGAGTTTCTGTCTTTCAAATTATAAGTCATTTTCCTTTATAGCTCCATTGACATTTTTCCACTGTCAAACATTTACTGTTTTTTTCCAATCACATAATTTTTTTATTTCAAAATATTAAAAGGGTACAAATGTTTTTGTTACATGGATAGCTTTTATAATACTTAAGTCAGGACTATAAGTGTGCCCATCACTCGAACAGTGTTATTAGAGACAACTCTACCCATCCAGGGCACATTGCACCATATTGTATCTAATCTGCTGTGGACTGGGAAACCAGACAACCAAACATATGAACCATGTGTAAGGAGACTAAGTGAGGGCTTAATGGACTCTATTTAAGTGCCTAGATGACACAGATTTTGTGACCTATATTTTAGCTTCCCAGAGCTTTTTGCCTTTTTCATACATAATTAGCTGAGTTTGTGTAACTTGAGGTTGTCTGATAATGCAACTCCATATAAAGGAGGTGCTAGCGTCTATCTTTTCACTTATTGTTATAATGGTTGAATTAACCAATAAAAACCATGACAGTGCATCTTCTGTTACTGCCACTGAATATGTGATGCCATCATAAATAGCTAAAGAATACCCAGCCCAGCCCTCATTTCAGCTTGACTCTAGTCCAAGGGATGGACTACAGATCACAGAGGAAAAGCTCCACTCTTCCTATTATAAAGATAAATTTTAAAGAGGAGGAAGTGAAGAAGGAGGAGGAGAATCATTTTCTTTGCTTATAAAGGGAAAGGAGGAAGCTGTCTTCTCTTCCTTTCTTGTAAGAGTCTCCTTGAACACAAAAGGTGCTTGAGTCTGAAAGGGGGCTGGGAACCTGCAGCCTTAGGCCCACATAGGACCTTCTGGATCCTTTTAGTAAGAGGATTTGTTCTGTGAAGTTTGGATTCAATTGAGGGGCCACACTTGGGAATCTAGATAAACCCAGTCTCTAGTTTCACAATGCAAAGATGTCTACAAGGTTGCAGCCCTCATAACCCCTTGAAATATAAACACATACCTCCAGACTTAATCTAGAAGCCTATCTTAAAATATAACTGAGGAAATAAGTGTTGTTATATTTTCTTCTGCTTCGCTATACAAATTGTGTGAAAGGTCATCCTAACCTCCTAGTTTTCTAGTTTTTGTGGGCTGTCTACATGCATGCACTCTGTTGTGTTTACTCAATAACAAATCAGTGTTCTTTTTTTCCGTACTGATGTGGCTAGGACTCTCTCTTTGTTGCTAGGACTGTTTAACTTACTCATATACTTCCCATTTGTCAGCCATGATCCCACCAACTCTCAGTCCTGAAATAATCTACCTCCCCAACGCACCCAGCTTTAGGTGCAAGTTTGGGCTCTATTATCCAAGAGTTGTCACGGCTATAGTTAGCAAGTTGAAGGCATGTTCTTAGGATAATAAATATATCCCTAATTCTGACAGCATAGATGTGTGTGAAAGAATAGCATTTAAAATTAGGATTTCCTTTTATATATTATACATTCAATCTTAAAATATGGTAACTGCAAATTTTTTCTTGAACAAACAAGCTATTAAAAATGAAATGCTCAAAATCAAATATGGGAAAATTACTTAAGTTTTTTTAAAAAGCATTTTTGTTCTATCTCATTTCCTTGTTTTATTCCCTTAACAACACTTATCATTATCGGAAATTAGCTTTTATCCTTCTTAAAATTGAGATATAATTTACATATAGTAAAAATCACCCTTTATCGTATATAGAAAAGCATTTCTTTATACCAAATTTTCTGTAAAATAGCAAAACTCTGATAAACTCATAGTGAAAAGAGGAAAACTTCTAAAAGCAAGTGTTAAGTACATTTTTTGGTTTTCCTCCTCATTAACTACCGTAGAAAAAAACTGTACTTAGAGACACAATAAACTAAAATTGTGCAATTATGTAGTCAGTCCCCTTCTTCCTCTTAAAAGGAAGCAAACTGTGTAATAGTGTACACAGATGACCTTAAGTGCCTTAAGAAAGCAAGGCATGATAACATCAGTTGTCCCACACACCCCATCAGCAGGTTTGGAATGCTGCTTTCATCATAAGAGGTGGTGTTAACAGTGGAAAGTGTATGAGCTTTGAGGTCAGAGAAGATCTGTGTTTGAATCGAAGACCTATTAATTACTGCCCTCTCAGACAAGTTACTTAGCCTTTCATTTGTAAAATGGAGATAATACTGCTAATTTCATATAATTGTGATGAGGACTAAATAAGATACAGAAAATAAGGCAATAGATTTGTTTCTGGTACAAACAAGGAGATTAAATGGTAGCTGATTATTATTGTTATTATTATTGTTGTTGTTATTATTTAGCCATCCTCATCACCCAACCAGAAGCATCTTGCTCTGCTCTGGACAACTCATAAAACTGATGAAACTCTGGAAAGAAATAGCTCTCCTATTGTGAAAAGTGGAAGCAGCAGCACCTCACTAAAGGAGGGAAGAAATATGTAAGGCTTTCGCTTGCACTTCAATGAATACCCAGGGAAGGGTGATAATTGCTTTCTTCCTTCGCCAATTAAGGTTGTGCTGCAGTTTTGCTGGACTGAGGGGAGATTCTATTCCAATGCTTTCCTTGACCAGAAATTGGAATAAGGAGGGAGCTGGGGCAGAAAATTCTCTGTGTTCCTTTCCGAGGGTTTGGATTTAAGAGAAAGGAGGCATAAAAGGGGCTACGTAAACCGCCCTGCTTGAGCAGATCTCTGACTGGACTTTCAGTCAGGTACGTTAGGACAAAACACCTGAAAAGTATAAACTGTTCTTTGTTTCTATACTTTTATATTTTCACTTTCATTTAGATTCCTAGAGGAGGTTTCTTTTTTAAAAGTGCTATGCTTTGTAAACTAGGGGGAAGAGGGATCTTCCAATTTTAGGGCATTTGTGGATCATCTGTGGCCAGGAACTGAGGTAACTAAGGCTGTCCCTGGCTATGCCAGCCCACTCTTCCTCCCTGCTGGGGCCTCAAACATAAACCTGTGGTTAAGGAGCTATGCAGTGAGACCAAAACACAGAGGGAGAGCAAAGATAACCCCAGACTTAAATCCTTTCTATCTAGGATTTTTTTAAAAAAAAAAAAACCACTTAAGGCAATTATCACATAAATGGAACTTAATTCTCCTGGTAGAATGTAAACTACTTGAGGAAATAACCCCTGTCTCATTCACCTCAGTTTCCTTCCCAATGTCTATCATAGAGCCTTACCCACAGTAAATGCTTACTACTTATATGTCCAGGCATATAATATTTTTATACTGTCATTATACTACATGTATTATAAAGTAGCGGTATACGTGATACAAAAAGAAAGATCAGAAACATTCAAGGGCACATCTGGCTCTGGCAAAGCTGAACCTGTCTGGGCCTTAGTTTCCTCAATTAAAAAGTTGAATTGGATTATCTCTAATTTAATTTCTGACTCTAAATCAAAAGAAAAAAGAGGAAAAAGGTAAGAGAGGACAGGAGGGAGGAAGGGAACAGAGAAGAAGTCAAGGAAGGAAGCAGAGAAAGGGTGCTTCTGTCAGACTTACAAATCCCAGAAAATTCCCTAAGGAAGCATCCTTGTCATTTAATGACTTCAGTATGGGCCTTGAGAGAATGTGGAAGTCACTGTTACTATGCAATTACAGACAAATTTTAGTAAATTGAAAAGGATTTGGAAAGAGAATAAACTATTCCATGCCCAGGTGGAGCAAGGAAGAGAATGTGGGTGAGCCATTGAAAATTACCAATTCCCAATGTGGGAAGGTGGTCCTCTATGTTGAGTTAGTGCATCTGTACCTTTTATTTGGCCTGTGGTAATAATGCAATTTCTCCCTTTGTTTGCTAAAGCCTGAGCATTCATCCAGCTCCTAGTCTTTATAATTCCTAAGGTGAAGAGCCAAATTAGTCAATTAAAATGCACAGTATCAGTAGGTGTGCACTTCAGTGGTTTACAATTGCTGTCTGCTGCTCCACGGATTAACACAGGAAAAATCTTTTCTGAAATGCAGATAACAAGAATCTTATCTTGTAGTAACAACCTCCACTAATCAATTATGTTGCTATTAGTTGATAGTAGTAAAACCTTTTTTAGTACATAAAATCTATTTTAAAAGATACCACAGATCATATCGGCTCGCCGAATTTCCACAAACCTTGAATACTGCCTTCTCTTGTTTCAATGTTAACCAATCTTTCTTTAGAATATTTCCTATGTACTTCAACACATAACACTGAGTTTCCCCTGAAGTAATTAATTAATTAATCAATTAATTAAAAATAAAGTGCTACTGGGCTCACTCTGTCAGGGAGCTAAAATATTTGATACTTCTCAGAAAGAGGCAATGATCTACGTTTACTACAAAGATCATTGGCTTTTCAGTAATAATGTCTGATTTATTTTTAAAACATCCAAAGGATATTATATGATAAGCACCTTACAGAATAAAATAAAAGAGACATACGTCTATCCATTCATAAGCATGATGCCACAGTCTCAATTTTATTTTCTACCAATCTAAAGAGACCACGGGGTCTGGAGATAGACACATATAAATCAGACACCAACATAAACTATGAGCAATAGGAGCTCCCCAATGAGGAAGAGAAAGCAGAGCACACACTAAAACAGAATCAATCACTTTCTAGTTGAGATTAGTTGAGAAGCCACTTTAATTTTTCAGTGTGTACAGAATCCTCTAGAAATAAAATTTACTCAGACCAGCTAATTTTTAGTACTGCCTCCTCCAAGATCCAAAATATCTAACCAGCATCTTATAACATATTTAACAAAAGACGGAATGAATTAAACCCCATTTCGAGGTCACAACATGAATGCTAAGGGCTCTTATAACACTTTAAGAAGAAAATTCAAAGTAGACTCCTCAGAATATGTTAAAAATTTCAAAACAAAACAGAATTAGGCCAAATAAATTTTTGATGCAGAACACTAAAAAGTTGATTTTTTTCTATCAAAGACTAGAATATCAATATGTTTAACTACTACATCTAAATAATACCCTGTCTATTAATAATTTTTGAAGCATTTGGGACAAAAAAGAAAGAAGAGGAATGTGAGGGAATTAAGATGTTTTTAGTGGCCATGCTATGGTAACTCAGCACTGGTAAACACAGGACTATTTATAAACTAATCTGCAAAAGGAATTACATGAATTCCAACTTTATTCTCAAATCTATGTGAGAATTACCTCCTCCCATCTTCTGCCCCTGTCCTTCTCCCCCTAGAAAACACCTCTCTAGTCTGGTAACAGATATGTGGAGCAAATTAAAAGTAAATCCTGGAAGTTCTATTTCTTAAGTAAAAATGTGCACTTTTTAATTTCATGATGTTCACGATAAAATACTGAATAAAACTGGATAAAAGTCATATTGGAGGACAGAATCTAAAATCTGGTAGCCACAAAGCCATGCCCGTATCTGAAAAAGTCAAGATTGAGTAGGAAAAGTGACAGGTAGTTATCACATTGAATGATAATTTATAATTAAGGAAAAGTTTATCTCACATACTCAAGCTAACAAGCAGCACAGGTCTGATAACAAATCCATCATAAATACTGCTTGTGTGAGAGTAAGGAGAGGTCCCATAGGAATAGAGTGATGTTGAACAATAAATGATATGACCATAGAAACAGTCCTTAAAATTCTGCATGAACATTGCATAAAGTTGTCAGGTTGCTCTTAGAACATCTGTAGAGTTGTAAATAGTTAATTATAGAGACATAAACACAGACTCATTGAGAAGTATCCAACTCTATGCAGATCAAAGGAAAGCAAAAGTTCTGTTTCTTTTAAGTTATGTTTTTAAAAGATGCTTTTTAAAAATTCAATACTTCCAATATTGCCTTAGTTCCATCCTCTTGATATAGCACCTCTTGTATACTCCTGGATACAGCTGGAACCCATTCTACTAAGTGAAGCATCTCAAGAATGGAAAAACAAGCACCACATGTACTCACCAGCAAATTGGTATTAACGGATCAACACCTAAGTGGACATGTAGGAATAACATTTGTTGGGTGTTGGGCGGGTGGGAGGGAGGAGGAGGGGATGGGTATATACAAACATAATGAGTGAGATGTGCAACGTATGGGGTGTGGTTATGCTTGAGGCTCTGCCTCGAGGGGGGAGGGGGGCATGGGGAATATACATAACCGTAATATTTGTACCCCCATAATATGCTGAAATAAAAAAAAAAAAAAACATTTAGGTCACTGATTTGCTACAGAAGAATTTTTAGAGTGCTATCAATTTATCAATGTAACCAATTTAACCAATGTAACCAATTTCTGAACAAGAGTTTTCTAATGCAGCTCCTATATTGTAATGATTTCATTATATTAATATTGTTAAGAAAGATTTTCATTAAAATAAATGTTTTTATGTTTGAATCTTTTCTTCTAATGAGGTATTTCAATGGCTACTGATAATTATAAAGAATATATTTTTGAAATGAATCTCTTAAAAAACTAAAAAATCCAATTTGTGTTATCAAAACTGTAAGATTGTTTGGTGTCTTGAAAAACAAACAAAAATAAACAGGAGCCATCCCTCAAAGCATTGCATATAAACAGCCCAATTTAGAAATATATAAATACACGGGATAGTTTAATTTTAAATAGAACTTATTTTTAGTGTCAACTAAAATAAACATAAGCATTAAACTGATTAACAATAAGAATTTTATCCAGTTACAATGTCAATGTTTCATCAAGTCTAAGATACTACTGCTGTCCCGTGTATGTGGTAGGGGCTATTAAACACTTGGAATGTGGCTTGTGTCACTGAAGAACTGAATTTTCAATTCTATTTAGTTTTAATTAACTTAAATCTAAATAGTCACATGTAGCTACTGGCTACATGTGACTAATCTGTACATTAAAAACTTATTATATAACTTAGTGCGCTTTAATTCTGCTCTCCAAATATAACAGCCTAGCTCAGCCTTGGAAATTATTGACTCACTACTTACAAAAGATTTAACTCCATAAAGAAAAAAGTCTGGTATTTTTAACCCACCATTATATCCTCAGTATTTGTCACAACACCTCAGTAACTACTGTATAAAATAATTATTTAAATGATAAAAGAAAAAAGCAGAACATTCCTCTTTCACTGCTATTTTACTCTGTCTTTACTATCCACGTGCATAGTCTCCCAACTGTAAGGCAGAGAACAAACCTGGTAGCCGACAAGCAAGATTAGGCTAATCTTTTGCCTTAAAATGTTTTAATGTAATATTTTTTTCAAAATGGGATCAATCCACAAATTTTCTAACAAAATTTTAACTTGTCACGTTATAGAATACATTTAGTATAACAAATATTTTGAGTGATTACTGTGTATTATCATGTAATTTAAGTGATTTTGTATTTGAATTTATGTTATCTTTAGCATTAAACCACATGATTTTTATTGCTATAGGTTAATGAGAAAAAATTAGGTTGTATTTTTACTAAATGAGTGTAAGAATATCAGAAAAAGTATGATAGGGAAGATTTTATAATGGTTCAAAGAGGAAAAAAATTGGCACCAGAACTGAGTTCTTATGTGGTACCTGGCAGTAAAACCTATAGTACAGCTAATAATGCTAACCCATTCGTTTGACTACAGTCTTTAAAGCATTGAAGCAGAAAAGAAATCTATGACTTTTGTAGAATTATTGGACTTTTCTCAATCTTTCTGTTAAAAAGTCAAGCTTTGTCTCTGATAATATTACTTTTTATTCCTTCCTGTCTGGTTACAATGTTTTAATGCCAAATGTTAAATGTTAAAATGTTATAACATTTCAATGTTAAAATGTTTTAATGCCAAAGATGTATATTTCTATTATATAATTTCATAATATTTTATTAAATTGCTAAATATTTGCTATCAGCTTTTGGTAGGTTGGAAAATCTTAGAGGAGGAATTGCGTATTTTCCTTCAAAGGTTCAAAGTAGCATGCTGTTTTAATTAATGGTACGTGGAAAGGATAAGGAATGTTACTAAAATAAAATAAAGCACCAATTTGGAAATTTAAATAAAACTATACTATAGCAGGTGAAATTTAGTTTCAGCAAACATTTACTTTCACATAACTTAATATTGTTAAATTGATTAGTTTTGGGGAGTGGGAATATTTGGTTTATAAACATATCTTTATTATATAGTTCTATATGAATTTTATTGCACAAGAATTCCAAACTACTTTTATGTTTAAATATAAGAAATTAACATTAAAATAAAAATAATTTAATTAACACTAGAGATCAACAAGAAGTTATTTTGTGTTTTGTTGCTATTTTTGATTTCCTTTCCTTTGAAAGAGATTGCTTTGTAACTCAAGCTTGGAGGGGTTGGGAGTCATTTTAGGTTGCCTATGATCTTAAGGAAGAAATCCAAGATCTATCATGAAATAGCTCTGGCCTACTTTTCCAGCTTTCTCTCTTCCCTGCCACTCACTCTGCATTCCAAACAAATACACTTAGCTAGATTTCCAGAAAGCTTCTTGTCCTCTCGTCTCTCCATGCTATACAGTGTTCTTTAATTCTTTTGGTTTATTTTGAATTAATTACTTGATTTTTTTTTGGCTTAGCCTAATGCTACACATCATAATGCACTGGACTTTAAATTCAATTCTATGGTAAATTTCCCCAGGTAGCCCTATTTTTGCTTTTTCCTAGGACTACGTGTATCCTATTTCATTACATTTGTTGCTCTATAAACACAAAATGTCAATATTGTATTGATATTTTAGTTGTCTTATCACCCTGATTTATCCATAAACTTCTCAAGTCCAAGGACTACATTTGTATTTCCAGAGCCTAGCTTAGTCTCAAGTACATATTTAGCAATTAATAAACAGTTTTAAATGAGTGAATAGTGGGGTAAATGAGCATCTGACTACTTGACATTTATGTAAACCCAGAAGAACTGTATCCTAGAGCATTAAAATATCTTGATAATGTGATTATTAATCCACCTTTGATAATCTTTGGAGAATCACAGAAAACTAAAGCATTCCCAGGAGAATTAAGATGAGTATATATTGATCTAATTTCAAAAACAGAGTAAAAGTAAATTGTGGACACTTCTATTCATGTGTAGGAGTATTAATTTTCTACAAACTCAAAGACTTAAAATAATACAAACTTATTCTCTCACAGTTTTGAAGGTTAGAAGTCCAAAATTAAGGTGTTGTCAGGGTGATGTGTTCTAAAGGGTATAGGGGGAGAATCTGTTCTACGCAGTTCTCTTGACTTCTGGTGTTGTCACCAATCCTTGGTGTCCCTAAGCATGTAGATGCATGACTCCAATCTCTGCCTCCTTGTCACAAAGAATTCTCCCTGTGTATCCATCTTTGTGTTTCTTCTCCTCTTCTTATAAGGAAACCAGTTATACTGTATTAGGGGCCCACCCTAATGAACTCATCTATACTTGATTACATCTGCAAAAACCTTATTTCCAAATAAAGTCACATTCACATGGAAAATAATACGGAAATTTCTGGGGCCCAACAAATGTTCATTAAGAGAAAAGATATGTCAAATTTACACTACTTCTATTTGCTTTAAAGTTCTTACATGGCTTGATCTGGATAATGTCAAAGATACAGAGTACTTTGATTTAAGAGACAGTTAACACAGTCAATATGAATTAGGACAATAGATAGGAAAATATTAGCTGGTTTAGGTGAGTTAAACTAATTAGCAAAATCCTTAAAGTATTATATATTGCATATTTTGCATATTATCAGCCTCAATGGGCATTGTATTGTGCTCTGCTGCAGGATGCTGTAATGCATTCGTTGAAATTCCACATATTTATCAAAAATTAGGATCAAGGTATATTTATGTAATTTGCATAGGATTAAAAAACATAAGGGGTTGATAATATAGAAAAACAGAATGAAGACTTAAGTATCTCTACAGACAATTATGCTAGACCTAAATTAAATGTAAATTAATTAAATTGAAAAAAGATAAATGTAAAATCTTATACATAGGTTCAAAAAGCCACCTGTTCAATTACAGGATTGAGAAGAATCAACCCAGTAATGGGTGATGGAAAACCAATCTATGAATTTTAAAGTCAATATATGCTAATAATATAATGTAGCTAACAATGGCAACAATAAAAAATACTAATACAATCATAAATAGCATTCATTTTCCTATTCACAGAATCCAGAAAAAGGTCAGAACATTGCTACACGCCAGTCAGGCTACTTATGAATTGGACTAGCTACATTTTAAGGGTGGAATGTTCCAAGAAGAGCATGATGAATAGTTGAAATGACTGGAACTTTAATTTTGGAGAACAGAAGATAAGAAAGAGACACTTTTAAATATCTGAAGGATGGTCATATAAAAGGGAATTAGACTAATTTTAATTTATGTAGTTGAGAATAGGAACACTGAATAAAAATCAGAAGGTGGCATATCTCAAGAATGGAAAAACAAGCACCACATGTACTCACCAGCAAATTGGTATTAACGGATCAACACCTAAGTGGACATATAGGAATAACAGTTATTGGGTGTCAGGCGGGTGAGAGGGGGGAGAAGGGGATGGGTATATACAAACATAATGAGTGAGATGTGCAACGTTTGGGGGATGGTCACGCTTGAAGCTCTGCCTCGAGGGGGGAGGGGAGGTATGGGCAATATAGGTAACCATAGTATTTGTACCCCCATAATATGCTGAAATAAAAAAATAAAAAAAAAAAGAAGGTGGCATATCTCAGCAAAACATATAGGTAAAAATGTCTGGCAATTAGCACTATTCAAAAGTGTAATTGCTGCTTTGTGAACTCTGGATGTGATCAATTTAAGCCCCAATTCCTCAGAATGGTGTGTGCACACATCCACACAAAAGCTTTTCTTAATACATTCTTTACCGATGGACCAGTGTCATCTCATGTCACTCTGTTCATAATTCTCTAAATTATCTGTAATCTCTCTATGCCTCTGTGTCATTGCCTAACATGCTCTTTCATGCTTCATATTCAAAGCCTGACTCAAATGTTAGAGCTTTCTAGAGCTTCTGAAATGTACATCAATGTTATCCTTTACTGCAGAATGTTGTTGTAGTCTGTTCACTTCATTTGTCTACCCCATTAGATTGAGAGCTTTGGTGGGAGGGTACACTGATCTTATCCATCCTTGATGTCCAGTATAATGTCTGCTAATTAATACGTAACCAAAAAATATTTGCTGAATTAATGTTGTAGAGTTTTCTCTCCTAATGAGTGGGATATTGTGCTGGATAACTTTTAAGGGCTCTTTAAAATCCAATAAACTCTCGCCTTTTTACAATAGGATTGAATACAGAAACTGTGCAGTCCAGGACTTGATTAAAACAGAAACAGCAGGTATAAGTATGGAGGAATGAAACCAGCAATCATAAAGTGGCCTGCTCTTAATTAAAAGGAGGTCTAATTATCTATCTAAGAAGAACATTTTTGAATCTTCCTTCCCTCTGCCTATCTTATGTCAAAGAGCCTCAAAGCAGAGTAGTTCTGAACGGCATACATTGCATATTGACTTTGCTCTATTCCTTTGGTCTCTACAAATACTTTTAGCATGCCAATGTTATTTCCCAAATATTTCTGTAGTGCCTCCCATATGTACAATTTAGGTAATTTTATTTTTCAAAGAAGAATACGGACCCTATTATTCATATGAAAATCTTAGCAAAACAAAAGAGAGGCATGGGCACAGCTCCTATGCGAGTTAGTAACAAAACAATTCCCTCTGCCCCTTTGGTTATATGGCTGATGAAAATGGAAAGCTAGTAAGAGAAAAAAAACTGAACAAAATATTATAATATTTAATCTTTAAAAAAAACTTTGTTAAAGTTTCTTCCTAAGCAGAGACTGAATGAGAATCAAGCCTAATTCCTGTCATTTACTGGATACTATGTATTCAATAAAACCTTTTAAGGTTCTTCTGGCAAAACTATCTGTGCACTCATTATAAATACTCCAGGAATTGCAAAAAATTCATCACTACTAAAATACAGAAGTGATCCATACTGATAGTAGATAAACTGGGGCCAGCCTTGCACCCATTCCTCTAATTCCATCAACAGGAAACATATGAGAAGATCCATTAACCAGGTTGCAGCACCCATTAAGGCAATGAAAATTTTTCCCCAAAAAATACTTTTATTGATGCTACTAATACTAGCTTCATATTTGCAGAGAGTTGTTATGGCTGAGCAAATTATTAGTATCAGGAGGTAGTGAGGGAAACCAGCTCACTCCTTCTGCTAAGATACAAAGTGAGGAAGCTGACTGGGAACACTCTGAAGACCTTGGTCAATGTGCCCAAGAAGGATTTTGAAGAGATCCTGAAGCCCAAGTGAGAGCTCTGAGTGTTTTACGCATATGATATTAGAGTTGATTCTTGACAAATTGATAGATGCGCAACTAAAATTAGCTTATATAATAAAGAAAATATATTGGCTTACAAACCAAAAGAAGCAGGGACATATTTCAGCTTCAGTCATGGCTGGATCCGGGGCTCAGCTCTCTGCAACAGTGATTCTCAGCAGCTCCAGACTTAAGTCCTACCTCATCCCCAGTAGTTCTAGCCAAAGTCCCAAGCCTAACACTTCTTGACTCAGGTTATGAGCCAGTTATAGAATCCATTACTCAGATACTAACTGAGTGGAGTTGGAGGAAGGACAAAATTCATGGATTGCAATAGGGCAAGGATGGGAGGGCCCATTACCAGCAGAAAAAAAGATACAGGCTAGGTAAACAAAAACAACGAATGTCTATTATATATCCTTTCTCTTCTCGTGCCAGAGAAAATGTTAAATCTATATTTAACACTGATGTTAAATATAATTAGGACTCCATGGCCTTGAGACAATCCAAAACCCCCATTACAGATGCTATTCCATTATAATTGGAAAAGTGAATCCTTTTTTTTCCAATTAAGTGTTGACCCTTTCCATATAAAAGCAATAAAAAGCTCCAGTTAAGATGTATTTTAAGTAAATATTCTGTCTAATATAAGTATCTTCCACCTAGGAAGAATTCACTGATATCACAAACTTAGGAATTAATGAAGTAAATTTATAATATCTCAAGAAGTAATTTATCATTCCTGACATAAAGTTACTTTCACAGGAAGAAGAAAGATTTCTCCAAGCGAGTAAAAGAAGAGTTCCTTCAGAATAGCCTTTGGCACATAGACGTTAAGGCAGAAGGGAAGATGATGAAGAAGCAAAGAAAAAAATTGACAACTAATGAGTTAGAGCCTTGCTTCAGAAGACTAGCATGGTCATAAAAGACAACCACAACCATGGTCCAAATACAGATGTGATGTAAAGTTACAAGATTTCTCCAAGCGAGTAAAAGAAGAGTCCCTTCAGAATAGCCTTTGGCACATAGACGTTAAGGTAGAAGGGAAGATGATGAAGAAGCAAATAAAAAAACTGACAACTAATGAGTTAGAGCCTTGCTTCAGAAGACTAGCATGGTCATAAAAGAAAACCACAACCATGGTCCAAATACAGATGTGATGTAAAGTTACTGAGTTGTAGAAAGTTTAATAATTTCTGGTCTTATTCAAGCCTTTAATCAAATAATCTGTAGAAATGTATTGTGCCCAACCTATGTAAAGAACTGTGCAAGGTACCACATCTAATTGTATCTTCGCCATTCTCACTACATTCTCACCACCAGGTTCTCCTACAAATCTTACATAACTAAGCTCTTATACATTCTATTTTAACAACAGTAGCCTCTTCTTAAAAAATTGGAATGGTTCCATGGTATTACCCGCATTAAATCTAAATCTCCTGTCCTGAATTTTAAAGCTCTTTGTAACTTATACCAGCCTACTTAGCAATCCTGTTTGCCACACTTCTTAACATGTACTTTATATTTCATTTTCATCTTTTTATTATTCAGCTAAACACTTCATGCTTGTTTCTACTTCTAGAACTTTCTTATGCTGATTTTCCACTGTGGTTGAAAGAAAAATGGTCCCACAAAAATTTCCAAATCCTAATCCCCGGAACCTGTGACTTTGTTACCTTACAAAGCAAAAGGGACTTTGCAGACGTCATTGAGTTAAAGACTTTGAGATGGGGAGATTATTCTGGATTAATCAACTGGGCCCCATAAAATCACATGGCCCTTATGAGAACGAAGCAGAGGATGTAGTGACGCAATCTGAAGATGCAGTAAAGGGCCACAGGCCAAGGACACAAGCAGCCACTAGAGGTTGGAAAGACAAGGGAATGGATTTTTCCCTGGAGTCTGCAGAAGTAATGCAGCCCTGCCAATACCTCAATTTTTGCCCCGTGAAACTCATTTCAGTCTTCTGACCTCCAGAACTGTAAGATAATAAATTTGTGTTGTTTTAAGACATGAAGTTTGTGAGTATTTGTTCCAACAGCAGTCAGAAACTAATGTAACCACCAACACTGCCTTCAATAAATACTATTAATGTTCAACACTGTTTTCTCCACAAAGCTTTCTCTGACCTATTCCTTGTGATGGATATGTCCTGTATCAAGGGTTTAACACAAGAACAATCTTTTTTTGTAGTGTGCTGATTGTCTCAAATAGACTCAAAAAGTTTTGAGAGAAGGGATCATCAGAGCTAATACTTCACATACTCAACCGTAGTTATGCACTTTGTAAACAATGAGTGTTTTCATCATACTTATATTCATTCAGCGAACATTCATGGAAGGCATGATTCATACAAAGTAACTGGCTAGTACCTATGGAACTCACGGAGACAAGCTACTGTCCTTGTCCTCTAGAATAGTATATTAGCAGTGATAAAACATGTACTCAACGAATTCACTTACAGCTTTGACTCAAGCAGTACAAAAGCAATCCACGTAACCAAAACATTTGTACCCCTGTAATATTCTGAAATAAAAAAAAAAGAAAGAAAAAGAAAAATCCAGAACAGGCTAAGTAAAATTACAGAGTCAAGAAAGAAAAGTAAGTTAGATGTGGAAGAGTTTAGATGTGGAAGAGTTAAATTTGTTGGGAGATTCAAAAATAACCTTCCCATCAAGAAATGGGCAATGAACAGAAATGAACAGAAATTTCTCCAAAGAAGACAGAATAACAGCAAGCAAACA
>VBSM01001265.1:64012695-64064529 GCA_008086735.1 Cheirogaleus medius
AACTCTAACAATATTTGTACCCCCATTATATGATGAAATAAAAGGGGAAAAAAAATAACCTTGTGGAGGAGGTGGCACAATGCCCTACTTTTCTTTAGTACGTCTGTGTTTGATGTCCTTCCTTCCTTTCTACTTCCCTCTCACTAATCATCTTCCTTGTGTCACTTTCTGGTATTTTTATTTGGTTTGAGGATTGCCCCAAGGAGAAAAAGATGAGCCTAACACAACCTATCCCTCTCAAAAAGGCTCTCTTTTCTCTCTCTTTCTCTTTATTCTCTCTGTTTCCATTGCCTTTGCCTAAGACCTATATTTATACTACTAATTACTAATTACCATTTTCATTAGCACATTCTCCCATCAGTTTTCATTAGAGAGAACCTTATGCTCTCTCCTCGGTCCCTTCACTGAGCCATGAAATGAAAAGATTTGAAAGCATTTATGGAATCCTGACCTCCCTTATTGAGCAACTGTCCGTGTATATTAAAAGGGAGTTATATGCTGTCATCAGTTAACCTAATTTTAAAAATTGATCTGTTATGTAACTAAATTATATGATAATAAAAACAAATATGACTAATTTTATAGAATAATCCAAATTTTCTTCCTTAAAATGTACTGGGTGTTTCATACAAAAGGGGTTCAGTTGTCAAGCAATTTGTGGAAGAAAGGATTAAACAGTTAAATAGGTTCCTTTGCTTCTTGGAGCTTTTATTTCACTAAAGTGAGTTGTGAATCTACAAAGAGTATATAGGATACAACATTTCAAAAATTTACTTTGCCACAAAATCCTGGTTTTGTTATTATTGTTTGTTAAATTTGTTTGTTTTGGTTGTACTCATATGAGCAATTTTGGAAATGATAATTTAGGAACTACCAATACAGTGGAAAGGAAAGTGAAGGAAGCTCTGAAATGTTAGTTTTAGAACTGGCTCTTCTATTAACTAGCTGTATGACTAAAGCTTCTGTGGACTGTAATGATTTCCTCATTTATAACTGAAGGGGCTAAATTAATTATCTCTGAGGTTCCTTCCAGCTCTAACCTTTTATGATTTTATTTTCCCTAAATTAACCTAATTGTCCAGAAGTTTGGATTGTGTTCAGACAATGAACAACTAAAGCTTTCATTTCCAATGACACTTGATTCTAGAAAAGGCACATCCCTTTTAAATGTTGGAAGTCTAATAATAACTTTAACTTTATATACATATGAAGCAAGGTTATATACAGCGTCACTTGCATGTAAACATTAGCCATTCCATGAATGGCTAATGTTCAAAGAATGAATGAATTACAATAATCTAATTTATTGGTCAGAGAACTGGAGTAGTCCTCAAATGGTGGCCATACCCTCAGTCAACCTCTGACTTCATAAATTTTCGTATTTATAGTTTTTATCAAACCAAAAGCCCATTAAGACCCAGAATGATTACACAATTGCTTGCTCAAATCCATAAAACTAGGGATTATTGTCTGCTTTGTCATATAGTATTCTTATTAAAAATGTATTACTTATGAAAAAAAATAAGACAATGAATATCAATTTACCCATTGTCCACCTAAAGAAGTAAAATATTGCGAAATGACTGAAGTCCCTGGGTTCCCCTGCCTGTGCTGCATTCTTCTCCCCAGAGGTAATCCACAGCACTCTCCATGATAAATAAAACAAGGACATACACAAGGAAAGCTCTAAAGTAAATATCAATTATAACCAATTCTTGCTCTCTTTCATTTTTCTTATTTCTTCATTTTTTATATTTTTTTCCAAAACAAAATAAAAATAGACTTGGCATTTCACAGTCCATTTCAGAACATAATACCTGGAGGTGAACGATTTATAGATATATCACCATCATCCAAGGGGCCAAAGCATTTACTCCAGGTTATTGCATAATTCGTGAAGAAGTGGAGATGCCAAAGGAAAGATGCAGTGAAAGCGGGCTAGGACTTGTGTTGTTCAAAATGAGATTTTACACAAATCTATTCAGATGATTGCCAACTGTGCACTTTACTTTTTCCTCACAGTTCTAGTTTCCAAAATGTTCTTGTAAGAATTCAATAAAGTCAAAATTTATAAAAAGTAGCTGAAAACTGGGATAGGGGAGTGGAAGGGGGAAGGAAGAAAAAAAAAATGTTTGAACAATCATTAAAGTGTTTCCCAAGGGCTAGGGTAAGATAAAAGGTGTATTGTAAGGTTTGAAATATCTAGTGGACACAGACACAAAGTATCCCCCTAGGACTTTATAAATCTAATCCCCAAGAGAAGCTCTCCGGACCTAGAGCTTGGCATGGATGGGCATCCTCATTTAACAGTATGTGCAATGTTCCCACAATTATTTCACAGAAAATTACACTTGTCAAAAATATGCATTTATTGCCATCAAAATGTACCTGTGAAAGAAGAAAATTTGTCTCTAGAGGAAAAAACCATATGCTTGGTAACAAAAGAATATAAGAAAGTAATCAACGTACATGTTAATTAGAGATGTGATATTAAGATTTTATCAGTTCTGACTCCCAAACTATCAAATTAATCCATGTTAGAAGTCCCACAATTCCTCATTCCATCATTTAGATTCTCATCAGAGAAACACATGAAAACTAAACTTTGAGGACCATCATTTAGTTTACTGTTGGACTTTTCAGTATTGCTATATCATCATATCTGTGTATACAAGCCTTTGTTTGCATAAAGAAAAATTATATTTGCCTTTGATATTACATATCGCAGGTATCCAGAGAAAGTGAATTATTATTATAAGAGATTAAAGTGAAACTACCTAACCATTCACATACATTCTGTTCTGTGCCTGAAATATCATCTTTTAAGTCCCACAACACTCAGAACAAAGCTTACATCCCACCCCGGAAACCTAATGAATTGATATTCACCTTTCATTTTTTGACTATGTTTAAATCTAAACCCAGTCAACAAATAAAGAGACTTCTAGATTTATTTATTTCCATGTGTATACCTTATACAAAAGATATTTTAATAATGTGTTATTTATATCTATGAAAATGTACTCATTCATTCAGAAATATTTATTGTGCACCTAGCATGTGACAAACATTGTACTGGACGTGGAGATTATGCTGTGAGAAAAACAACGTGGTTTCTGTCCCCTGGAGCTTCCTATGTTATGTGTGTTAAGAAGAGCTAAATGATGCTATGGGAGATATAACAGGCAATTTTACTAATCAGATTCAGGGAAGGCTTCTCTGAACAAGTGCTGATCCAAAACACTAATAGATTTTAACCAGGCAATCACTGGAAAGAAGAATATATAAGAGAAAACAGCATGTAGGATGTCTCTCAGGTGAGAAGGAGGGTGGGAAGAACACAAGAGAGTTTGGGAGGGGGAGGAAGAAAGGCAGGGCTGGGAACAAGTGGACAAGAGTGAGCCTGCACAGTAAGCAAAGAAGGAGCAGGGGAAGCGGGTTGGAAAGAGAAAAAAAAAAAGTAAAGTTGCAGAAATCAAAGAAATAAGATGTTTCCAAAAGTAGAGCATTCAATCAAAGTTAACATTACTGAACAGAGAAGTGTGATAAGGACTGGAAAATGTCCCTGGAGGTAATGAATGTTAACAAGAAGCTGTACTTCTGGTTTCTGCAATTTGTAACCTATTTAAAAACAAATAAAAATGCTTCACACCAGATTACCTTGTTTTACCCTTTATTTAATGGTCAGAGTTTGTTTCTGGCCCAAATGAAAGTTTAAAATTTAAATAATATCACTCGGTTTTTTAACCAAAAATTCAGTCTTTTCAAAAGAGGTGGCCTAATCCCTGGCCTAGTCGGCAACTCAATAACTTTCTTTTTCCTTTGCTCTTTTTAAGACAAATGTATTTTCAGAAAATTTACTCCCACAGATAAAAGACTAAAAGTACTCTGTATTAATTGGAATGACTACTGGAGTAGAAATTATAAACTATGTCCTCTTGACACTATGTTCTATGGCACCAGGTCAAACACCATGATTTGAGTCCGTTGTTAAAAGCGTTAAAAGCTCACTTATACTAACTGAGCAACACCACACAATTGATCTGTCCTGGAGGGAGAAGTATCCAGTTACATGTTGGGTAAAATGAGATGCTCTGACTATGGCCAAGATAATCAAGTGAAAAAAAAAAAAAATGGATTCTTGAGTGCTAAGTTTTCCAACAAAGCACAAGAATCCATGTCCACTAGCATACATTTATTTGAACTAAAATACAAATTATTTTCTAATTATCTTCGTCCTCAAAAATCCATACTATTATTCCCTTCTATTAATAGACCTAAAGTAGGGGTTGATGAACAGTAATCAGTTTCAACATCAGACCACATAATCCCATTTCCCCATATAGTACCTTCTGGGGATAGTACCTTCTGTTTACATTAGAAATATTCTAGAGATTATATGAGATAATAAGTATAAATGTACCTTTGTAAACATTTTTAAAGCTCTATATCAATGCAACTTATTACAATCATCACATGTAGTATACATAAGCCAATTACATAAACACGATCATTTCGAAAAATGCTTATACTTATAAAATGTTATTATTGCCTACAAAATGTGTGTTGATTATATGTTCCTCCTAACAGAGGAACTTCTAAAAGCATGCCAGCTATACATACACACACAGAGATATTCTCTAGACAGAATTACTGGATAGAAAGGAGGGGAACTAACCACATGTAGCTGGCAGAGACAGCTAGTTCTCACACTGTATTCCTTCTTCCCCTTCCTGCTCTTAAGAAAGCCACCACTGTCAGCTGGGCATGTTGCCACCCAGGGGGATAATATTTTACAGCCTCTCGTACAGCTATGTGGGGCTCTTAGGCTAAATTCTAGCCAATGGAATATAAGTAGAAATGTCATGTTGAATGTGCCTTTAGAGTGAAAGGGTCCTTAAAGTCTTCCAGCTTTCTCTCATTTTTGTTAGTTGGAATGTGTGTATGACACTGGAACTCAGACATCTTGGGCCATGAGGAAGAACCTACAAACTGAAAGAAGTGGAGCAAAAAGACGAAAAGTGTCTAGGTCTCCAACACAAAAATATTAATAACAACTCTAGACTGCCTACCTACATATTTCTTTATTTATTTCTCATGAGAGATAAACTTCTGTTATTTTGGATCTTCAGTTACTCACAAACTTCCTCCTATAGGACTGACTCTCTCTCTCTCTCTCCATATATATATATATATATATGAATGTTTAGGTTAAGTGAAGGCATCAATATTAAAATAGGTAATTTATCCTAAGATATTCAATGATATTACATTGAGTAAAATATATACATAAAATATCATGTATATGTATGTAAATATGATGTGTGTTTATATTATCTATAATTATATGTACCAGTGTACATATAATATAAATATATAAATATATGCAAATATTTCTATATGTACACATATATTTGTACACAATTTAGTGTCAAACAAACACAAAAGACTATAACTATTCAACTGTCTACTAGGACAGACACTTTAAATTTATGTCTAGTAGGAATGCCCCCAAAGGTCTACAGTATTAATACCCTCTTTAATAAAATCTCTACACTGTCAATAAAATAGTCACTAGAAATTCTAATTCTAAAGCTGATTTTACCACATTCCCTCTTAACGTCCTCCAGTTGCTCTCTATTTCCTTCAGGACAAAGTCTAAACAGTAATTCAGGTTTCCTAAAAGGGTTCCCTTATTCCTCCCCCACATGCATCCTGCACTCCAGCCTTCCCTTGCCTCTCTGCTTTGCACAGAGAGGCATTTTTCCCTTTTGCCTGGAATTTTTCACTCCAGCCCCTACGATCTACCTTGCTGATGTCTAACTGTCGGTCAAAATTCACTTCAAACCTTATCTCCTCTGATTATCTTTCCACGACACTCTTCCACATTCATTCCTCTGTTGCCCTTGCTGGGTTAGTTCCTTCATGCTCTCTTGGCACTTCATGTATATATTTATTCTTTTGACAAAAATTTAAGTACCTGCTGAGTAGCAGCCACTATCTGTATTATAATCATCAAGAATATTGTAATTAATTTTTCAAAATCTGTTACCTTCAATCCTCGAAGACATAAAAGTATATTTTTCAATTTCTTTAACCTTTGATGTCTCCCATGGGTGTTCAGTAATGGACTGGTTAATTATTGGGAGTCCACCCTACTCAGCGACCAACCAGATGACCCATCCAGCACCCTGTTGTCATAGTTTCTTGACTTAATTTACTTTACTGATCCTTCCTCCACTCACATGGCCTCAATTTAGATAGTATCCTGCAGAGACAAAGATATCTTGAACCTTACAAATCTGAAAACCATCTTTCTCACCCACAAAACAACTTCTCCCATTGTCTCTCCTCTACTGAAACCGCACGTAAACATCCAGTCCCTTGAGTTCATGCTCTTTTCCAGATGCCAAATCCCTGTCTGCTTCACTTCCTTTCGGACCCAGCTTGGACCTCACGCCAATCACTTGAGTGATTCTCAGTTGCACTATCAAGTCCTCATTCCTGTTATCCTCATGTTGTGTCACACCTACTCAAACTATCATTACACCTGGTTCAACTTAATTTGTTTACAGTAGCAGATGCTACTAGGAAGCCCCTGACAGAGATAAAGATGTTTTTAGGTTAAGTGAAGGCATCAACACTAGAGTAGGCAATTTCTCCTAAAATATCCAATGGTATTACACTGAGTAAAAGCCATGGAATTAAGTATCTCTAATCAGAAGTAATTTCAGCCTTATATTCCCATTATTACACTAGAGATTGTCAACTGCTGCAATTTATAATGCTACCTTCATCTTTGGCCAGTAAGGCCAGAGTCTTACCTAGTTTTTTACTGGTCTCTGAAGGTTACTACCACAGTGATTCTGGGTAAATCTCTCCAAAACTCTCCTGAGAAAGCCTCTCTCTGAACGGGGAAAAAAATGAATAATCACCTGTGCCTAGCTACTATTTTCTGAGGGAAAGTTGTCTGAAAAAGTCTTTTAAAGAGGCTGAGAACTAAAGATGATTCTGAATGAGCAACCTATTTTTATTTCACAGACTTTGAACAAGAAATCCATCATCACATGCTGCCGGGAAAGTAGCATGATTGTTTTTATTTCCCTTGCCTTCTGGTTTCTTTTATGGCTATTTTTTCCTTTATAGCCAACAGGTGTTTGTACGACAATAAGTGTAATGATTCAGTAAACATCTCATTCATCATTTCTGGTCACTGGATAGCAAGGTTACAGCAATTATTTTCTTGTCCCATAAGAATAGTTAGAAAAGTTCATTTCCTTGCTGATATATTTCCTTTGATCATTGGAAAACAATTGATTTCCTTTCCGATTAGGCATCTTGATAATATCTTCCCACTTTGGCCCATTCTCTACCTTAGAACAATCAATTCTTTTAAAGCTTCTTCAAGATAGGAAAATCAGGAAGAACTATAGAGAATACAAAATGGCTATTCAAGACACAGCAAGAAAAACCCTCTTCAAAGGAATAACAGAGAAGGCTATAGTCTAATCCAATACTCTTCATTAAAAATAAATAAAACCTCCAAAATTGTCCATTAGATAAAAAGAAATTCTTTGCAATGCACTATCTCTTCTTGACATAATAAACATTTATTAAATTAAAACTAGGGCCCATGCATGTCTTTTCATTGCCATACCTTTAGGTTTGCATGTTCTATCCTTTGCTCTTGCTGATAATTAAAGCCATTTAACCATATTCCCAAGGATAAAACGTACTTCAACTCCTACCTCTCAGAGGATAATTATATTATACATTTCCTGGAAGGTTAGACATACTATTTTTACTATCTTTATTTTTTTTAATTTTCTCCAAGATGAGCTCCCATGTGTTTAAAAAGGCCCAGAAAAATCATGGGGACAGAAGCTTAAATGACAAATCAAAAGACAAAACATCAAATGACAGAAAATAAATGACTTGGCCATGTAACAGCTTCTCTTAAACTTTTGAAGAGAACATAGAGTCCTGGCATTCTAATCTCAGATCTACCTAAATCCAACCGCTCACAAGTCACAAGCATTTCAAAATCTATTTCTACTGTCTCACAGCTCACTTCCGCAGCAAGAAAAACATCCAGCACTAACACATTTATTACAGGACTTTTGAAACCTGAAGAAATTTTAGAACAAAGATGAAACATGATTTTATTTTACTCGAGTGCTAAAACTGTTGAGGTGTTTTTTCATTTTGAAATCTCTTGAGACGTCTGCAGAACTATTACATGTCTTGGCTGCTTCACCTCCTGCTGTCTAATAAACTTCCAGCCATTTCACAGTACCAGTCAATGACATCTTGCACGTGCGGTTTTACGTACCTGCTGAAAAGTGTCTAAAGAAACAGAAGCCTGTATTACAACCAAAGCTCCTTCAATGTGACAAAGCATATTAATTTTTGGCTTTATGCAAATGTCTTTCAGAGAATTCTTTAATACTGATTTTTATTTATAATAGAAAAGCAGTTACCAAAAATACAATCTTGCAAAAACTTCCCTACCAAGAGCACATCTTATATGAATATGAAATCTCTTAACCTCACAGATCCTCATCACTTTGCGAAAATGATGAATCTCCAACTAGATGACAATATTGTTTCTACTATATAGCATATTCTAATATCATCACCTAATTCATCACTTCAGCTGCTCCAGGCTACCTTTTCTTCTGATTTTAACCATCCCAGTTAAGTAATAATAAATCATTACCTGATCCTATTGCCCATTAAATCTGCTACTATATATTTTTCCTATCTTTTTTAAGGTCAAGATCTACCAATTAATTATATATACTCAATAAATCTACTCCATTAAAACTCAACTCTTCATTAAAAGTTTCTCTAATCTTAAATTAATTTGTAACTGCATCACCAGCAAGCTGTTCTACCTAATTTGAGTAACTTTTCCTTTATTATGCTTTTCAATCTCACTACCTGGAATAATACCAAGAGAGGACACCAGTAACACAACCCTTTCTCTTTCAGTGGACACTCTTCAGAAGGCTGGTTCTGGCCCTTTGGCTGACTGCTCTTCACTTCTTCCACCTGAAGTTTGAGTTCTCTCGAAGGCTAAGCGGATGGCTGTTATTACATGGCTTCTCTACTCACTTTTTGGGAAGTGTAAGATCTTGATTCCCTCCTGCAGGTTCATGACTTTAACCTGCCACACTTCACCACTATATTTCTTGCTGGCTCCAGGATAGAAACCTGTTAATACTACGCTGTCTAATCATTTTTACATAGAATTTCATCTAGTTGAGTCACCCACAACTACCTCGCTTATAACCGCAATCGTCACAGCTCTATATACTGCATAAACAATGCATAGGATGCCATCTGAAGAGCATTAGACTTCTGTTCAAGATGACTCTTTAAGCTTAAGCCTGGAGAAACCACTGAAGTTCCATCAAATTGCAATGATGACAAAATACAAAAAGAGGGCATTATAAATAACATTATAACCTGTTAAAGAACATTCAGGTGGTTTCCAGGTTTGGGAAGTTATTCAAAAACTCGTTATAAACATTCCTGTGCAAATCTTTTTATGAACATTGCACTTATTTCCCTTGTGTATATTCCTAGTACTGAAATTGTTAGGTCATAAGGTATGTCACATTACTAGTGACTGGCAAACAGTTTGGCAAAGTGGGTTGTACCAATAATATTTCCACCAGCACAGTATAAGTTCCATTTGCTCCTCATCCTTGCTGACACTCAGTATTGTCAGTCTTTCTAATGTGAGCCACCTATAGTGGTATGTCATTGTGAGTTTTTTTTATTTTATTTATTTTTTTTTTATTTCATTATATTATGGGGGTACAAACATTGTTAGGATTACGTATATTGCCCCTGCCAACCCTCCCCCACCCCCTGCTGTGCTAGAGCTTCAAGCGTGTCAACCCCCTTGTGTCACTGTGGTTTAATTTACATTTCCTTGATGACAACGTTAAGCATATTTTCCTATGCTTTTTGTCCATTTACCAAAATGTCATCAAGGCTTTTGTCCATATTTCAATTGGGTTGTCTTTTTCTTGAGTTATATGAATTCTTTATATACCCTAAATACAAGTCTATTGACAGATATACGTATTGCAAATATTTAAATGAGGAGAAAAATTTTTAGTTTTGATGAAATTCAGTTTTTAATTTTTTTTGTTATTGTTAGTGCTTATTATACCCTGCTAAGAAATCTTTGCCTTCTCCAAAATCATGAATATATTTTGCAATTTGTTCTACAAGCTTTATAATTTTAGCTTTTATATTTTTGTCAATGATCTATCTTGAATTTTTATATATTATATATATAATTTTTTATATATCAAGGTTTATTCTTTGCATGTAAGTATCCAGTTGCTGCATAACTATTCAATATGAAGTTCTTCTACCCTTTATTGAATTGCTTTGGTGTCTTTGTCAAAAATCAAATACATGTTTGAGTCTACTTCCGAACTATTCTTTGGATTGATCTATTTATCAATTATTATGCCAATACCACACTGTGTAAATTACTATTGCTTTATAATAAATCTTGAATCTGGCTTGTTCTCCAGCTTTGTTCTTTTTTTTTTTCCAAGTCTATCTTGGCTATTCTAGGCATTTTTCATTTTCATATAAATTTTATAATCAGCAGCTTCTGAAGCTATACATCAATGTGTGGAGAAATAGCATCTCAATTACAGAAAGTTTTCAAATCCAGGAACATGATATATTTCACCATTTATTTAATTCTCCCTTAATTTCTCTTAGCAAAATTTTGCAGTTTTGAGTATAGAGGACTTGAACATCTTCTATTAAATTTTTTCCTAGGTATTTGTATCCTAGGTATTCCCTAGATATTATTTCATGCTATTACAAATGACATTTTAAAATTATTTATTTATTTTTATTTATTCCATTTTCCAAATGGTTTGTTCATACCATATATACATGTCTGTATTGGCACAGTAAACAATAACTACAAACTTAGGGGTATTTCCCCCTGACTAATGCTATCTCTCATTTTCAGATCTTTCTCTCTTATTCTGGGCCTATAATATATTTGCAATCATCATCCTACCTAGACAACAATGGAACTTTTACAGTCATTTCCTGTTTCAGGACTTTCAACTAAACACTTAGGAGAGTTGTTACTTTTCTTTTATAATAGATATGAATTTACTTTCTCAAGAACTAACCTATGCCCCAGTCCTGAAATCTCTGCTGCTTCCCACCTTTGTTCTTACAACTGATATCAAGTTAGCTACTTCTGGTATCCTGCTCATGCAAGTTTCCTTGTTTATTCAGTGCCTTTCCTCCTCCAATAAAGAATGTTTAAAAAAAAGTTTTATGTCACTTTTCCTATAAGTAATATTCAAAAATGTCTTTATTATTTCTTTCTTCTAGTAAAGAATGCTCAAAGAATCATTGTAAAAATATATTGAAGTGTGATGGTGGTCTTGGAATGAAAATTATCAAATGTCTAGAAAATTATTGGAGTTGGCAAGAAACTTATAATCAGTAAACTTGACTGATGCCAAGTCAAGATGATTTTTAAAGTCCTTTCCAACACTGAAAATTAATGATTTCTAGAAACAATTGTTAAATAAAATAATTGTGTTTAAATCACCAGTCTATTTTGGGGGTTTAGAGGCTAGAAAAATGGGGCAGATGTGTTTCTTTATGAAGAAACATTAACCACCACAACAAAAAGTGTCCTGCAAAGAAAGATACTCACATAGCAAATTCTTCTTTCCAAATTTATCAGGAAAAATATTTAAGGATCTATTTACAGGGATTTTTTTTTTTTTTGCTATGTCAAGTAAACAAACCAAAATCGAATAAATAATCTTACAAGATCATTCCTGAAAATCTCTGTAGCCCTAGGGAACTAGCATCAAATATATGACATAATTTTGGGCTAAGCTAGGAAAGGCTTTGACAGTGGCAAGCACAATATATTTATTTGTAATCACTGAATCAAAAGCATTTTGGCTAAAGGCATTTAGCTGATCTCAAAAATTTCACAGAATAAAAGACAAAAGTATTTGATGTTTAAATAAAACTACTTCAATATTTGGGGGAAGAAATGATATAATAAATTTTATTTGTTTGTTTTATATTTCTGTTACATAATGTCTCTAAGCAAAATACATATACCATCTATATTGAAATGCAAAATTATAGATTACTCTATGAGCTATATATTTTAAAAATATATTGTGGTGACCTCCAGTTTTTGGTCCTGCATGTAAAGATCTTGGAAGTCACTACTCCATTCTAACAACAAGGGAGAAGCTGAACAAACTAAACACTCAACAATTCTTCTTAAATCCATAAGGGAAATGAGGTAACAGGGCAAACCACTGCTCCCAAAATTGGAGAAAAAGAGAGGCAGATACAGAGAATCACAGCTTATCAGTGCAGCAACCCACAAGCAAAAACCTCCCTGGGAACCAGTGCTGCAGTTGAAAAACCTAAACAGTAATTGACAAACAGCTGGAGGCTCAGTGTGGACAAGTCTGAGAGATTAAAAACTCTAAAGGGACGCAGGTATCCCAGGGCCTGCACACTTTTATATTACCTCGTGGAGCTTTACCAGGTTCTCATCTGGTAAAAATCCCCTCTTGATTCCGTTATAGGGAAGGGAAAAGGAACCATTTTGAAATACACCAGAGGATTCTGTACTTCTTTAAAAAGTCTGCCCTCAGGAGAAACTATTTAATCAGAGCCTGTCTTGCTGGGGTTTTATCAGAGCCTAACCAACCTGGGGGAAAGAAAGTATCCAACTCCAATCAGCTCCAGCTTTCCATGTGCAGGAAGGAAAATAACCAACGAGGCAAGGAACAGAGCAAGGAAAGTTATCAGAGATAAAAAGGGACATTACATATTGATAAAGGGGCCAACTTTCTAAGAACACATAACAATCTTAATGGGTATGTGCCTAACAATAGAGTATCAAAACAGTTAAAGCAAAAACTGACAAAACTGCAAAGGGAAATAGATGAATCCACTATTTCAGTTAGAGACTTCAAGATCCCTCTACCAGAAATGGACAGACCCAGCATGCAAAAAATCAGTAAAGACATAGTTGAATTCAAAAACATCAATCAACTGGATATAATGGACATCTAAAGGCTACTGCATCGAACAAAAGCAGAATACACATTCTTCTTAAACTCACATGGAGCATTCACTAAGTTATACCACATTCTTGGCTGTAAAATAGTAATACACCTTAACAAATTCAAAAGAATAAAAGTTTTACAATGTCTGTTCTTAGACCATAGTGGAATTTAAAACTGTGAATCATTAACAGAGAGATAGCTGGAAAATCGCCAACATTTGGAAACTAGAAAAAGAAGAGCAAATTAAATCCAAAATAAGAAGAAAAGAAATAAAATTAGAATAGAAATTTATGTGATTGAAAACAGGAAATGAATAGAGAAAAGTCAATGAAACCAAAAATTGGTTCTTTGAAAAGATCAATAAAATTAGGAAGCCTCCAGCCAAGCTAACTAAGAAAAAAAGAGAAAGGATACAAAATTCTAAGATCAGAATAAAAGAAAGGACATCACTATAGATCCTATATGCATTAAATGGATAATAAAGAAATACTATAACTAACTCTAAGCCCACAAATTTGGTAACCTAAATGAAATGAACCAATTCCCTAAAGACACAACCTGCCAAAACTCACACACGAAAAAAGATAATCTGAATAAGCCTATATCTGTTTTTAAAATTGAATCAATAATTAATACCTTTTCAAAACAGAAAGCACTAGGCCCAGAAGAGTTTACTGGTGAATTTTACCAAATATTTAGGAAGAGATGATACTGTTTTTCTACAATCTTTTCCAGAAGATATAAGCAAAGGAAATATGTCCTAACTCATTCTGAGACCACCATCACCCTAACAGCAAAAACAGTCAAAGACATTATAAGAAAAGAAAAGTACAGACCAATATCTCTCATGAACATAAATGCAAAACTTCTCAACAAAGTATTAGCAAATCAAATCTAATAATGTACAAAAATAATTATACACCATAACCAAGTGAGACTTATCTCAAGCATGCAAGGCTAGTCCAACTCAAAACTCAATTAATGTAATCCATCATATCAACAGGCTAAAAAGAAAAGAAAATCACATGATCATATTAATAGATGTAGGAAAAGCATTTGACAAAACCCAAAACTCATTCATTACACAATTTTCAGTAAACTAGGAATAGAGGGAAACTTTCTCAACTTGATCAAGAATATCTACAAAAATTTAACAGCTAACATCATACTTAATGGCAAGGCACTAAGAGCTTTCCCACTAAGATAAGGACCAAGGCAAGGATGTACTCTCTCACGACTCCTTTTCAATATTGTACTGGAAGTCTTAGCTGAAGAAATAAGTCAAGAAAAAGTAAATAAAATTGCTATGATTTGAATTATGGTATCCCCTCCAAAATTTATGTTGAAACTTAATCCCCAATACAAAAGTATTAAGTGTGGTCTTCAGGAGGTGACTAAGTCGCAAGGGTTCCACTCTCTTAAATAAAATTAGCATCTTTATAGAAGGGCTTGAGGTGGAAGGGAGTGCTCTCTTGCTCTTTCATCCTTTCTACCATGTGAGGATACAGTGTTCTTTCCCTCCAGAGGATGCAGCAACAAGACGCCATATTAAAAGAAGAGAGCAACCCTCACCAGACACCAATCCTGCCAACACCTTGATCTTGGACTTCCCAGCCTCCAACCAGCCTCCAAACTGTGAGAGATAATTTTCTGTCCTTTATAAATTACCCCATCTGTGTTGTAGCAGCAAAAACAGACTAAAACAAAAAGATGTAGTGGCTGGGAAGGAAGAACTATAACTTTCTGTTCACAGATGACATGGTAGTCTGCGTAGAAAAATCTAAAAGAATCAACAAAAAGATTCCTGGAATTAATAAGTGATTATAGCAAGGTTTCAGGCTACAAGGTTAATATACAAAAGTCCATCACTATTCTATATACCAGCAATGAACAAGTGGAATCTAAAAATAAAAACTCAATGCCACTTACAATAGCATCCCCCAAAATAAAATATTTAGGTATAAGTCTAACAAAATATGTACAAGGTCTATATGTGGAAAACTATAAAACTCTGATGAATGAAATCAAAGAAAAACTCAATAAAGAGATATCCCATGTTCATGGATAGGAAGACTCAATATTGTCAAGAAGTCACTTCTTCCCCACTTGTTCCATAAAGTCAATGAAATCTCAACCAAAATGCCAGCACATTATTTTGTGAATATCAACAAACTGATTCTTAAGTTTATATGGAGAGGCAAAAGACCCAGAATATCCAACACAGTATTGAAAGAGAAGAATGAAGTTAGAGGACTGAAACTACCTGACTTCAAGACTTACTACAGAGGTACAGTAATCATGACAGTGTGGTATTGGCAAGAGAACAGACAAACATATCAAAGGAACAGAATAAAGAGCCCAGAAACAGACCTACATAAACTGATCTTTGATAAAGGAGCAAAGGCAATACAATGAAAAAAAAAGACAGTCTTTTCAACAAATGGTTCTGGAACAACTCGATATCCATATGCAAAAAAATTAAACATAACCTCACACCCTTCACAAAAAATAATGCAAAATGGATCACAGACCTAAATATAAAATGTAAAACTATAAAATTCCTAGAAGATAGTATGGAAAAATCTAGATTAACTTCAGTTTGGCCATAACTTCTTAAGTACAACACCAAAGGCACGATTCTAAAAGAAAGAATTGATAAGCTGGGCTTCATTAAAATTAAAAATTTATGCTCCATAAAAGAATGAGGAGGAGAATGAAAAGACAAGACACAGACTGGGAAGAAATATTCACAAAAGTTATATCTGGTAAAGGACTATTATCCAGAATACACAAAGAACTCTTAAAACTCAATAATAGGAAAAAAGATTAAAAAATGGGCCAAAGACCTTAACAGACACCTCAACAAAGAAGGCATAGAGGTACTAAATACGTATATGAATAGATGTTACACATCATATGTCTTCAGGGAAATGCAAATTAAAAGAATGAGATATGACTACATAACTATGAGAATGGCCAAAATCCAGAACACTGACAACATCAAGTGTTCAGAAGGCTGTGGAGCAACAGGAACTTTTATTCACTGATGTTCGGAATAAAGACTAGCACAATCATTTTGGATGGCAGTTTGGCAGTTTCTTACAAAGCTAAACATATTCTTAACACCATATGATCCAGCAATTGTGCTTGTTGATATTTACCTAAATGAACTGAAAACACAAAAACCTGCATATGGATGTTTCTAGCAGCTCTATTCATAACTGCCAAAATTTGGATGCAACCAAGATGTCCTTCCACAGGTAAGTGAATAAAAAATAAACTGTGATGTACACAGACAATGAAACATTATTCAGCACTAAAAAGAAATTAGCTAGCAAGCCATGAAAAGACATGGAGGAAACATACTAAGTGAAAGAAGCTAATCTGAAAAGGCTACATACTGTATAATTCCAATTATATGATGTTCTGGAAAAATAAAAAATAGGAAGGTAGGAAAAAGATCAATGGTTGCCAGGGGTTAAGATATAGGGAGGGATAAATAGTTGCACAGAGGATTTGGGGGCAGGGAAAATACTCTGCTTGATGCTATAATGGTGGATACATGTCATTATACATTTGTCCAAACCCATAGAACAAACAACGTCATGAGTAAACCATAATGTTAACTACAGACTTTGAGTTATAATGATGTGTCAATACAGGTTCTTCAGTTGTAACAAATACACCACTCTAATAGGGGAGGTTGATAATGGGAGAAGCTATGTATATGTAGGGGCAGAGTTATACGGGAAATCTCTATACCTTCCACTCAATTTTGCTGTTAACTTAAAACTGTTCTAAAAATTAAAATCTATTAAAAAACACATCAAGCTGTATATTTAAGATCTGAGTTCTTTATGTAAAGTACACTTCTAAAAATTAAAATAAAAAATATGGTGGGATACGAATATAAAAACGCTTTGTAACGAGGCCCCCAAAATGAGAATTTTTGTAAAAAAATGACACTAAGAAATATCATTAGGAAACAAACAAACAAAAAACATTGCAATGAGTGATGGCAAGGAAATCAATCTATAGACTGAAAAGTTGACTAGTTCAAAATGCATTTTTTAAAAGAACATTAAACTTTACTGCATTTCTTCTAGAAAGAGTTTAAATGAGACAATATAATATAGAAGAATATATTGTTAAATATAAAAGTGAAAATGTCCTGCATGTGGAAAATTTAGTAGCAGCCCAAAGCATGCTGTTTCCATGGAGAGATAAATAGAAGGAATGTGGATGAATTTCATGTATTGTAAATTAATTCAGACATAATTAAAGGACTTGGGCTTTGTCTACGTAAAGCCAAATAACCGTTACAGAAAGGAAATTCAGGCAACCAATTGTTTAATCTATCCTATATTAAAATCTTATTTTCCTCCCCAGAGAATTGAAATAAAGTCCTTACAGTCATTTTGTTAAATACAGAATAATTGGGACTAGGTATTTCTAAGAAATAGTGTTGATAATCTGATGGATCTTCACCCCAGAAGAAGTAATTAATTATATACCAAATTTTATATATTAATAATGCAGAGGTTTCATGAGGCCCCTGAAACACATCCATGTACCCTACACTAAGAAACTATGATATATTTAGTCAATCAATGTATGATATCTGGTAACTGTTAAAATGTTTTAACAAAATAAACATACTTATTAATCAAAAAATGATAATTGTATGGCTCAATTTAATGAAGAAACTAAAAATAAAATACACTTCAATATGCACATAACATCTGTAGTAAATCTGAAGAATACTCTTCTATGTTTCTAACGATAAGCTTCCTTTTTTGGAATAATTTCACATTTTCTATATCTCCAGTTTTTCTATGCAGTACCTCAGGGTACTTTCTATACAATACCTCAGGGATATTGCAAGTTCAGTTCCAGACCACTGCAATAAAGCAAGCATATGAATTTTTGGTTGCCCACTACATATAAAAGTTACGTTTACTCTGGACGGTAGTCTAATAATTGTGCAACAGCATTATGTCTAAAAAAATAATGTACATACTTTAATTTAAAAATACTTTATTGCTAATAATGTTAATGATCATCTGAGCCTTCAGTGAATATTTTTTGCTGGTGGAGGGTCTTGCCTCCTTATTGATGGCAACTGACTGACAAGTGTGGTGGTTGCGGAAGGTTGGGGTAGTGAAGAGAAGCTGCATCACTTTCTTAAAATAAAACAATGAAGTTTGCTGCATTGACTGACTCTTCCTTTCATAAAATATTTCTCTGTAACATATGATGCCGATTAACAGCATTTTACCCGCAGTAGAATTTCTTTCAATATTGAAGTCAATCTTCTCAAACCCTACTTATGCTTTATCAACTAAGTTTATTATACTATTCTAAATCCTTTGTTGTCATGTCAACAATGTTTAAAGCATCATCACTAGGAGGAGATTCCATCTCAAGAAATCACTTTCTGTGCTCATCCATAAGAAGTAACTCCTCATCCATTCAAGTTTGATCATGAGATTGCAGCAAACAGGGCACATCTTCAGTCTACTCTTCTAATTCTAGTTCTCTTGTAATTTTCACCACATCAGCAGTTACTTTCTTCACTGAAGTCTTGAGTCCCTCAGTTATCCATGAGAGTTGAGTTGGAATTAATATAGAATAATAACTATTTACATAGCATTTACATTGTATTGAGTATTATTAGCAGTCTATAAATGATTTAAAGTATAGGGGAGGATGTGCATAGATTATATACAAATACTACCCATTATATACCAGGGACTTGAGCATCTGTGGAATTTGGTATCCAAACGAGGTCCTGTAATCAATCCCCCAAGGACACTGGGGGATGAATGAACATGTCACTTGATTAAGAATCTGTGTCCTGCACAAATTGTTCAAATATAAGAACTCTAACCCAATTTCAGACATGTTCAATGACTTACTCTGCCCTCAAACTCTGAGTTTATTCTTTAGAATATAAACTTCTAAAGGATAAAAAAATAAATCTGTAAAATATCAAGGAGATGTAGCCACAGACCCAAGAACAATATAGTACTAAATAAATATTTAACAATTATTACATCTTTTGAAATTACAAAAAACGAAAATTCATTACCAATTTCCAAAGCTTTTCACAGCCAGTCAATTTCATTCTCCTGTTCTCTAATGCTGTCTAGCCATATCAAATTTTCTCAGTTCAATTGCATTGCCTTTCTGTCTTGATTCAATCTACTTTGACCCCTACTGAACTGTGTCTAGAGAATCAATGATATGGAATTTCTTTCTATTACATTTCAGCTTTACATGTCCCGTTATGAATTATATTTCACCAAAACATAAAAGCAAGGCCACCAATAACCCTTTATAATTTCCCCTTGGAGTCCAGTAAATTTCAGTTTCCCACACCAAACAACTGTTTGCTATAACTTTCCCTCAATCAATTTTGATTTAACCAGAACGAAGTTCCCTTTTCAGACAAAACCATGAGTCTTCGGTCAGGGTTTATTTTAAACCATCATAGCCCTCAGGCCTTGTTTGAATCTACAGCTACCCATTCAAAGGAAAGCCGGTTTTTTTATGACTTTGCTACCTAGTTTGAAATTGCTAGATACCACTAAAACAGAGAGTCATGATTTTTAAAATAAGAACTCTGAGCATCTAGTGTCATCTAAATAGCAAAGGAGACTAGAAAGTGACAAAGGAATTTCAGGGAAGTATATCACTTATATCCCCTAATTTACCATTAAACCACAGCATGGTCACCATTGAGTAAAATTGTCCACAATTGCTTGTAAGCCTTCTTGTGAGAATACTCACAACATAGCACCTCATAATTCCCAGCTAATAATACAAAGATGACATAGCTTATGTGCAACATTTTCTTAGAACATAAAAAGCATTTTTCCAATCCAGTTGCTAAGCCCTTTGTTAAATCACAATCTGTGGCTAAATAAAGGAAACAGGAGTAACCAGAATTATATTCTTCTTCACTAAACAGAAAATTATCAAGTCTCTCATAGCTATCATAATCTAGCCTAAGGTCCTTTATAAGCAACCAAACTTCTTTGATAGCAGCCATAAAGCCAAAGCTACTACTAATAATGTGCTTTACAAAAAAAAAGAAAAAAGAACAAGCAAAACTAAACAAAATACAGATGCCTGATAACTATTCCTCAGTTGACCTACACCTGCAGAGAAAAGCAGTGGCTGATTCTCCACAACATGGAGCAAAATATATACAGGACTTGGCCTGCATCTCCTTCAAAATGCAGATGAATAACTCCCTGAAAGTGTGTATCACAGTAAGTTTTCACTGTTTTCCTTACCTACAATGATAATGGCAGTGTCTGATTCCTATAGCTATCTCAATATTCCATTATGTTGACTAAATGTTTAGAATATGTAATCACTGGTTATTGTGTTAGTAAACATCTAAACCCCATTTACTCAAAATTTTCCATGAAACTCTTTGGAGATGTTTACCACAATTACTCTTTGAGAAGCACTTTAAAAATCAATTTGAGAATGTTTCAAATCTTCATGTGAATTAATTTTGATATGAAGAAGTTTTTTAGTTGTTTCATAATGTATAAAAATATCTATCCATCCATTCTCCTAATATGTTTCAGGCACTGAGTTAGGTTAAAGAAAGCTAAATAAAATAAAAAATTTTTTTCCTATACTTATCACCAAATCCATGCTTTATTTAGGTCCAAAATCTACAAATTTAATATATTCAATCTGAGAGTGAGCTCTCAAAAATAGATATGAGAAAACATCGGATTACCCCCTTGACGACAAAAATGTATAATGCCAATTGATGTCAAAAAGAATGAAGCACAATTATCTAATTTTCTAGGTGGCTCTGACACATGAAATGGCTCCAGCTCTGAAAAAAAATTAAAATGTATAAGCAATACTATATTGCATTTCAGAAGTCCAGCTCACAAGGTGATTCAGGTGACCTAATTAGATTACATAGCAAAATAATATCATATCCTGAGTGTCAGAAAAGACAGGAAATGATGCATTATGCCTAATCATGAATATAAGGCACTGAGGTGGCTAGAAAAAGTAGTTGCCATTTCATGCACTTTATTAGGAGTTAGCAAATACGGAAAAATACAACCAATGGCTCGTTTATTTTGTTTAATGCCTAAATACCCTGGAACAAAAATAGACTGTTACAAAATGATTTCTAATGGAAAGCTGACTCATAATTCTATCTGCCAGAGCATTAATTAATATGGCAATCACTCTAATGTCAGACTTAGTGTCTTAGTCAGCCAGGGCTGCAATAATACCATATACTGGGTGGCTCAAACAACAGAAATTTATTTTCTCATAGTTCTGGAAGCTGGAAGTTAAACACTCAGGGTGCTAGCATGGTCAGGTTCTGGCGAGGGCTCTCCTTCTTGCATGCAATCAGCCATCTTCTCACTGTGTCCTCACATGGTGGAGAGAGAGGTCTGGTGTCTCTTGCTTTTCCTATAAGGGCACCAGTTCTATAAGACCAGGGATCAACCATTATAACCTCCTTTAACTTTAATTCATTTCCTTAAAGGCCCTATCTCCAATACAGTCACATGAGAGGTTAGGGCTTCAACATATGACTTTTGGGGGCAACACAATTCAGTCCTTAGCATTTAGAGAACTGGGATCAAGCACACATCACTGGCAAAAATAGAAGTCCAAATAAGCCAAGAATCTGTGAAAGTTGCAGGTACCAGGATGAAATCACTCTTGCCAGACTCAGACAAATTGGAGCCAGGAAAGCACAAAGGAGCGTTCATGCTTATAAGTCTGAGATAAGAACTGTCTCAAGGACTTTCTAAAATAACCCCAAGAAGAAATCCTTCATGTCCTTAATGCATCTCATGCTTTTCATGATCTAGAGTTTGCATGTATGCATGTATTCGTATGTTTATCACTAGACATTCTTTAGTACTGTAGCAATTCAGATAAGATGCTCTCAAAAGAACACTTGCCCAGTAATGGCATCTTCGCCAATGAACTGACGCCAACTCTGGCTTTGGGCTCCCAGAACCAATGAACTCTGTTTCCAAGCAGCTTATGTGAACTTTTTTTTGCCAAATAAAAGCTTCCCTTCACCGTTCCCTCTTCAGGTGCACAGTTGTACATCTGGGATTATAATCCTTTTTGCTTATGCCTGAATAAATTCATTATATTAGATTTTTTTTCTGATGTCTTGTTTTAGTTTGACAGCTCATTTGCCTGGGATTGTCCTAGCTATAGCTAAGACATAGTAATTTTTATTTTTATGCAAATAAGTTTATCCACACAATTTCAAGAAGATGTAAGTAGAGTTTCAAATTCTTTTGCCAGACTTCTGTAATTGAAAATTATATAGTCAAAAATAAAATAATGAGGAAACATGCATAAGGATTATAACAGAAACCTACATGTCAGTAGCATAATACACACTTAAATGTTAGTTCATGTACAGTAAATGTAGTAAAAACAATTCAAACTTGGATACTAAAAGCATCATCAAAGAGATACTAAGCAAATGACAGTAGGACTTCCTCTTTAAAATCTCTAGAGGAAGGAAAGGACACATAAACACCATCAAGTGTATTCCTTATCACTTAAACCTTTCTTTATGAGGCATGCACTAAATGCAGCGAAAAACTCAATTTTTTCAAATTAATCGTAAATTCAATGTAATCCTAATAAAAACTCTAGTTGAATATTTTAAAGAACTCAACACACTCATATGCAAATTTATATGGAATAACAGCGATCCACATATAACTAAATAACTTAAAAAGACATGGGATATGGCACGATAATATTCATGTAACTGTGAAATGTACATAAAATGCTACACATTTTATAAGGATATACTCATCCATAAAACAGAAAAGTGAGTATGAGATGGGGAGTATTGGAATGGGAGCCAGTGATAACAAAGGACTGGTAAATAACCAAATGTATAAAGAACAAAAAGAAGGGCTTTGCAAGAGAGATGATGATCGAGTGCTTTAAATTGAAGATGTGAGGAATAGCATTACTCAATTATCCTATTTAGAACAATTTTTGAAATAAAAAAATGAACAAAATCAGATTTTTGTAATAAAAGAACACGTTTAGCAGCATATCATACTGACCAAGAGCATATAAATAGGTACAATCAGGTTATTATGCACTATAACAACCAGTACTGGCCAAGAAATCTGCTGTCAGTTACATCTACAGAAAATAAAATAAAAATTAAACAATCAGGCTTATGTCAGAGCTGCTCTACAGACAGGTCAGTGAAACATTTGTGATGATATGTCCAAACAAAAAGGCCAGAGGGTGAATAAACATTTTTGGAATTGCTGTAATATGCAAAGGTTACTAAAAAGTGAAAGAAGAAAATTTGGGCAGGCAAACAAGAAAAGCTCTCAGCTGTATTTTGAACATTTAACTACCAGGCAGGAACAGTAGAGAGTGAATAAGAAAGGGACAATTTCCTGATTACAATTATAGAAAAGCTTACAGTCAAACATCAAACAACAGAACCTTATTATATGGAATGTACTAAAGCCCTGTGATAAATTAAATTTCATACATTATTTTTAATAAAACTTTATTTTGAGATAATTGCAGATTCATATGCAGTTAGTTGTAAGAAATAATAGAGATCTTATATGACCTCTACCCCATTTCCCCAACGATAATAATATCTTGCAAAACTACAGTATAATATTACAAACAATACTGATATTGATAAAATCCACTACTGATCTGGTTTCCCTGGATGTACTCGTGTGTATGTGTGTGTGTGTGTGTTTAGTTCTATGCAATGTTATCACATGTAGGTTTGTGCATCCACCACCACAGTCAAGAGGCAGAACAGTTCCCTCTCCAGGAAGATTCCTCATGTTGACCCTTTATAATCACACTCACTTCCCTGCTATCCCCTCCTCCTGTCCTTAACTCATGGCAATTACTAACTTATCGTTCTTTTTTTTTTCAATTTCAAAAATGTTATATAAATTGAATTACACAGTATTGCATCTTTTAGGACTATCTTTTTTATACTCAGCATAATTCTCTACAGATTCATCCAAGTTTTGCATGGGTCAATTGCTCCATCCTTTTTATTGCTGAGTAGTATTCCATGATATGGATGTACCACAAGTTTAATCATTCACCCAGTAAAGGAAATCTGGGTTGTTTCTAGTTTTGAGCTGTCTTGACTAAAGCAGCTGTGAAAAATCCTTATAGGTTTAGGTATGAACATAAGTTCTTATTTTTCTGTGATAATACCGAAGAATGTGATTGTTGCGCCATCCAGTAACTGACTACATCGTATGGGCAGATTCATTCCTGCTCTTGAGAAGGTAAATTGGTATGAATTCTTTGAAAATCACATGAACAGTATGTATTGGGAACCTTAAATAAATTCATACCCTTTGAGCCACCATGCCCACTAAGGCAATAATCAGAAATGCAAGCATACAAATGTTATTCACCAAAGACATAATAAACAATGGAAACATCAGCAATTCCATCAATAAAAGAACAATTACATAAATTATGGCACATCCTTATGATAAAAATCTATAGCACCATAATAAATAAATGTTTTCAGGTATGTTTACTAGCATGAAAAAAAGCTCAAATATTAACTTTAAATTAAAAAGTCCAAAACTATATGTAGTATGATCCCAATTATATTTTAAAATGCATGTAAAAGACTAGAAAGAAATGCAACAGCACTATGATACCATTCTCTTGGCTATGTGATTAGGGGGAGATTTAGCATTCTACTAAATTTTATATATACATTTCAAGGGTCTTACACAGACCAAGGAGTACTTTTGTAAACACGAGGGGGCGGGGGAAAGCCATAGAAATTATTTTTAAGGTTTTACAATTAAAACTAGCATATCATTTTATTTTATTGTCTGCATCCTGAGAGGTCGCTGCCTTGGGTCTGGTATCATGAAGTTGGCTTTAGTTTTTCTCTTTGTTGCTATGACTTCGTTTGGGTATGGAGCACCACAAGACTTGGAGATATACTGTAGTCTCGACTGGCTTCATATCAAAATTAGAGCACTGACAGTTGGCAGTTGGTATATACTTTCTGATGAGGTGTTTCTTGGATGTGGATGTCCTGTAACCGATGTGTGGCAGGACTTTTACATATTTTTGTACCCTACAACTGACTGTGACATCCAATATGAGATTTTAAAAGGGAAGATTGTTTTTAGCTCTGTGCTAACATTTGTCTCAAAAACATCGCCAAGGCGAGCGAGCATTCATGTTTATCAGGTGTGTTGTTGAGCAAGACAAACCAACAGAACCTGCCACTACATACATCGACCCAAGGCAGTCCAAATGGCTGGCTTCTCCAGTTTACAAAGAGGACATTGTGGACATTTTAAAGTGCACAGGACCTCTTTCCAAATTTGAAAACACACTTTTCTTCTCTATCCATCAATATTGATGAAGTCAAGGAAGTGCCTAACATTAGATCACTGTACATCCCTACGCTTCATTTTCTCTTCAATGGGAAATAGAAGTGGGCTATATAATGTGATATATGGAGCAACTGTAGCTGCCCGAGGACTCAGAAACAATATGGCTAAGCTATAGCTATCTTCTGAGGATTTCAGAGTTCTTACTGATACCACGTGTTTTTAAATGTTTTTATTAATCTGCAATTTTAATAAAGTTAGATACTTCCCTTAAAAAAAATTAGTATATCTTTGTGAAAGTTATTAGTTAATTCTCCCTCAAAACGGCCGTCCGCAACTGTGACCCCATGACCATTTACATCGATGGAAATCCATTCTCCACTTCTCTCTAGGCACAGAACTATATTCCACCTTTCAGTATTCCTTGCAGTTAGTGTGGATATGTGACTGCAAAATATGAATGAAAATATGCACACTGTTCTCAGGTCTGGTCCATAAAGTCCCCGCACAATACTCCATTCCTTTTATCTCCTTACACGGGCTGAAACAGCTCAGACTCATGAGGCCATGCCTTGGCCTGGGACCCTCAAGCACTATGCAGAGCAGTAACCCATCCTCCTGATTTGGAACATTTTCTGGAAACTGCTTCTTGAGAAAGACTTTAACTTTGCTCGAGCTAGTACATATTGGTTATATTTGCTATAGCAGTGTAGTCCATCCTAGCTAATACAATGACTCTGAGGGAAGAGGACTTCACTCATACCAAAGCCAGTCAGCTAGAGACACAGGCACAAGGACAGTTACCTGACTGTGCCCTCGGTTGACCATGAAAACAGAAATTTCCTCCAGGACTCCACTGTTAAGATGTGCCACATGCCTAGCACATAGGTGAGGTTCAATAAATATTTGTCAAAGGAAAAAAGGACGCTAGGGAGGCAAGGAGGGAATAAAGAGTAGAAGAGGCGCTTGAAGAAGGAAAACAAACTCTCAGGAAATGGGTAACATACTGAATACAAAACTGCATGATTTAAAATTTTTTACCCAGAGTTAACTTCACTATCTATACTAATGATAAAAATGCATTAAAAATGTTTTAAGTTCTCACGATGGCCACTTCTACTGAAGACTACTAGAAAACTAAACCCAAAGTAAAAGCAAATTCTTGATGATCCAGGAAAAAGGAAAACATAAACTATAGGAAAGCCACAGATCATGTTAAACCTTACTTTAACCACTTTGTTTAAACTTCCTCCAAACACTAACCATCAGCAATAAAAGTACTAATTTGTATTGCAGGACCTCTTTCTTCCCCCATGTCTTCCTCAGAGAATCAATTAGCAAAGAAATAAACAATAAACAGAAGCAGTAAAACTTAAACCACAGGATTTAGATAATCCTCAGATTTGATAATCATTCTTTAAATGCCCAAACATTGGTTTTGCATGTAAATTGCAATTCAAAAATCCCAAGGGCTATAAGGCCTGAGAGTTTTACAAAATGATACTAAGTTGTATGCATAGCACCTAATATTTTTGTTTTGCCATCAAGAAGAAAAGACCTTTCTTTGGTACATACATGAACTATGCTTTGAAAATATTAAAAAATTCTTTTTAAAGCAAGCTATTGAAAACTATACATAATTAAAAACATAAAATTTGTATTTAGCTTGAGAATTTAGATGTTGCTAAAATAAAATTTGAAATTATACTATATAATCACTTAGATTATATTTGGATGAAAAATAACCAAATATTCTAGTATTTTCAGTACTTTCACTAATCACTTGTATCTAATTGGTTGCTCTAATTATTGAATCAACATAGAATATTTAAAATAACTAATATATTTATTGTTAAGAATTAGTCTGAGTAGAAATCCAAAACTGTAGGAAATTTATACTCCATAGTCATTTGCCTATTCTTGTTTCTTTATTCTTCCAGCAAATTAACTTCTGTAAGAAGCTAAAAATAAATATAACTTTTATATTGAAAGTCACTTGAATTCTTTCTATATACTTTATATTCATATTAACTCATGTGTTCTTATTAATTTACATCTAAATTCTAAATCAACTGTCATCTTTGTTTTTTGTTGTTGTTGTTGTTGGTTTTGAGACAGAGTCTTACTCTGTTGCCCGGGCTAGAGTGCCATGGCGTCAGCCTAGCTCACAGCAACCTCAAACTCCTGGGCTCAGGCAATCCTCCTGCCTCAGTCTCCCTAGGAGCTGGGACTACAGGCATGTGCCATCATGCCCGGCTAATTTTTTCTATATATTTTTAGTTGTCCAGCTAATTTCTTTCTATTTTTAGTAGAGACAGGGGGTCTCACTCTTGCTCAGGCTGGTCTCGAACTCTTGAGCTCAAACAATCCGCCCGCCTCAGCCTCCCAGAGTGCTGGGATTACAAGCGTGAGCCACCGCGCCCGGCCTCATCTTTGCTTTTTCAAACTGGCTCTCAATGAAAATCTATCCTCAAACATATAAGATTAAATTTTCTCAAAAATAATTCTCATCACAGTTTAGATTTCTGCCCACCATCAATAAAAAAATATTTTAAAAATACTTGTTGAGCCATTCGCTGGCCCATGAATCTTTCTAGCATTAAAAAAATAATAATCTTTGGGGGGAAGGCCAAAATTCCATTTGAACCTAAGCCTTTCCCTCTGACCCACATACATATTCTCTTGCTTAAAAGAATATTCTCCCCAGAACCACATAAGCAGTTATGAGGGACAGGGAACACTAAAAGTCTCCATTCTAGGGTATTTTCTACCTACAGACAGTCATGAACTAAATTTTCCTTTTCAATTTGAGAAAACTGTAGAGTTACATTGGACTCTGTGGTTCTCTATGTTCAATCATTACGAAGGCTTAAGAAGCTCAGCACAATCTTATCAAGGGAATAGATTAAATGATTTCTCCAGGCCTTAACAGCACTTGGATGCTAAAATAAGGCAGATGAAATATCAATCTCTGAACAGAAAAAGCACAGTACTACACAAAAAGAAAATTGTTAACTCTGCCCTTTCATGAAAGCTTTTGTTTCTCTGCTTGACTAAAGTTATGTCTACACAGCATCAGAAGAATCAGCTGACCAGTGAAAAATACTGTCAACCAACTAGGAGTTTGATCAGCCTGATTCCAAACAACCTATGCTGACTTCTACCCTTGAATTTTTCATAAAAATCAAATATTTCTGCATCGTATAGACACAATCTATTTGCCTTTGGCAAACATACTCTGGCAACATTTGCCAAACCTCAGGAAACATGTTGGCTTTAGACAGAGCACCAGCATTCTACACGCGGTGACAAATGCAAGTTGACGTTTTGCTTATGTCAAGGGATAGTTTTTTCCAAAAGAAATATATGTAAAAGCACCCTGATGTTTCAACACAAGTTGTACTAACCTATGAAACACATACACACCTTTTTGTCTTAGTATGTGCGTGTTGCTATAAAGGAATACCTGAGGCCGAGCAATTTATAGAAAAAAGAGGTTTACTGAACTCACAGTTCTGCCAGCTATACAAGAAGTGTGACGCCGACATCTGCTCAGCTTCCAGTGAAGGCTTCAGGCTGCTTCCACTCATAGTAGAAGGCGGAGGAGAGTCCGTGTGTGTAGAGATCACATGGAGAGAGCAGAAGCAAGGGGATTGGGGAGATCTTGGGCTCTTTTTAACAAACAACTCTCATAGAAGCTGACAGAGCAAGAGCACCCTCATTACCACGAGTATGGCACCAAGCTATTCATGAAGGATCTGCCCTCATGACCCAAACAGCTCCCATTAGGCCCCACCTCCCAACACGGCCACACCAGGGATTAAGTTTCAACAAGAGATTTGAAGGTGGCAAACAGACCATATCCAACTAGCACACAGACACACACACACACAAACATCAAAGTGTAGTTCTTCAAAATGCAAATCTAGTAGCCAAGTGAGGCTGGATACACGTAGACCTAATGTGCTATTTATATAAATGTATAAGCATGACTTGCTTCTTCTTAATATCATTTAAATTAAAATGCTTAAGTCTATCTCATTAAATTATTCTTAATTAAATCCCAAACAGATTTCCTATAGGAGAAAATATCTTCTACTTGAGGGCCAAAGCATTCTTAGCCACGACATAGAAAGAATACTGAACCTTATTCAGTACTGACCATCACGTATAACTTGGAAGGGTTATACGTGAACTCCAAGACTGAAGGGTTCTAACAAGTTTTCAGAGACATATCCTTCAACTTACTGGGCCACACTATCCCTTATCTACTCCCAGCAAATATCCATTCCCAGTTCCACTTCTGGTCTACATAATTAATGTGAAAATGACTCTACTTTAAAAATTTTTATACAAACAAAATTCAGCTGCAGAATTACTCTGGTGTCATCAGCAAATGCTGATAGTCATGTGGGCTCCTGTTTAGTCGCTTTATCATGTTGTAACCAGTCCTCAGTTGGTTTATTTCTGTGTTTCATTTTGAGAATTTTAAGAATATTAATAGCCATGCCATGTCTGGTAAGAACAAATATAGTAACAATATTATAAGTGCTAATAAAAAGATAAATAATTACAAGGGAAATTAAATAAAAATAATGATATTAATATTTTAATGTTGCACGGATGTTTGGAATTGTCCAATAGTAAAAAGTATTTTGAAAGACAAAAGAGTAGGTCACAAAGGGACTTCCAGTTTCAGCTCTGACATGTAAAAAGTCTGCAAGTTGTCTCTCCATTTTCCAACAAGAAAAAAGATGAACAAACTGAATATCAACAAATTTTCTTGAATTGAACAATGCAAGCAAAAAGAGAGTGGACTGAAATATTTTCTGTTGAGATTTTAAAAAAACACCAACCTAGAATTCTATGTCCAGTAATTCTGCAAAAGTAAAGGAGAAAAAAAGACTTTCTCAGACAAATAAAAACAGGAAATTCATTGCTAGCAGACCTGCTATGCAGGAAATGTTAAAAGAATTTCTTCAGGAAAAAGGGAAATGATATAGGTCAGAAATGTGGATCTGTATGAAGAAAGAGACTTTAGAAAGAATAAGCAAAGGTGAAATGAAATCTTTCATTTTCCTTATTCTCAATTGACCTAATAGATAAATGTTTGTTCAAAGTAATAATATAACAATGTATTGTGTGATTATAGCATATGGATCAAAGTATATGGATACGTGAGATAAATGGCAGCAATGTTATAAAGGGCAGGGAGGGAGTAATTAGGCATACTCTGCTAAAACCTATCTGCACTACCTACTACCTACAAAGCAGCGTATGTCACTTGTAAGTGGACTTAGTTTAGTTGTAAATACATACTGAAAAATCTAGAGCAACCAGTAATAGTAAGTGACAACACATGTGAAAAGTGCCATGCTTGTACAACTGACAATTTATCAGCAAGAGATGAAAAAAAAACCTTTTGAAAATGTGACTAGAACATTGCATACTTCTGGGCTTAATTTTATTCCTGCATAAGGTAAAATCTTATTCAAGAACATGAAGGAAACGTGGTGACTGCCCTGCTGGGGATTCAGTAGTCACTGAAGCATTTCCACACCACTTCTGCAGATCATCAAGAAGGGAGGCTTCTTCCTTCAACCCAATTTCAATATAGATGGATTAATAAAATGTGGTATATGTATACCATGGAGTACTATTCGGCTTTAAGAAACAACGGTGATATAGCACCTCTTGTATTTTCCTGGATACAGCAGGAACCCATTCTACTAAGTGAAGTATCTCAAGAATGGAAAAACAAGCACCACATGTACTCACCAGCAAATTGGTATTAACGGATCAACACCTAAGTGGACATATAGGAATAACATTTATCGGGTGTTGGGCAGGTGGGAGGGGGAAGGAGGGGGTGGGTATATACAAATATAATGAGTGAGATGTGCAACGTTTGGGGGATGGTCACACTTGAAGCTCTGACTCGAGGGGGCATGGGCAATACATGTAACCTTAACATTTATACCCCCATAATATGCTGAAAAAGGCAAAAATAAATAAATAAATAAAATATAGATGAACCATGTAAACCAAGTGAAAAGGGATTATGCCTGATTATAAGATTTCATACTATTTGTATATTTTAAATCGTATACCTGCTTGTCAGAAAGGCATTTGAGCATTACAAGCTGAAACCTCTTCAGCCACTTTGGACTCACGAACAACTGAAAAACAGCCTTCTGGGACCTAACTGGAAATAGAGGAGCTACTTTATACACGGTATTTTTTATCATTCACAGTTATTGCCACTCTCATTGTAAAAAAATACATGACGGGGAATGAGGGAACCCAGGTGGATGAGATATAGAAAGGATACAATCAAAATGTACTAAGATCAACACAGTAATTTGTGACTCTGTTTATATAAAGATAGCTTTCTAAACACTAGTAACAAGAAGCATTCCTTTGATTAAAGCTGAAATGACAAAAGATTTATTTGACAGTTTAGTCATAAGCATAAAGTACTTTTTGGTTAAATATTAAATTTAGACTACTTTGCAAATAATAAATGACAGCAGCTGTTACATCAATCCTGCTTATTATCAGTTTTAGCTGCACAGGGGAAAAAAAAAGATTTGTTTAGCAAAACTCCAAAATTTTATGATTGCTAAATTATTAGTCTGTATATGCTGATAATAAATGCTATAATTTACTGACTCTCTAATCCCCATTGGAAAAATGGAGATGATAATACTTATCTCTTTTGGTTGTTGTGAATATTAAATGTAAGTAATAAATCAAAGCAAGTAGCCCTGGGCCTGGAGCATCGTATAGGCTCTCAAATATCAGCAGTTATAAACATGGAATGGATTTCAAGATATCCTCTATGTTCCTGCTTCAAGAAAGGCTATGCCTAAACCAGATGAACCACATTATAACTTGAGTGAAAAGCAATTGTTAAGTACACATGTACATATATTTATATGTATATTTTTAGATAAATGTAACATACTAAAATTTACATCAAGGAAGGACAAGAAGCAAATTAGTTTAGCAGTGCTCTGTCATGTTTTTATCTACTAGTAAGTAAGCTGACTTCTTGGTTCAGTCCAGATGTATCTTGGTTACAGATATCATCACAGGAAAACATGGGCTGAGTCTATCCTACCATAAGAAACGCAACTTACCCAAAATTCATAAACCCTTGCAAAAATAAAACATTTTGCTGATATGAAACAAATTAGAATGTACAAACTAGAAACTGCGGAACTGAAAATCAATCATTTCAAATTGATTTTTATAAAATTTAATGAGGATCTACTCTATAATTAAACTATTATTCTAGGAACTAACTAGTAATATAAGATGCAAAACAAAACAAGATAGTCAGGCCCTTGACTTTATGTCACTTAACATCTTTAGTGAGGACACATGACAATAAAGAAACAAATCATTAGAGATAGTAAATAGTGCTATAAAGAAAATAAACAGAGCACAGTGACTGGGCATTTCTACTTTATACAGATCAAGAGGAAGGCCCCTCTGAGGAGTTGATGGGTAAACTGTATTCTCAGCACTAAGAAGCTATGTAAAGAGCGAGCGAAAAAGCATTTCAGACCAAACAAGTGACATGTTCAAAGGCCCTGTGTTAACCAGAAGGAGCCTGAAATATCAGGAGGAGATGCAAGGTCAAGGTGGCTGGAGGAGGTGATTGAGTCACAGAGTGACAAGACAAGGGGTTGGAAGTAAACAGCAGCCAGATAGATCGGGCAACGCTCTTAGAAATTAGCAAAGCCCAATCAGAAGAAGTGGGTACCTTGGGCAGACTAACAAGATTTACTTGTTTGAAGATTCTTTTTCAAACAAGTATTGCTTTTAAAATTCTCATAAAGTCATTTAAACATTATTTAAACACTGAGTAGGAACTAAGTACTGCCCGGGGTAACAGAAGAAAGAGAGAACGAATGGCACAATGCCCTGTTTGCATGCCTCACTCAGCAAAGCATGCCTGCCATTCACCAGTGCTCCTTGGAGGGCATTGTCATTTGTTGTGATGGAGCATACCACAGTTTTCCCTCCAACCACCTGTGTCCTCGTCTTGAAAAAAAAATCTGGTATATGTAATTTTTCCCACTTTTTACATTTGCAGCGACATTTCAGAGCCCTGTATTGGATAGCGCACCTGGCAACTGTCCAATTTGCCTTCCCTTTAATTCTACTCTTCAAAAAGAAAATTTTACCCAATGCTCTATTTTTTTTAAATTCCATTCTTAAACAAATACATAATTCTACATACTTACTTGTAAGGAGATAAGAGAACCCAAATTTGTCTGCTTGTTCTTCCTTGCCATGGGCATTACCCATACATAAACACATACAAATTCTCTCTTTCACACACACATGTGCACACATGCACACATACACATGTACACCAATGTCACATTAATTTCAAATTAAGGGAAGAAATGAAAGGAAATTTTCATCCTACAGAAAAATTCTTAGTGACAAGATCTGTGAATCTGTCAGATCACTTACTCATGCAAAGAACTAAAGAGAGAAAAGTAGTATTTGTTGTGCATAATTCTTCTAATAACAAATAAAAAAAGTTATTTTAACAGCTTTTTATCTTTCTTTTCAGTCAATGAATTATGCAGTAGTCACCAACTCAAGTGTACAATGTACCTAGCACTTCAAATCATCAACATTAGAAAGCCAATAAAATCTTGATTTATCATCTGATGGTATATGCAACTTCAAAATGGGTAATATTTTTAAAAACCTCATATTGAATCTAACCTTGATACTGCCCATGGTATATAGTCACATAATTGTTGTTTGAGTAGTCTTTTCTGGAAGACTATAATTACTTTCATTTATTATCTATTAATTAATTGAACTCCTATATGCCACACACTGTAGAAGGCACTAAGTAGATATTGGTTGATAAAGGAGACATTGTCTCTGTCCACATGGATCTTTTGGTGGAATTGCTGGACAGAAAACATGTTATTAAACAAACATAAGAATATATAATCACAAATTGCCATAAGTTGGTCAAAGGATACAAACTTTCAGTTATAAAATGAGTAAGTTCTGAGGATTTCATATACAGCATGGTGACCATTGTCAACAATACTGTGTTGCATGCTTGAAATTTGCTAAGAGAGTAGATCTTAAGTGTTCTCACCACCACAGCAACAATAAAGGTAGCTAGGTGAGGTGATGGATGTGTTACCTAACTTGATTGTGATAACTGTTTCACAATGTATCCATATATCAAATCATCATGTTGTACATCTTAAATTTATACAATTTTATTTGTCAATTAAACCTCAATCAAGCTGGAAAAAACCAAATTGACATAGGTGCAATAAAGAAAACAAACAATAGACAATAATGGGGAGGTGCCCAGGTAAAGTGGTCAAGGAAGGGCCCCTCTGGGGAAATCATAGTCAGCTGAAATCTGAAAGATAAAAATAAGTTGTCAATGCTAAAAAGAAAAGAGGTGGAAGAGCTTTTTAGGAACCAAGAAAAACCTATGCAAAGTCCCTGAAGTAGAAAAAAGGATCATATGTTTGAGGAAATAAAAGGAAACTACAGTGGCTGGAACATAGTGTGAGGAGAAGAGAATAGCATGAGTTCACCCATTTTACTTCTTAAAATCTGAACATAGTCCTGAAGGAACTTCTTTATCTATCAAATATAAGTGAATTAAATTTTACCTCCACTTCCTAACTCATAAAGACAACTGCGAAGGTGTCCAAAAATGTGTTAAAGCACTTTAAAAATTGAAATGTACTAAACCAGAGTTCAACAAAGTACATGTTGATTCATTGTGCAATAGAAGATTCCAGATAAACTAGCTTACACCTAAGCTCAAAGATCTGTGAAATATAATTATATTTTTTGCAAAGCTCAGAAACAAGGAAAAGTAAACAGCATATATTTAGGAATATATACATTATTCAAAGATCCTTTACAAAACACACACACACACACACAGACACACACAGGTGATAACACCAAATCCAAAATAGTTATTTCTTAGTAGATAGAATAGTGCAGAACAGGGAGGCAAGGTAGGAGAGTGGATTCAGGGAATTTCCCAGTATAAAATCGAGAATGTTTTAATTTTTAGGCAGTGGATTCACAGTTTAATATCTTAGTCTTATGCTTCACAATTTTCATTTATATTATAAATAGATTATATTCTTTTGTCTGTATGAAGTATTACTTAATAAAAGATAAAAAGAAAAACTTTTAATGACTTTTAATTGTCATTAAGACATTAAATCGCATTCTACCAATTCAAAATTTATAATACATTAGTGTAGAAGTGAAAATTTATTAAACCTCATTGAAAGTGTAAACAGGATTTCTATTTCAGAGCAATCTTAATCTGTAAAAAGAAACTGAACCATGTGTGATGGTTTAAACATTTCCAATTGTTTACCATTTGGATCTTATAATTACAAATAACTCTTAAACAGCCAATAAAACGATCTCTGTAAGCTGCTTCTTGTTAACATTTTGTTAGCAGTTCAAGCGAACAGCAGAACATTAAGTGGTTGATTTCTTTCACAGTACTGATTAAAGTTGACTATAACAAAACTGTATTTCTTTTTTAAAAAATCTTTATTTCATGAGTTTTTTTAATTCAAGCTGTCCTTATTACAATTAATCTCAAATAATGGCACTTCCATGCTTCATTAACTACTGAAAGCAATGACATTCTGGCAATAAAAAGTGATGGAACCTCTGCTTTCTCTGAAATTTTATCATATTCAGAATCTTACAATGAGCCTAGTTTTGATTTTTTCTTTTTATATTTTATAATAAACTCGATACATGCAATATGTACTAAAGCCAGTGAAAACATCAGGGTAAAAGTCAAGTGTCATGTAGTCTGCCTTACTGAGTCCATGTGCAACGTAATGTAATTAAGTGACACCATGGGAAAAGCCAGGAACAGGGCACGGAAGTCACCTATTTTTAAAACTTGTTTATGGACTTCTCATTATTCTTCCCATGTTCACTGAATTTAATTTCCCATATCCTGAAATGCTCCAAGACCAGAACTTGCAGTATGATTTCTGCTCATGCTGGACCTGACCAGAAAAATCCCTCAGATGTTTCCACACTTCCAGCCAACTGGAACATTCTAAGATGTCCTTTCCTCATATTCCCAGGGATCCATGCCAGAAACGTGATCCTCAAGACAAAATGTGATCCAAAAGAGGCTTCAAAGATGATTAAAGAACTAAAACAATTCTGGTTTAAAAAAAAATTGCCACCCTTACTAAGAACATGCTTTAAATGAATCTTTTATATGTTTTCCTTGACCCAGTATGACCATGCCACTCTCCTATTCCCAATTTCTTTCTCCAATTCCACCATAAAGAAATAATTATTCATTCTTTGAAGATCCCACAACATAATATTCATACCTCAATTTTTCTTATCTGTAAAATGGGGATAATGATTTCACCTCATAGGACTATTGGAAAAATGAAAAAGACTGTGTATGTAAAATGTTTATTCTAAGGCCTTGCTCATGGTGAGCACTTATAAACAATAAGTGAACAAACAAGCAAAAAAACCAAGCACATCCCTTCCATTTTAGGAGTTACCACAATATATTTGGTCTTGCCTTCCACTCAGGTGGAAGTTCATTAACAACAGATGGTTTATTCATCATTCTATCCTTAGCATCCAGCACAACATGGTGACTAGTACAAAATAGGCTCTCAGGAATTAACAAAGTTACTGAATGTAAGACAGATGGTTATTTCTTTGTCCAGGTAGAATACTGTCACCACGTGAACATCAACTCAACCCCCCAAAAGCATTTACCATATAGAAGTTGGAAAAGTGCTGAACTCTTAACACTTTTACAGTTAGCTTTTTGCCTATGTTGCTTTCTTCATGAAACTGATTCTGAGACGGGCATCAGACCACGCGCTAGCACCACAGCATATGGTAAAGCATTTATAACATTTGCCTCTCTGTTTCCTCAACTATAAAATGAGGATGATAAATACCTGCCCTCTTACTTTAAAATGTTAGGATGATTCCATGGACATGGATTTACAAAATAATAATAATAATAATAAAATAAAAAATAAAAATGTAAGGTGAAAGACAAATTTGAGTTAAGGTTTATGATTGAAATACTTCTATACGTGCTCTCAAATGAAGGATAAAGTGTTCGTAAGTATATTGACTCAACAATTGATTGTTTACTTTATGCCAGGCCCTATACTGGGTGCTAAAGAAATACAGATGGATAAGATATAGTTCATGTCCTTAAGAAACTAACAATTTAATAGGAGAAAGACACAGAAACAACAAAATATTATATAATATGAGTAGTAAAAAATAAAAGACTCCTTGAGGACTGGAAATGTATCATATTCATATGTGTATTCTCAATAAGCTTGGAATGAAATAAATGTTCAACAAATGGTCTCAAACTGAACCTGACTAGATATATGTACTAAGCAGTGTGGCAAAAGAAGAAGGGAAAGAAAGACAACTAGGGACTTGAGGTCAAAGTTTGGAATATCCATTATATAAACATGCATGAAAATGAAGAAGAAATATAAAAAGATTGAATTGTTTATGTTATGGGTAATGACTGAAATTAGACTGATAACCACAAATGGGGACCTATTAGGAAATTACTCCATTAGGATTTTATTTATAATTCTTTTTTTATCTTTTCCTTTTATGCCCAGCAGATTATAATGACAAGTAATTTAGAGAAATATTGATTAAATAATCAAATTATTTAATGTTAACAGTGAAAGTTTAAGAATAACCACTAATGAATGGTGGTGAATAATTTTATCTAATATAATACCTCACAATTAAATAATACTTTTCAAAATGCTGTCACATGTATTCTCACACTTTGGCCTTATCGAAAAAGCAGAATGAATTACAAAATCATTTACTTGCTCAGCAAACATTTCTGGCATGCCTGCTGTACGCCAGACAATGGCTAAATGTCAGGGATGGAATAATGAACAAAACTCAACATGTCTGACTAAAAAAATGAAGAGGACAAGGTATAAAAGGGTCATGCCTGGCGCAGATGAAATCCCAGGGCTTCTTCCGAAGGCCCACAGCCACATCGGCATAAAGATGTTGTTGTCAGTTTGACATTATGCACAGGTTAAGTGCAATATTGTAGAACTTTTTCAAAAAATATGACAAAAAGATGCATTGCAAAAAAGATTTTTTAAAATTTTGATTTTAAGCAATATTGATATATGAAATGGGGATAGTAACAATATATCAAAACTGTATTGAAAAAAACAGGGAGCAGAATAACAGACTACCCTATGAATTTATACCAAATGAGGAGACATAACAGGTTATAAAATAAGGAAGGCCTGAGAAGCAAAGGTTGGGAAGTCTTAAAGTATTAAATTAACCTGGAGTCTGAAGGACTGACCATGTATCAGAGAGAGCTTTCATGGAGTAAAAATGGACATAAAACATTTTCAAAATAAAGACCATTTGCAAAATAAAACTAAAGTGACAAGAATGAGACTTGTCCTCACCCTACTGGGGTAAACAAAAATTATCAGAAGAAAAATCATTTTCTTACATCTTTAAAGAATATTATATAAAGCAATCAAGACAGTATTAGAATTTCCTTATATGATTTTATAACATGTAGAAAAGAAATTTAAGTTATTTCAGTGTTCCAGAAGCAGCACAGATAGCTTTTGTCATAACATTTAAAACATTACAATTACCAGTAACATAGTTTGCCATCCTTTATACTTGGGCTCATACAACAATCAAAAGAATAACTTAATTGTGACATTTAAATAAAATTCAGCTTATCTCAAAGGAAGACCATTATAAGCTCACACTGATAATAAGTCAATGTACAACTCCTTTATACCTTCTGCATTAATCATGATCTTTACATATATTTTTATCTTATTTCCCAAACTGATCTTAGACTCTGCAAGAATAAGAACCTTATGCAGACCCTACTGCAGTCTCTTTTTGCAGTAAATGCTCAAAAATATATGTTATTGGATATCCTTCAGAATAACGTGCTAGCAAAGTTTATTTCAGGCCATACATTACAGCCCAGGCTCTGGAGCCTCCCCATCTGGATCCAAATACCGCCTTTGGAATGTACTAGCTATATAACCTTGGAAAAGTTTTCTTAACCTCTTTGTATTTAATTTCTTCATCTAAAAAATGGGCCTTAGTAACAGTATCTACCTCACAGAATTGTTACGGGAATTAAATGAGACAATATACACAAAATGTTTAGAAGAGGACCTGGTACTAAGCACTGAACAATTCAACAACTGCACATCATTGTTGTCACCTTCATAATCATCATCTTTGAGAAGGTAGCAAGAAATTATAAGTTATTATAGCATGTCAGGCTAATTTTCACCCTGTATTTCTCAAAGTTCACTAAAACTCTGAAAAGTTTTCAAAAGGTCTAGTCTCTAAAATCATCTTTAAAAAAATATATACCTAACATATATGTGTATGTATCTATACACACACACACACACACACACACACATATATATGGAGAGAGAGAGAAATTGATTTCAACCAGAAAATGGAAGTCACTCTTTTTGACAAAAAGTCATATTATTTTTAAACATCAATTAACTGCATCAATCCTTCACAATAACTGCTATAATAAAACATGTTTATGTCTGTAATCTGCACTATCACTGGTAGATTTTAGAGCACATTCTTTTCTCTCCTTCTGCCAGTCAATTCTACACCAAGAGGTATGAAACCTGTTTTAAATTATCCTCAGTTCTGAAAGGATAAATGGTGTCAGGGATGCTGAGCCTCCAATTTAAGTTAAATAAAAATAGATTTTTAAATGTTTTGATTGATTCTAGTAGGAAAATAAATGGAATAAATAATTAGATGATAATTTCCCATACTAATTTTTCACATGATGAATAAAATGATTTTTGACATTTTCTACAAAAAATAAAGAAAAAATATCTTCTATACTATAATATGTAATGGTTTATAAATAAGTTCATGGTTGGTCTGATAAGCAATCTTAAGAATCCACGCTATCAACACTCAAAAGTTTCTTCCCAGTCATAAAGTGTGCTTTTGAAAAAATATGCAAAAACTTACCGCATATACCAAAAATAGTGTCTTAGTCAATTCAACTATGCCAGACCAAGAAAACCAACTCAGACATTAAATGCAAACAGTGATAAAGGAGACAGATAAAATTGGGCAATGGATACCTTAAATAAACCAAATTTAGAAGTTTGAAATAAGCCATACTTTTTGGCGACAGCAATCCCTTGCTAGGGTAGGGAGTGAAGGAAACATAATTGAAAATTAACCCATGAAACCCCTCTTACCTATGATTATATGACAGGTAAAAGTAAATACAATGTATATAATGAATCAAGAATTATTAAGGGCAAAGAGAAGAAAACAACAAAGTACTCAAGTCAATTTTTGCATATATAATAACAAAAACATTTGGAAATTTATGAGGCTATTTTTCCACCTTCAGGAAACATGACATCAGAGCCTTGCTCAGATTGTAGAGAACGGTTCATAGCAGACCCACTCAATCATCTCTTCTCCTTGGAATTATTAAATCAGTAGTTAAGGGAAACATAGCAGAAATACATATACTCTATATTTAGGCTTTAAGAAGGCTCTCAACACATTTTTTTAAATTAAATTACTGGAAATTGTTATATGATAGCGGTGAGAAGCAGCCTTATAACTTGAACATTGGCAGTGCCCAGAAGGTCACACTGTAAAACACTGGTTCACTCAAAAGAAGTGTCTAGAGAACACTAAAGTGATAAAACCATGCATAAATTTCCAAGATCATGTTCTAAGAAAATCAAACACATTTATAGTGTTCAATGATCCCTGTCACAAACAGAAAATTAGAGTCTTTTTTCTCATACAGTGACACAATTATCCATTCTTTTCTATAATTTAGTAGTGTAGATTCAAGTTTAAAAGTCGTATCTACTTACAAATGGAAAAAGTGACAGAGTGAAATGTAAAAACTAAAATCTATAAAATATATAATTCCATAAAATCAAGATTATAAAGAAACAGAAAACAGGACCTATAAATAATTCGTTAGGTATTATTTCTTCCCATAAATTGTGGTGATAAGTAAAAACCCTAACTTCACGAAATTCTATTTCCTTTTGAGTCAACACAGAATATAAATATTGCATATAAAATAATATATATTATTTCACAGAATAATAAACTCATAGGATGAAAAAATGTCTCTAAATCCATAGAGAGGAGTAGAATTGTAACTAAACTACTGAAAAATAGTTGTCATAATTAGTTTCATAAAAATAATAAGATAAGAAGAATTTATACCCTACCTAAGAAATGTATCAGAGTAGCACAGAATTGTTTTAATGTAAGATGTTCACAACTCTTTCTAACTCTTATTTATGAAAATTATATTATTAAATCTCACTTATAGCCGTAATATCTAGATTAGAAAAATATGGCAATGCAAGGTGCTATAAATCAGTCTGGGTTCTCCATATATGTGCATGGAGAGAGAGGCTCCCCTCACACCTGTATGAATGAGGCTCCCTGTATGAATCATTAGTAAAATATCCCTCAGTGATTGTCATTAGATTTCTTTTTTTATTCCAAAGGATTATGGGTGTATAAATCCACATCTCTCCTAAAGTGGAAGGATTTCTGAAGCTGGTGTTCAATGGCCAATAGAAAGTGATCCATTCATTCATAATTTTGAGACATGTAAGCTTGAAATCTCAGTCCTTTGAAGGAAGTGTGCATGTTATCACAAGCATTCTTAATATCAACCATCAACAACGTCACAGATGAGTGTGTCCTGACAAGAAATACAATTCTTGACCTCTCCTTCAAAGAGCAAGAATTTGGGAACCAACTTCCACCTTCTGCTTGTTGCCTGCCATAAAGTCAGACTTTTGACTCCCCTGAATCTCCATGAAAAAAACACACCGTGTCTTCAGTTAAAGAGAAAACAAACCAAGAACACCATGTGATTCAAACACAAATAGTCATGCATTGCTTGACATATGTGTCAGGAGTATGTTCTGGAAAACGTGTCCTTAGGCAATTTCATCATTGTGCAAACATCGTACGGTGCACTTACACAAACCTAGATGGTATAGCCTACTACGTACCTGTGCTATAGCCTATTATTACTCCTAGACTACAGACCTGTACAGCACATTACTGTAGGCAATTGTAACATAATGGTAAGTATTTGTGTATCTAAACATATCCCAACCTAGGAAAGGTACAGTAAAAACAGCATTATCATGTAAGGGGACCACCATCATGTACGTGGTCCATCGTTGACTAAAACAACATTATGCAACATGTGACTGTACTTTTATTTTTTTCAGAAAAACAAAATGTGGTAAACTGTACTCCTTTCCTCACAGAATAAGGAAATATTGTTCAACAGAACCAGGGGTTCTGGATTATATTTTTTTTTACGTATAACACAAACAGATTTATCTAATAAGAAATCAGAGTCTTTAACCACCAGTGTAATAGAAATGTGAAAACTGGCTTTAATTTTCTAACAACTAAATAAGCTGAAATAAAAGTTGTTAAAGACTCATATCCTAATGACTTGATTACTATTTTAGCATTTCCTAAAGGTCCAATTTCTTGGATGCTGAAAAACATAAATAAATGGCTTTCTTATAAAGCACTCCTGTAAGTTGAAAATGTTTTAAAGGCGGCTTTCACTATATATAAACTATTTATGATAGATCATAGAAATCCAGTTTTCATTGCATTTTGAGGAGTGGAAATTGGCTACTAAACTTGGAACCCAAATATAGGTGACATTTCAAAGATACGTTATTGAGTTGAATTTTGAAGGGCACTATGCACTAAGCTTTGGAAGAACAGAAATTGCTAAATAGAGTTAAAGCTTTTATGAATCTCTCTATTCTACCGATTCATTACTTTTTCAGGTTAAGCCATATCTGCTATGAAAATAAAATACGAGTTTTTCTCCATAATAGCACAAAAAGTCTATAATATGGGTGCTACCCCTACTCCCTAAAACTAGCATTATAAAAATAATGTGATCATATTATTTACCTTTGAAGCTTGGGCTCCCTGTATGAATCTTTAATAAAATATACCCCAGTGATTTTCATTCAATTTCTTTTTTTCATTCCAAAGTATTATGGGTGTACAAATGTTTTTGGTTAAAAATATTGCTTTTGTAATGCTTGAGTCAGGGTTGTAAGTATGCCCATCACCCAGAGAGTGTTCATTGTACTTGTTAGGTAGGTTTTTGCCCATCCCCTCCTCCACCTTCCACTCTGGTTGATTTCCATTGAGTTACACTTCCCTCTACACACATTTGTGCTTGTCGGTTAGTTCCAATTTAATAGTGAGTACATGTGGTGTTGCTTTTCCATTCTTTAGATATTTCACTTAGGATAATGGTCTCCAGTTCCATCCAAATTGTTGCAAAAGGCATTAAGTGACCCTTCTTCATTTTGTTAATCCACTCATGAATTGATGGGTACTTGGGTTGATTCCACATCTTTGCAATTGTGAATTGTGCTGCAATAAACATTCGAGTGCAGGTGTTTTTTTGATAAAATGACTTCTTTTCCTTTGGGTAAATGCCCAGTAGTGGGATTGCTGGATCGAATAATAACTCTACTTTTAGTTCTTTGTGGAATCTCTATACTGTTTTCCATAGAGGTTGTACTAATTTGCAGTCCCACCAACAGTGTATAAGCATTCCTTTCTCTCTGCATCCCTGTCAGCATTTATTGTTTTTGGACTTTTTAATAAAAGCCATTCTAACTGGAGTAACGTGGTATCTCATTGTGGTTTTAATTTGCATTTCCCTGATAGTTAGTGGTGTTGACCTCCATTTCTTTTTGAACCCCCAAGTATTATACCACATTATCTCACAAAGTAATTCATTCCATTTTTAATATCTCTAATCTTTGATTCTGGTTTTGCCTTCTAAAACAAAATAGAATAAATGTTATCCATTTTTTATATGATAACTATTCGAATATTTAAAGGTAGTTTTCACATCTTTCTTATGAATATTTTCATGCAAGTCCCTTAAAAGAGCAGCTGGAATATTGATGTATATACTGAGAAAGATAGATATAGATATACAGATAGGTATGCTTTTAAAATATTAAACAATATTTTTACATTTTTCTCTAAGATTGAATATTATTAAAATGTAACAAAGGGGGTAGGGCTTAATCAAAACTAGGGTTTAAAAAGGAAGAAAGCAACCAAGGGAATGTTAAATAAGTGTCTGAAAAATAACAGATGTTGATGAGGATACAGAGAAAGGGGAACACTTATACACTGTTGGTGGGAACATCAATTCCTACAACCTCTACGGAAAACAGTATGAGGATTTCTCAAAGAACGGAAAATAGAACTACCATTCAATCCAGGAATCCCACTACTTGTTATATACTCAGACGAAAAGATAATCATTACATCAAAAAGATACCTACACTCACATTTTTATCTCAGCACTAATCATGATAGAAAAGATATGGAATCAACCTAAATGTGCATCAACAGATGACTGGATAAAGAAAATATGGTATCTACACACAATGGAAAACTATTCAGTCATAAAAAAAAGAATGAATCATATCTTTTGCAGCAACATGGATGGAACTGGAAGCCAGTATATTAAGTGAAACCAGTCAGACACAGAAAGACAAATATTGTATGTTCTCACATATAAGTGTGAGCTAAATAATGTGTACACATGGATGTAGAGTGTGAAATGACAAACAATAGAGACTTAGAGGGGGGCAGATGATGAGAAATTACTTAATGTATACAATGTATGTTATTTGGGTGATGGATACTCTAAAAGCCCTGACTTCACCACTATTCCATCTATGCATGTAACAAAATTATACTTGTGCACCATAAATTTATACTAATAAAAAAAAAAATAAGTGATGATAAAACTGAAAAAAGTAGTACATATTTAGAACATATTTGTGGAAGTCAGAAGAATGTGGTAGTTCCTTGTACAAGGAACTAGGAGAGAAAAAGAGAGGCTCACTGAACATGAGGTTGGCAATGTGAACAAGCTTTAAAAAGTTAAACTACTCAGGCCAGGCGCGGTGGCTCACGCCTGTAATCCTAGCACTCTGGGAGGCCGAGGCGGGTGGATAGCTCAAGGTCAGGAGTTCGAAACCAGCCTGACCAAGAGCGAGACCCCGTCTCTAAAAAAAAAAAAAAAAAGTTAAACTACTCAAGGTCACCCAGCTAGTAAATGAGAGAGAGGATTTGAACTTAGAAGTCCTGCTCCAGAGACTATATTCTTAATCACACACAATATTGACCTTCAACACTGCTTCTATGCTTGTTTGGAAGGTGCCCAACAAAAGCACACATAAAGCTAATTGTTCCAATCAAAATCATAATAATTAGACACTAACATAAAACCAACTTGAAAAAGAAAGATGATGTAACTTAAATCGTGATTTTAAAGTTGCTGCAGCAATCAAAAATTAAGTTGTGACCTGAGTTCTGGAACCCAATAATGCCAAATCTCAGAATCTTTGAAGAGTTAAAACATAAGATGAAAAAAGAGGAAAAGAAAATCTAGCGTATAATGTTGTCATGCCTCTGATATCTTTTTGTTACTATCCTGAATATGCTTCAGGAAGACAAAGGCAGTTACCATGACCCACTAAGCTATTTCCCAACACATGAATAACAGAGCAACAGTAGGGTTCTGGAGTTCTTTGATGAATGTACAGTGAAGGCTGCTGAGAAAAATGCTGTGGGTTCTCTCAGGTGGTGTATCCTGTGTTGTTGTCATAACAATGCTGACATGTCAATAATGTTTTTCTAATGCTCATGAAGTGCTTGATTGGCTCACAAAGTTCTGTTGTTGCTCTGAGAAGAAAAGGAAATCCAAAGGTACGTACTGGCTTTGTGGTTCAATTGCAACAGCTGGAGTACCATATGGCCACATAGAAAGAATATAGGCAGAGAAAGCTCTGTCATTTCAAGCTAAGCTATTCATAGAAAGGATAAAGTTGAGTGCAAGAGGAGATACTGAAATATGTCACCAGTTTTGACTGATAAAAGACAGACTTACATTTCTACAGTATAGAAGGTTCTCCATAAATATCTTTTAAACTATAGTAAATTGAAGATTACACAAGACAACTGCATAGGAAGTAACAAGGATCAGAATAGTAGATGTGTCAAAATAGATTAGACCACTATTTGAGTAATCAGGGGAAATATGCCACAGAATAATAGCTAACTGCACTACTAAAGAAAATCTGAAAATAAAATATAAAGACTAAATTGGCATGTATTACCCTTTTTATCAGAAAAACAGAATTTTTTTAAAAAAATCTAATCATCTACTACAATATGAGACTTACAGGAAAAAGTAAAAAGAGGTACACCAAAATGTTACCAGTGAATATTTCCAGGTATTAATAATAAAAGTTGATGGTTTTTTCCTAATGTTCTGCAAATTTTCCAAATTTTGCACAAAGTGTAAATTATTTTAAAATTTCAAAAGGAATCAAAAAGGAGATTGAAAAATATATAATTAAATATCTGCATTATCCAAAAAAGGATATAGCTTTGCTTTTTAAAAAGAAAAGGAAAAAGAAAAAGAAATTAAGCTAGATGCCCAAGAAATGAATGGTTAAAAAGGACACAAAATGTGTCTAATGGTGAAATGGAAAAACTGCATTAGTAATCCTATCCTATTTTTTCATACTGAAAAAATATTTGTTCAATACAGAAGTATTAAAGGAGGAACAGAGAAACGAGGACATGATACATAGAGAAAACAAATAGCTAAATGGAAGACATGAATCTGATCAAACCAATAATTATATTGAATGTGAATATACTACAATCAAATCAAAAGGCAGAGACTATTTATTGCCTGAGTGTATTTTAAAAGTGAAAACTAACTACAGCTGTTTATGAAAAGCACACTTCAGATTCAAAATCAAACAAAGGTTAAAAGTAAAAGAATAGAAAAATGTTTACCATGCAAACATTATTAAAAACCTGAAGGGGATATGTTAATATCAGACAAAATAGACTGTAAGACCAGAAACGTTACTAAAGTAGGATATTTTATGATGATAATAGGGCCAACCATTAAGAGGATATAGTATTATAATTATAAATATATACACACATGGAAACAGAGCCCTAAAATACATGAAACAAAAAATGACAGAATTGAAAGAGAAATAAACAATGCAACAAATATAGTAGAAGATGTCAATATTCCATGTTCAATAACTGAAAGACCTAAACAAAAATATCGTATTTAGAAGACTTAAACCCAACAATCAATTTAACCTGACATTTATAGAACACTCAATCCCAAAACAACATAGTACATATTCTTTGTGAGCACATATAAAACATTATCCAGGATAGATCATATGCTGCACAATAAAACAAGTGTTGATAAATTTAAAAGGATTGAAATCATTCAAGATATGTCCTCTGACAATAATGAAATTAAATTAGACACAAATAATAAAAAGAAATTCGGAAAAAACCAAATATTGGGATATTAAATAGCATAATTCCAAATAACTCACTGGTCAAAGAAGAAATCACAATGAAAAGCAGAAAATGATTTGATCTAAAGGAAAACAAAAGCACTATCGATTAAAATTTATAAGATGCAGCTAATGCAGGGCTTCAAGGGAAATTTATGGTTTAAAAGACTATATTAGAAAAGAGGAAGGATCTCAACTCAATAATTAAAGTTTCTACTCTAAAAAGCTAGAAAAAAATAAGAGTAAATTAAACCTAAAGTAATCAGAAGAAAGAAAATAATAGAGAGGTGGATGAAAATCATGATAAAAAATAGAGACGATTCTGTTTCTTTGGAAAAATTAACAAAATTAACACACCCTTATCAAACATTACTAGGAAAAAATAAGGGAAGAATAGAATATGAATTACCAAAATCAGAAATGAAAAATGAGACATCAGCCATACTACAAAAGTTGAAAGGATTATATGGAAATAATATAAACAACTTTATGCCAAGAAATTGGACAACTTAGGTGAATGGACAAATTCTTACAAAGACTGAAATTACTAAAACTAACCCAAGAAGAAATAGAAAATGTGAATAGACCTATAATAATTAAAGCAACTTAATTGATAATTTTATATTATCCCATAAAGAAAAGCCTAAGCACAGATAGTTTCACTGTTGAGTTTTATCAAATATTAAAAGAAGAAATGGTAACAATCCTACAGAGTCTTTCAGGAAAGAGGACAAGTAAGCATTTCCCAATTAATTCTTTGAGGCCAAAGATATCACAACAAAAAAAAAGATTTTTTTAATGCTGTAGACCAATATCTTTCACAAACAGATGCAAAAATCCTTAACAAAATATTAGCAAACTAAATCCAACAACATATAAAAAAGTTTATATACCAACAGCAAGTAGGATTTATGCCAAGATTATAAGTTTAGTTGAACATCCAAAAATCAGTTAATGTAACATATCATATTAACAGAATATATAATATAACACATTAATGGAATATAACATATTAACAGAGTTATCAGTTAATGTAATATATTATATTAACAGAATATGATATCTATAATCCTAAACTAAATAATGTCTGATCTCCCGTAGGAGGTTCCTCCTTTGTAAATTCAGGGCTACAGTCTTTCTTGTATGTCAAACCACATAACCATCTTAATAGATACAGAAAATAAACTTGATATTACATAATCCAGCATTCACTGATGATAAAAAGTCTCAACAAACTAGGACTAGACTAGCACTTTCTGAACATTATTAAGAACATCTGCAAACAATTATAGCTAACATAATACCTATAGTAAAAGACTGAATGCTTTTCTTAAAGTTCAGAAAACGGCAAGGATGTTAATTTCACCACTTATATTCTACATTGTACATTGTTCTAACCAGTAAAATAAGGCAAGAAAAAAAGGAAAGGAGGAAGGAAAGAGGGAGAGAGGAAGGAAAAGAGAAAAAGAAAGGGAAGAAGGAAAACTATCTCAACTCTCAGACTACATGATCCTGTATATAAAAATATTCTAAATAATTCACTCCCAAAAAATAGCCTTTTTTGTATTCTAGAATATTAAACTTTTCTAACCTGCCTTTAGTAAGAACATAGGACTCAATATCAATGTACAGAAATAATTTCTATTCTTACACATTAACAAAAATTAAAATAAATTTTTAAAATCCATTTACAATAACATCAAAAAAATAAAATACATAGAAATAAATTTAACAAATAGTGTGACCTGTATACTGAAAATTATAAACATTTCTTAACAAAAATGAAAGAAGATCTAAATGAATTGAGAGAGATATTGTCTTCATGGGCCAGAAGACTCAATATTGTTAAAATGGCTATTCTTAAATTGTTCTATAGATTTAGTATAATCCCCATCGAAATTCAAGCAGCCCTTTTTTTTAAAAAATTACCAAGCAGATCCTAAAATTTATATAGAAATGCAAAGAACCTAAAATAGCCAAAACAGTTTTATAAAGGAACACAGTTGGAGTACTTACAATACCCAATTGCAAAGTTTACTTTGATAAAATTACAGCATGCAGCATATAGCATTATGAAATTGTGCTATCAGCATAAGTTTATATGTAAAAAAACAGTGAAAAAGAATAGAACAACTAGAAAAAAGTTATAGTTAATTTTTGACAAAGTTGCAATGGCAATTCAACGGTGAAATGATAGTCTTCTCAACAAATTGTGTTGAGACAATTGGATGTCCATATATACAAAAAAAGAGAAAAAGAAATTAACAACTTAGGCCCTCACAGTATACATAAAAATTACCTCAAAACAAAAGAGAGAATCTACATGGTCTTGAATTGCACAAAAATTTCTGAAACATTATATCAAAAGCATGATCCATTACAAAAATGGATCATCATCTACTATCAAAATTAAAACTCTTGTTCTTCAAAAGACAGGATCTTTTAAAGACAATATAATATCCAGAAAGTATATATTTTTAAATAAAATTTAATAAAAGGAAGGCAAACAATACAATTAAATATATGCAAAACATTTGACTAGACATTTAACCAAAGAAATTATACCAATGGCTAAAAAGTACAAGAAAAGATGTTTAACATCATTATTTGTCAGGGAAATATAAATTAAAACCCAAGAAACCTCTTTGCACTTGTTAGAATGGCTATGATTAAAAAGACTGACAATACCAGGCATTGGTGAGAATATAAAAAATGTTGAACCTTCATACATTGCTGGTCAAATGGTAAATGGCACAGTCTCTTTGAAAAAGAGGTTTGGCAATTTCTTTAAAAAACTAAACATATACTTACCATATGATGCAACAATTTCTCTCCTATGAATCTACTCAAAAAAAATGGCAAAATATCCACATAAATTCCATTCACATACAGGAATGTTTGCTGCAACATTACTCATGATAGCCAAAATCTGGAAACAATCCAATGTCCATCTACTGGTGAATGGATAAACAAACTGTAGCATATGGAATGGAATACTGTTCTGTTCTGTGCCATAGAACATTGTTCAGTGTATAAATAAACAAATTGCTGATACATACTACAATGTAAATGAACCTCAAGAACATCACATCACACACACACAAAAAAAAGACAAGTTATATAATTATATTTATAAGAAATATCTAGAAATGCAAATTCATAGAGATGAAAGTAGGCCAGCAGCTACCTGGGGTCAGGGGTAGGAGCAGGAATTGACCGCAAATGAGCACAGGAAACTCTTTGGGGTGACAAAGTATTCTAAAATTACATTATTATGACAGTTGCATAGTTAAACACATTTACTAGACATCATTGTACTATATACTTACAAAAATGTTCATGGGAATAAAGAAAGCACCATCAAAATTGAAGAGGTAGACAACACAAGCAAAACAGCTCTTCAGCTTTTAATGTACTGAGACTTAAAGCTACTACTAAAAATAAAATGATTCTAACTTAACTAATGGGGCTAATTCTTCTTCCTCAGAACCTACAATCCTAGAACTAAATAACGTCTGATCTCCAATAGGACGTTCCTCCTTTGTAAGTTCGAGGCTGCAATGTTTCTTGTTGACAAAAATAAAAACATGGCACATATGCATTTTAAGCATAGGGGTGACTGTTAGGAATATATAATTCACCACGTAATCATCTACAGTGTTCTCTGACTCTACAAAATATAGTAACTATACAGAAACAGCACTATATAGTAATTTTAACATTATAGGTATTTTTTTCAAAAAACAGAACCAGGGC
>VBSM01001265.1:64064629-64128633 GCA_008086735.1 Cheirogaleus medius
CAAAAATATTAATTTGTTTTATCTACTTTAAAAAGCAATCAATGCTCAGGGAGCAGTTGTAGAGAAATGTGAACAACACAAAAATTAAAATTTAAGAACTCATTTATACTTACAAGAACAAAGTAAACTCCAGATAATTTGGAATGAAGTTTATGTCTGTGTTCGACTAATGTATAGAAAAAGTACTAATGCCAAGTTGTCCATCATTAAAACCACAGTTCAATATTTGAAATTCTCTAATAAAATATTATGATCTGAACAGAGAAGAATGCTCACACTTTCCAAAATTAAATTAAAGTGGAAGTCAGATAATGTATTCTCGACAGCCAGATGAAACTTGTCTTCCCACAGTTTCCTTATGGTATGCAGTGATTAATAAATATATTTTAAAATTTTTCAATCATCACCTCAGAAAAAGATGGGCACCTGTCTAGAAAAGATAAAGGAGTAATTTGGAAACTGATTTGACCACAGAAAATCAGATGTTAATTCCTATTTTATTCTTTGAAAATTATTTCCCAGTGTTCGTTTGCAGCTTGTAATTAATAAGACAAATGTGAGGATATTTCTGGGAATTAAAAAAGAAATGTGTTTTTGTTATGCTTTTCCTCAGCTCCAACCCTGAGAACAAAAGTCAAGATGAATAACAATGCTATTGCTCTGTTGCAGAGATGATGTATTTCAAATGCTGGGTTCTTTCCAAAGTGTTATTAAAGTTCTCTGAAGCGTTGCTACCAAAAAAATAATGTCAAAAGAACTCATGTTATTTATTGTTTCTCAAAATCCATTGCTGCTTCAGGTTGTGCCAAAGTTAACTTATCCATTTTATTTTGGAAGTCATAGCAAAATGCTGTGATAAATGAACATAAAAGATATTAGTAGACATGGTGATGAAAACTTGATTCCAAACTTTCATGAATCAGGCAAGAAGACTAAAGATTTTAAAACAATGATAGTATGTAAATAAAAGGTAGGTCCAAACAGAGCTCCTATAAAATTTGTGACAAGCGGTCTTCAAGTCTCTATTAAAGAGACAAGAAGCAGAGCCCAAGTCATATTTTGTGAAGATGTTAGGTGAGCTTGATATTCTTCTAAAATTATTAAACCTACTGATATCCAGTACTTTCTTCTATAAGGCAATAAGTGAATATGTCACGTTGTCCATCATTAAAACCACAGTTTTAATGGGGAATGGATAGGAAGAGGTTGCAGGTAGAAAGGAACACTAATAATAGAGGTAGAATAATGAACATTTATTCAATGCTTAGCCTCAGGATCAAAGATACTAAGAATTTTACATGGATTATGTCATTTAATCCCAACACATAATGTTTTGAGGTAGGCAGCCTAAGATGTCAGAGAATTATTTTAACTCAGTCTTGATAATAGGATGAGCCCTTCATGGTAGATAAGTTAGAGTCTCCCCGCCTCTCTTTATAAATTCATTTGAAATTCACTGAATCATAGCGATGAAAGAAAGCTTCATCATCAGGTGACCTCATATATATGTATATGTGTTAAGTATGATTTATAAGGGAACAAAAATATTAATTATTAGTCTAAGTCCTTTATTTCCAGATGGATAAATCTGAGGCTCAGAGATTAAAGGGATTTACAAAAATCATGGTTATCAGAGACACCTCTTTCCCAGTCTGCTGATACTCTCCCCACACATCACGACCTTACAATGCAGAGAAGGAAGCTATGTGTCATTACTCTGATTTCTAACAACCCTATCCACAAACGTGGTCTACTCCAAACAAAGAAGCTTTGGAATCTGGTTTACATCTGAAATTTCTTTTACATGATAATTAACCCCAAGCTGCTCATTGCACTGCAACAAATTTCTCCTCAAATTCACCACAATGCCTTGTCACTCAAAAAGATCTATGTAATAAGTGTCCAAATTTTCAGAATAGTATTATATTTGAATGATGTAAGATACACAGCACAAATTAATATAAATTGGGTATTTCTAATGCTGAAACTATTTCATTTTTAAATAATTAACTAATTCATTCATATTTAATGCTTGACATCTGATAAGGAAAGATGATGAAAAGGAAGTTGAGCTTAAGGAAAGATGCAAACACAGGAACACAATATAGGGGAGAAGAAAATAGAAAGGGAGATAGAAGAATATGTGAGGCATGGGTAATCACTTAGAGAAGATGTAGAGGAAACCAAGTGATGGGATCAAAGCATGGTCCTGCCACCTGGAAGAGTTTTTTCTGACCTCAAGACTGTTGAATTTCAATTCACTGACAGTCTTCATAATAGGATGAGCCCTTTATGGTAGATAAGTCAGATTCCCCTCTGCCTCTCTTCAGGGCCTGCCACTGATTAATACATCAAATGCCTGTCAATGACATCTTGTTTCTGGTGACCAACCCTTACGTCTTTGTAGGCCATTACAGCAGGATCAAGTTGTAAATACTCTGGAGGCTGAGACAGTGTCTTTCTGTTTCATTAGTATCTCACCAAATTGCTCATGAGCATGGTCTACCTCTAGCCATAAAATTAACCTGTGAATGACACCACAAAATGACAAAGACCATGCTTTATGAAAAGCATTACAGTTCAATCTGCAAAATGATTTACAGTTATACAGCTACATGATTAGCTCCTAATTTTTTTTTATGGTAGGGGTGGCGGTTCATTGATATCAAATGCACAGGCAAATTAATTTAACTATTAATATTAAGTTGATATTTAAATTCCCCAAATGTCAGACTAAGGAATAAATATATAAAATTATTTCAAAATAGCATTTTCTTATCAAAACCAACTAAAAAACTAGATACTTTAGACAACACGGTGTTATCTGTTAACAAGAATAGCTATTATAGGGGAAATAATGAATATCAAAGTCAAATTTATCAATAAAAAATTTTTTAAGTCTGATTTATATTTCTTCTTATTTTAAGAAACTACAAATTTAAAATGTGGTGACATACTAATTCAAAAATGTTATTCACTTGCTTAAAACTCCATGCCATAGCTTACTGACTATAGTTTTAATTTGGGGCAACTTTAGCCTCCCAGATGTCCCTTTCTGGCAAACCCAGGTAAGTAAGCAGAAATAAATGTAAGGATGAGCAGATTACTAACCTTATTCTAACTAAAAATCCTGCCTATTGCTTTATTTTTAAACTGCCACTAACATGCTTAAATGATAATTGCATCTTCTCAATGAGCACAGTTCCTTATTATTGGAATTGGCAGGGGGCCTTGACATTTGAGTCATCATTTCATTATGTCTATTTCTTACCCTGGTATACAAATTAAATAGATATACAAGCCAAATGAAATATAAGGAGAAAAATCTGAAGCAGTAACTTTAAACTGAATTAATTTTCTCAAATATATAAAATATATAAAGCGACCAACATTGTTAATAATATATTCTAGCTCAGGCAGTATATTCAAAAATATTAACTTTAATTCTAAAAGCCAAAAATGTTTCAAATCCTCCTAGCCAAATATTGTACTTCTGTAAAACAGAACTGACAGCTTTAATATTCCCTAAATTAAAAAGAGAATGATTCCAGTCTTAAAGCAACTATAAATGTGAACAAAAATACACATTTAACAAGTTTCTTCCTTTCTAAAAGGCTTCAAAATGGATAGCAATTACTGAACATATATATATAATATACATGTGAAAAATATTTAAAATACCATGTGATCAACTAATAATAATAATAGTAATAATTCATTCAGACTAAAATATCCAAATGTGCTGAACTGGAATCCAGGTCTATCCTTAGATATTTTCAAATCACTGAATTTATATGATAAAAACATTACTGAATAAATATCCTAAAATCACATGATTCAATCACATTGAATACATGTGCATCATTCCATCTTTCTAAAATACTTTTTAAAAAATTTTCCATTAAACTTCAAAATTATAAAAATTAATCAGTCATGAAACTAATGCTTTATAAAATCCTCAAAAATGTCTTTGGGTCTGCTTTCAGAAGGCTATTTCCTCATTTATTTATTTACTTATTATTGCAGGCAAACCAGAATACGTGTATTCATTCATTTAATCTTTAATTATTTCTGCAACTCTTCCTTCCTTTAGCCCAGAGCAACCTGTTCATTTCTAGTAGCCAATAGCTTCCCCAAAATGATTGGAAATAGCTAAATAGCCTAAAATAACTTTATTTACCCTAATATGAAATGTTGAAATGACAGTCTACTAGAAAATGAATGTACGTTCAAATGTCTATTGTGGAAATTAACATTATTTTTCCCTTTAATCATTGAAAGCATATTAACATAAGAATAGTCATAGCTTATTTTTCTTTATATTTTATTATTTATTTTAATGTTGACTTTTTAAAATATTTTACCTGAAGGACAAAATGTTCATTGAAACCAAACTATTTTAAGATTTATTTCTGATGTCTTTTCATCAATTATTTATAATTTATAATCAAAAAGTATTCACAGAAATCCACACAAAAAAATCCTACTATTCACTGTGTTCTCTTAAATAATGAAAATGTTCTAAAGGAATGAGTCTCTATTTTAACACGCAAATATAATTATAAGAGAAATCCAGAGATAGTTATTTAATTTCCAACTTTTGGGGAATATATTATTCTGCATATTAAAACAAAAATAGGATGTAAACCAGGTGTTCCTCGATTATGAAATTTAGAAGAGAATATATTAAAAGTATAGCTAGCTCTTTACCTATATTTATTTAAAGACAAGGCAGTCGAGCCCAACAATGTTGAAAGTCTATTTTTCTCATAGTTTGACTTCAATCAGTAGGAATATTCATGAGTTTTTATCATTAGGTTTTAGTGAGTCCTTTCATTTTTGTAATTGCTATTGCTAGTATTAATAAATGTCATCTTCTTATATGCTGAAATAAATTAATGGATGAGGCAGACACTATGCAAAATGGCTGGGAATGGGGCCAAATCTTTTACATACATCCAGGGACTAGTAATCTTCTAAATGGCACATTAAGCTCTCTTGCCTAAATAATTACAAGTACAGCCAACATGTAATTTATTGAAATAATTATCCACTCTTCTAGTTCCCATCACCCATCTCAAGTCCATGACCACTTACCTTGTCTTTATTTTCGGTGCCAGAAGCCTCAGGCTTTGTTCTAATCACAAACGGGGTGGACAGTCGCAGCAGGACCCTTTCAAAGGTGGCATTAACCTTTGGAGATACAATCTCGAAGCAGTCCTCAAACATGAGCACTTTGTGAGTGTCGCATCGAAGCTGCTTCCTTAGGCCTTCCCCCAGCTGAAGGACTGACATGTTGGGGTCAAACATCAGGTGGAAAGGGAAGGCTCTGCAGAAGGTGTTGATGCTAATTCTGAGGTCTGCAGGAACTTGGGAGGTTCCCTGAAGAAGGTTCTTCGTGATATTAGTATTTTCACATTCTCTGATAAGGAAAGTAAGACAGCTACAATTGCCTGGGTTTGCACCATCAGAGCACAGCTTCTCATTTGCAACCTGTTCCACTTCCACGTCCAGCCGATAGATCTTCTTTCCTGCAGCCTTAATCATCCCCAGCATTGCAAACCCCACAACATGGTGGGGGTGGAAGTAGTGGAGCATGAGAGTACCTTCAGGGAGCTCTTTGCATAGGAAAGATGGTGACTCCAGAGTGGCCTGTTTTCCAAAAGAAGTTCTTATGTGTTCCAACAAAGCATCAAAGCCATTAAAAAAGTCCTGCAACGTGCCACCTACAGCTCGAAGGACTCGCTCATTCTCATCAAAGCATATATTAAAGAACTCCTCACCAAATCTTTCTTGAATTTCCTCAAACTTCAGACCTAGAGGGAAATGGGAAGCAAATGTTAGTAAAGTCAAAAATAAATAATTGAATTTATAGTTTTTTAAATGCTTATCTAAAGAGGTAGCTCGTGAGTAAAGCAAGAGAGGTTTTACTCCGGGGCACACAAATTTCTCTTATAGGTTAATGCATTCATCTTCAGTCAGAGAAATTAAATTTCAGTTCGTCTTCTGGATGCCTCTAAGATGTTAACGAGTGCTAACTTTTTGTTTGTTTTTAAACAGACTCTGTTTTTTAGACCAGTTTTAGGTTCACAGCAAAATTAAGCAAGAAGTACAGATATTTCCCATATACCCTCTGCCCTGCCCCTACACATGCATAGCCTCTTCCTTTATCAACATTCCCCACAGTGGAACATTTGTTACAACTGATGAACCTACATTCACACATTATTGTCACCTGAAGTCCATAGTTTACATTAGAGTTCACTCTTGATATTGCATATTCTATAGCTGCAGTCCCCAACCCCCAGGTTGTGGACCAGTACTGGTCCGTGGCCTGTTAGGAACCAGGCTGCACAGCAGGAGGTGAGCTGTGAGGGAGCAAGGGAAGCTTCATCTGTATTCACAGCTGCTCCCCATTGCTCACATCACCACCTGAGCTCCGCCTCTTGTCAGATCACCAGCAGCATTAGATTCTCATAGGAGCACGAAGCCTACTGTAAACTGCATGTGAAAGATCTAGGTTGCGTGCTCCTTATGAGAATCTAATGCTTGATGATCTGAGGTGGAGCTGAGGTGGTGATGCTAGCACTGGGGAGCAGCTGCAAATACAGATTATCATTAGCAGAGAGGTTTGACTGCACAGAGACCATGATAAATCAATTGCTTGCAGACTCACATCAAAATTCTATCAGTGAGTGGCAAGTGACAATGCAATAATAATAGAAATAAGGTACATAATAATTGTAATGCGCTTGAATCATCCTGAAACCATCTCCCCCAGCCCCCAGTCCATGGAAAAATTTTCTTCCTTGAAACCAGACCGTGGTGCCAAAAAGCTTGGGGACCGCTGTTGTATAGGTTTGAATGAATGTATAATGACATGTCTACACTATTGTTGTATCACAGAGTATTCTCACCACTCTAAAAATCCTCTGTGCTCCCCCTAAAATATCCCTTCCTTCCTGCTAACTCCCAGAGCATCAGCTTTTCAAATGCTGCTAATCTAACTGTTCATGTTTCAATAGCCTATTTCACTTGCTGTGGTTATCACAAATAATATTTTTCTTTTTCTTAATGATTTCCCCAATCTTCACAGAATATCCAGCTAGCCTCTATATTATGTCCGTATACCATCCATATTACCATCTCACTTCTTATCAAAATGCATGTACTTGGTGGAAATAAGTAGAAAACCTAAGTAAGAAAGAATCCCTTTATAAAGAAGCATCACGTTAATTTTGGTTTCATCGATTTGATGTTCAAGGCTAGCAGAGAAAGTCACCTATTAAGATTGCTCTTCAACACATGTTGCGCTCATTGACAATGCCAGAGGGAATTGATAATAATTGCATTTATCTGTGCAGTTTGCTAGTGTGGAAGAGAGAAGACAAGACAGATGATACATACTGCAATTTGGCTCCTGCTCTGAAGGCAGTGTGGAAACTGCTCTCATAATTACTTAAACCAATGTGTCCTGTTTTGTCTTTATCTTACTTAACCTTGTTTGCTGTTTTCTCTTTGACACTACTGGTCATCTCTTCCTCCTAAAACTCTCTTCTTTTTTTGGCTTATCAAACTATATTCTCCTGGTTTGATTCTATCCATTTTCATTTCCTTCACTAAAACTTCTTTCTATGCCAAATTTTTATATCACCATCACTATATTGTAATTAAATAACTGTAACACATACAAATTACATTTATGCCCACATTCGATTACAGCGTTCTTTGCTACTATGAAATTTTATAACTATGAAATTCTTATTAAAAACTAAATTCAGAATAAATAAAAATCCCTATAATCTGACTATATTTGCTAAACTTCAGTATTCCATGTGCCACTGAAAACATTCCATAGATTATTTCTAAACTTTGAAGAATTGCACCTTCAAAGGACTTAGGTCCTACAAGCACAGAAGAAAAAGAGAATTGTTTCTAACTTGCATTTCTCATAACAGTTAAAATGCCTTCATGGTTATTGAGTAAAGAACACAGATATAGAGTCAATACAGTAAGCTTATGTTCTATTTCCAATGCCAAAAATCCCAAAGAATTACCCAGAAAATAACAAGTAAATTCACCAGAGGCAACAAAATAAAAACTACGCTGTATCCAGCATTCAATTAACTAGAAATCCTTCCTCCTTTAAAAAGCACCTCTGTACTTTAAGGTACAATGATTATTGATAATTTTCAAATGATGACACTAAGGAATACCAGACGCTAAAGTAACTATATCACTAGAAGGAAAAAAAAAAAACAAATTGTTTTGAATACTATACGCGGTAATTCTATATAAACAAAGATATTCAAGTAACTAATAAAGAGCTTTATTCCCATGATTGTTAAACTGCACCAGATCAGAAAAGAAGAAATAAATTCTTAGATGTTGAAAAATTAAAACTAAGAAAAGATCACTTCAACTTTTGCAAATATACTGCAAATCAATATCCAAGACTTCCATCTTAAACCTTATCTCAAAATTCAGAAAGCACAGATAAAGTAATTCAGCTCAGACAACTGCTGCAGCTCTGACTCCTACGATTGACGCAAACCCCCTACTTACAGTAAATCACTTGAAACATATAGACAATGCTCATCTCCTCATATCACAGACTCTATGACAGCTTGACATTTGAGTCTATAAGAATATATTTCCTCACAGGGCAAAATTTATAACAAAACTGCTCTTGTTAACGGTTAAGTTAGAATTTTAAATTAATGTTAATTCACCTCTTTAAAAAGGTGAACAGCCTAAATGCTGACATCCTTTGGCTGTAAATGAAATAGAATCTGTTCCTTCATGACATGGGTCTGTTGTCTCTCATCTGCTACCCCATCTCACCTCAGACTGTACATTTCTTGAGGACGAGGACCTTGCCCTATTTCTGTCCGCATACCTATTGCTAGCATAATGCCTGGCACATGGAGAATACGCATTCTTTTATAGAAACTACCATTCACCTCAGTATTTGTTTGATAAATATCAACAACCTTTTAAGGTTATAGTTGCACCACATCTAAGAATACCAAGACAAAAAGACACATCCTTTTCTCTCATGGCCCCCTACAGATCATTAAATTACCTTATGATTGGGCTATAACATAGGAACACAAGAGTACCTAGGAAAGTACAGAAAAAAGTAAGAAAAGCCAACAAGCAAGGAAAGAGCACCCCAGCAGATGAACACTAATGGAGTATGGACGAAGGAGGGAGGTGGGTGAGCCCAGCTGTGGTCAGAGGAGAGCAAGTAGAAAGTGTATAATGGCTGGGAAGGAGGAGTAAGGGAAGAGATGCTAATTAATCAGCATTCCAGAAGTTAGATTTGACATTGCTAAGGCCAGAGTCAAGAACACCAGCCAGAGAAATGTCGCCATGTCTTTAAAAGAAGAGTATATTGACTGAATTAGGCTGTCCCAGTAAGAATGAAAAAAAAAAACAGTGCCAAGCAGTATGCTAAATACTTCCAAAGATGATTTAATCCTTTTAAAAATCCCTATGTAGATATTCATAATCATCCTCATTTTACAGATGATGAATGTTAGGAAATATGCCCAAGTTCACACAACTTTGAACCAGGTCTTAAAGTGAAGTCTGTCCAATACTAACTCATGTGTAATAAATACAGTATCAAAACATAAAAGTTCTGGGTGGAGGAAAAAAAAAACATGCATATCTTACCTATTGTTTTATTATTAATGCCTAGCATTCTCCTGACTCAATAAATACTGGCTGGATATTGAATGAATTAATATATCACTGAAGTCAACAGAAAGGAGTAACAAGGAACAGTCAATAGTTATCAAATGCCACAGCAAAGGCAAGTAAGATAAGGACAGAAAACTGCCAACTGGATTTGTCAGATCTTTGGGGACCTTTGACAGAGCAACTTCAGTGGAGGGGTAGGGGCAGAAGACAAAGAGTAATGGGGCAGGCAAAGAAATAGAAACATTAGTTTTCAGGTGAATGAATAATATTGGTTGAAGGCTACAATTACTTATTTTATAAAATTGTGAAAAGCACGACCTCCATGCTTGGAAAGGGAAATGTTGCCTTCATTGAGAACCAACTGAGTAGAGAGAGATTGGCATTGACTAGAATCAAGGATCCTCTAAGGAAGTTCTATTAATAAAAGAAGGAAATCGGTGTCTCTCTGGACCCAGAGACCATCCCTATCATCCAGCAAGGGCATCGGTCTCAACTAAAATACCACAGGAGGAGGTATATCTTCAAGTTGCTTAACCTCCAACCAAATACCTAAACACCTACCAGCTACTCACTTCTGTGAGCCGGAGACATTCTATAATTATTTTTTGATTATCTGCTTAGGCTTCACCAACCTAATATCTAAGTGATGTAACTTAAGCACAACTATGTCTCATGTCCAAACTGTAAAGACAGTTCAATAGTTTAAGGAGATGATTATCTTTTTAGAGAAATAGTGATTTTTATGCAGCAAGACTATAAGGTTTTTGTCAACTCAGTTTCAAACCTAGATGACAAATAGTCTAGTGCCACATCAATCTACCAAGAAGTGATAGAAGTTGGTTTCTGACTCACAGAGAAAATTCAAGGGTAAATAGTATACATGTTTAAATAATAACAAAGAAGGCAGCTAAAGACAAATCCAACCACCCAAATTATAATTTTAAGAGAATTTTTTTTAATCTGATCTATTAATAGTCTTATTTAAATCTTTGTTGGGTGAAACAAAACCTTTGTAGTTTCAGATTTTATAGTTTAGTAAGTCAGTGTTGATATAATGTAATAGTAAAAAAAGGTTCTTATCAATTTTACTCTTAATCTATAAAAGGTTAAAACAATGATTTGCTACTATTTTAAGGGCATGTTATTCTCTTCCTTTTACTGCATTAGTGGCATCTCTGCCCACCCCTCACAAAAGAATATAGCATACTCATACATTTGTTTTTAAATATAGGTGAACTTAATTGTTCTTAATTTTTTAAATTTTATATCTCAGAGCTAATAAGACGCACATTCAAATTTTTAAAAATGGGGTTTAATATCTTTGTGCTAACAAAGAATTTTCTAAGCATAGTAATAAGGAAAATCTAACATATTTAAGATTAATTCTTGAATACATACAGGAATAGACATTATTAGAAGCACATTACATGTTTCAAGCACAAAATTATTTGTGGTTAGGTTTTACAGTTGGTAATTTTGAAAATCTGTTAAGATATGTTTTAAAATATACATAGAATATAAATTTTGATAATGAGAAATGTGGCATAATGGAGATGAAGCCAATCCCTATCTGAGTGCTTTGGAATAATTTTTTTTACCTAGCAGCTACAGCTAAAAAGTAGACTATCATAAAAGTACACTCCAATACTATCAAGTATTACTCCTTCCTTTCAAATCACACAGCAAACATCTGTGCTTTTCTTATAAAATGGCAGATAGTCTCTTGTAGTATTGATTCTGTGATCCTTCTGTTGTCAATAAACAGATTTAGAAGAACAATTCACAAAAAATAAAATTTCAAAAAACTGCATGTTGCAGATTGAGAAAAAGGAACCAATGAAGGAAGGACTATAATTAATGAATATACAGAGAATTATACAGAGAATTTCCCCTGAACTGCAGAAAATCTTCAATCTACAAATGGAAAAGGCACAAATTCCAACCAGGAATATTTGGTTAGATCCATGAAAAAAAGAGAGGAAGAAAATCTTATAAGTTGCAAGAAAGAACAAGTAATTTTTTTAAAAAAAAAGAAGAAATTTACTTCTCATCTGCAACCTGGAAGCTAGATGATGGTGGAAAAAAACAGATGGAATACCAAGAGAACTGAAATCTCAGGGTTCGTTACCCAGCCAAGATATCTGGCAAAGATTCAGAGACTATATTATCCAGTGAAACATCTGAGAAAAATAATTGAGATACACTCGAACAACAAATGAATCAGAAAAATAGAAGAATCCAGGTAAGAAAAGATGGGGGAAATAGACACGCTGTACATGTATCTACACATTATATACATATTATACACATATTATGAATAATGACATATAATCTGGACATTTGTAATATAAATGTTAAAGAAAGATTACTGAAATAGAGGGAAACTACCAAACTACTGCAAGGTATGTTTTATTCATGATTTGGAACAAAACAATCTCAGCGAAACCCAGGAGCCAGGGAGTGGGAGAGAAAAGAAGAAAAGGATGTAGGGAAAAAACATAATCTTGATGGGGAAAAATATTGATATTTTGTTTTAAAATAATTAAAAAATGGATCTAATTTTAGTAAGAGAAAAAGGAAGATAACCAATAATGAATTAGTAAAGTGGAGTAGAACTTTCAATTACAAAGGTAAAAAATATGTATATATAGAATGTCAATTTGATCAAAATAGTAAAAATAAAAGAAAATAAACAAAATAATTACCATAAATCAAAGTGGAAGAAAGAAAATGACACAAACCATGAATTGCAGTAACCTTAAGTGAATAATTATCCCTTTAAATTAACTCCCTCAATAAGAATTGCATAAAAGGTGATTTTAAAAATGAGAGGTTGAAATTAAATCAGCAGAAAAAAAATTTCAAGAAACTGCAGAAGCAAAAAAGCAGAAACGGAGAGGCAAAATTAACAGCAACAAGGTAGAATTAAAGGGAGAAGTGCTAAACAGGACAGAAAGAGACATGACAAAAATCCACGATTTACAAAGACCTATGAGACATAAACCAAGCAACACTGCAGCTAAATATATAAAGCAAAAACAATCAGGAATTGATTGCTAATGAGTATGGGATTTCTTTTTGTAGTGATGAAAATGTTCTAAAATGGATTGTTGTAATGGTTGCGCAACTTTGTGAGTATACTAAAAACCATTGAATCATACATTTTAATTGGGTGAATTGTATGATATGTAAATTATATTCCAATATAGCTGTTATATTAAACAATTAAGAATGAAAGAACTCTATGCAATTAGACTTATAATGGGAAACTTTAATATACCTCTCTCAGTATCAGAAAGATCTAATATATAAAAAAGCAAAATCATAGAGAAATTAAAATATATACAAGAAAACAATGAAAATAAAATAATAAAAAAGTCATAGAACAATAAAATTAAAATAAAATTTAATAACAAAAGCAATGACTCAAAATACATATACATATGTAATACCAATTTCTCTTATAAATATTTGCTAAAACAGCAGAGAGAATCTAGCATGTATGTACATATGTATATATGTGTTATATACATAAGAAATTATAAAAATTGCTCAAATACTTGGCCATAAATATCCCATAATATTTTGTAAGTAAAGATTTGGCAGACCACATTTTCTAATAGCAATTTAAAAATTAATAATGCACACAAATAAACAAAAGTTGACCAAAAACTGTTATCTGTCTGGATGTTAAGCAATATATTCTCTTGGATAAAGAGAAAATCAAAATTGAAATTACAACTTCTAGAAATCAATGAAAAGAACCTAAATCATACAAAATTATACGAGACACAACAAAAACTGTACTCAAAGAAAATATGTCATAAATGTTTTCAGCACCAAAAATAAAAAAGTAAATAAAAGGCTTCCAAATTAAGAAAATTGTGTTGAGCTTAAGGGAAAAAAAAACAAAAAAACCTAAGAAATTGGAATTAACAGATCAAAACTAAAATTAAAAGAGAAAAATATACTAAATTAGAATAAGAAGGAAACATAGGTACATATTGAGAATAGAGGAATCAGAAAAGAACTATGTAACTTTCTGCTTCTTTTTATGAGGCCCATGTAACTTTATGTCAAAACCTAATATAGCATACTAAGACCAATTTATCTTACGAATATTTGCTAAAATAGTAGCAGATAGAATCTAGCAATTTATAAGAGAATAATATACCATGACCAAGTAGTGTTTATAACAGAAATCAGAAGTACTTCAGCAGTAGAAAATCTATCAGCATAAATTATGCATAAATTATGCATCATTGCATAAAATTAAATTGAGTAAAATAGGGATATGCAGAAAGTTTAAATATAATAAAAGCTGTTTTCCGAAAACCAGAAACGGCTTATTCTAAATGGTGAAATTCTAAAAACATTTCCACTAAAATCAGAAATTAGACAAGCTTGCTGTTACCATGTTATTCAGTATTATCTTGGAAGTTCTAGCAAATCCTGCAAGATATGAAAATATAATAATTAGTATACACATTGCAAAAAAGAGTAAAATTATATCTTTTTGAGCTATATTAAATTTTGGGTAATTTGTGGTATATTAAATACTATTTAATTATTTGTGTACTATTTATTTAATGTACCACAAAATAGTATTTAAATTCAACGGGGAAAAAACAGTTCATTTAATAAAATGCACTAGGCACTAGCCACCTGGAAAACAATAAAACTAAATCCCATCTTGCACCTCAAACAAAATCAAATTCTAGGTCAACTAAAATCTTAAAATGCAAAAGACAAACCAATAAATATTTTAGAAGAAAATCTAAGAGATTCTGTGTATGCCCTAACCAACACAAGCAAACAAACAAAAAGGACATAAAAACATATTTGATCTTGTATGATATAAAGCCAAGTTAAAACTGTCAGAACAATATATAGAATAGATTTTATTTTAGTAAAAATACAAATGTGTGTATGTGTGTTGTGTATGTGCATGATGTATCTGCCCTGACATTCTGCTGGTCTCTATCCTAAATACCACTACTTTGTTTTAGACCACCATCATCAGTAGCCTAGAATTATTTCATTAGCCTCCCAATTTTTCTACTTTCTCCCAATCTCTCTCCAATCTGTTCTCCATAACCCTTTCTAAATCATAAATCTTATCTATCATTTCTCTGCTTATAGCCACCCAATGACTATCCATTATCTTCTGAATAACGTCCAAACTCAGGGCTTGATCCAGCCTTCACTTACTGGCCCAGCCTCATCTCTGTCAATCCCCTTTCACATCTCTACATCAGCCATTATGAACCACTTAGAGTTTTGTGAATGTGCTCAACAATCTCACCCTCATTTACAAGTCACTGTAATACTGGTTTTGTGTTTTGTTTGGGGCTTTTTTTAAGCTAGAATTCTGTTCTGCTACCTATCCCTCTGAGCTAGTGATCTGCTTACACTCATCTTGCATATCTTTACACCCAAATACCTCCAGAAGGCTTTCTTTGACACTCTAAGACTGAGATAGATGCTTCTACCTTTAAGACTTCCAAAGCACCCTAGTGTTTGTCACACAATAGCTGCTGACTTGTGCACCCCCTCAACCAGACTTAACATCTTTGAACATAAGGGTTATGTCCTGTTCACCAGTTATGTATTCCTTAATATAAAAACAAAAATAAAAAAGGAACACCCCTCGGTATCTGTCTCAGCGCTAAGTACTGGAAATACAATGATGATCAGAACAGAAATGGGCCTTACCCTTATTAAGCTATGTGACAGATAGACTAATCCAATGATCATACACATGATACAACTGTACAAACATACACATGACACTGGGTGTTATGAGAATAAGGGGCAGAATGCTATGCCATGAGAGTATACAACCGGGGCCTAATATAACCTACTGGGTCAAGGAAAGCTTCGTTTAAAAAGCAACACGTCTGAAGGGTAAGAGTCAACTAGGCAGTCAAGAAGGAGCAGATACGGGAGGAAAGAAACTATTCCAGAGAGAAGAAACATATATGCAAAGGTCCTGGAAGAGAAACTATGGAACTTTAGAGAAGCTAAATGAAGGCCACCATTATAATCCTAGTCCATGGCATCATGCCTTATCTGTAATGAATTTTTGAATGAATAGGTAAAATAAATCAATTAATTAATGAAAAATAAACCCAGCTGTGTGTGAGTTATATTACCATGTTTTATATGTATCAAATATGATGCATATATTATATAATATAGAGTAGATATAAAATCATGTATATGTGCATACTTATTGATTGAAGGAAGGGTACCTTCAATATTCACTGGCAGGTCTTTTTACACAAACTTGGGCAAGTTATGTCAAATGACTGATTTAATAGGTGCAGATGCTTATCACTTGACAAATTCTTGTTCCTTTGCCAATATGGAGCCACAGGTGTTGAGTGCTAAGAGATGGACAGACTTCTTAGCACTTCTTAGCAGCACGTTTCCAATCAGGCAGTCTTCACAGGGCTCTGTGCTATGCTTGCTACCAGATGCTGGCCACCTGGCAGGTGACAAAAGGCTCATCACATCTCCCAGCCTTCCTTCCCCACACCCTGGCATACTGCTGGTAAAAGACGCCAAGCCAGCCTCCCAGCAGCAGAGTAGTGCAGAGTCAAAGAAAACACAGACATGAGCTAATTACAAAAATGAGCTGCAGGAGCACCTGTCTCAGCTCTGGACCCACACCTGGCCCCTGTTTCCGAAATGCAATCTAACACATTGTGAAAATAGAGCAGTGGCTCACAGGCTTTGGAATCTCTTGACAGATGAGCATTCCCATCATTTCCCTCACCCATACTTTTTACCAGTCTTTAACCTGCTAGTTAAGAAAGTGGGGGAGGGGATTCCTATGGAAAAACATACAGATTCTGGCTTCTGCCATCGAGGACTGGCCCGATTCAAACTGGAGGCCACAGCAGTGGCAGCAGGAGAGCAAGATTTCCACACGGATGCATCCTCCCAGAGGGCTTACTCAGAACTGTTTATTCACTGCGAATGCCTCTTTCACAGCTACGCTTTTTAAAATCACTAAATTGTGATTCACCCACCTTACCTACTCCAACCAAGTCTTGGGAGTTCTGCCGCTGCCCAATTTGCACAGACAGGATTAACTCTGGGAATAAAAGTTGTGGTAAAGAAATAAAATTGACGGGAATCTAAAACTCTTTCCAATTTTCCTATTGAATTAGGTAATAAATACTTAGCTGAAGGTCTAAAATATGTGTTTCATTAGCCAAATAGCATTAGATTTTAAGTGTGACATAAATGAGTATGCTATTATGCGTCTCTGATGTAGCCATTACAGTATTATGACAGCATTTTTACAGCATTCACAAGCAATCCAAATACTTTTATACTTCTGGAAGATGAAAGCAGGTGATTATGTATGTGTTTGTTTCAAACAGAATTTGTCACCATTTCTTATCACATTGATGCACAAAGCCATCAAGTGCACTGGAACGTCACTGGAACACAGTCCAACTTCCCTAAAAATACAGCAAGCATTCTTCTTATAGACAGTCATCCCTCCTCTACTTAAACCCACGAGTGATGAGCAGCTCATGAAGCTTGCTCTTCCAATACTGAGTATCTCCAGTAATTACAAAGTCCCTTCCTTCTTTCATTTGAGGCAAAATCTATTCCTATAACTTTAGTCCACTAGATCCAGTATATCCCCTATGGTGATTTGAACAAATCTATCTCCTCTCCTCACAGAAGTCCTTTAAAGTACCTGAAAATAGCTTTCATATTCTCCTTTGTCTCCTCATCTTATATTCTCAAAGAACTAATTCAAAATGCATTACAGGTAGCTCTAAAGAACTATTTAAAATAGATACAAAAAACCAGGGTACATTAGGAAAAAACACATACACACAGTATATGTAATTTGTAAGGACATTACAAGTTACACTTTGGAAGCAAATAAGAAAGCGGTAGAGAACTAGGAAGTCTATTTCAGATAAGAGGAACTCACATGAGAAGCTTTTATGCCAGGATTACAGTTTTTTGTGTATATGTGCTTTAACCTAGAAAAACAGATGTCTACATTTATTCCTCCTCACTAAAGTATACACTTCAAACTGTTTTCCTGTATTGTTTTTCATTTCTTTGCCTTGTACCATTCAATTTTCATACCCAAATCCCTTTTGATCATGCATAAATAACATGCTGGGGTGGGTAAGGAAGCAAATTTGGGCTATGAAAATGAGTATCAATGACATGTTTAGGGATTGAACTCATAACCACAGCCTCTTTAGCATCATAGCATCACCCGAGGAATGGCTGAAGTTAGCACCCCAAGCAGAACAACATTTCATATTTGTTACAATCTCCAAGTAGATCTGACAGAACACTGAGCTATGTTTGCCATTACCACACCCTGACATACTCCACAAATAAAACACAACGGAAAGCCTAAGAATTAACAAGAATGGTCATCTTTTAAAACTGAGGGAGAAGACAATATACATCTGAATTCTGCCACTATTGTAAAGAAAACTATAATCTATTTGGTTATTTGGTTTCATTGTTTATTTGGTGAAAGGGTTATATTCTCATGAATTCTTTCACTTTTGTAACACAGCTGTGTTTATTTTTCAGTGTCCCCTTCCAGCTTTTGTATATACTCACACATATTGTATATAGCTGGATTCATAGTGTTCATAATGTACACAAACACTTTATGTTTACCTTTTTCCTTTCCATGTAATATTTCATCTATAATGGATGCCAGGAGCATTTGTAGCTGTCAGCTGACCCCAGGCATTGCCTTCAGCTGATAAGAGCTGCCTGCCCAAGGTCCTGCTCCGTCCCCAGGGCAGCCTGCACCCAAAGACAGTCAGCGTGGGAGGTGGGGAGTTGTAATTCAAAAGCTCCACCTTCTTGCCTCTATTAGAGGCAAGAAGGGAATTTTGAAGAGAGCAACTGAAACCTTTGTTGTGATGGCATCTACACAGCAGTTCAAATTCTGCCTCTTCCCATCTACTTTCTTCACAACCTCACAGGGAAACAGTCTGGTAAAACTACTCAGCTGCAAATGTGCCTCTGTTAGGTAGATAGCTAGGATCTCCGGCTCTTCTAGGGGTAACGGTGCCCTACTTTGGTGCTGCCTCCAGCAACTGCCCCACCAGGGAAGAAGGATAAGGGCAGACATTCTGTTTTGGTGTCGTCCCACCCTTAATCCTATCCTGAGCAACTGCTATACCTGGGGAAGGAGGAAACACTTTACCAATCTGAGAATTCCCCAGCCTAGGCATAATAGCATTTGAAAGTGACCTAGAGTAACCTAACACTAATTATTATGTCATTGGCTTAAATCTACATTGTGGTTCGTCCACCCCTCCAGGTAGGGCTTTTACAGAAGGAGCTTGCATACGCAGATACAACCTTGAGAACACCTGTTAATCATTTGGTAACATCCCTCACCTCCAAAAGCCCTTCCCTGGAATTGGCCCATAAAAGAAAACAACTTGAGAACTCCAGAGAGAGTCAGTTAGTCAGTAAGTCAGTGAGTCAGTCTGTCTCTCTCCATTCGTGGAGACAGATCAATTTCATTTTATAATAAAAAGCTACTCGTGAGAAACTGCTTCCTGCTTGTGGTCACACCAGTCATTGTACCGGCCCTGCTTGGATTTTTTTTTTTTTTTTTTTTGAGACAGAGTCTCACTCTGTTGCCCGGGCTAGAGTGCCGTGGCATCAGCCTAGCTCACAGCAACCTCAAACTCCTGGGCTCAGGCGATCCTTCTGCCTCAGCCTCCCGAGTAGCTAGGACTACAGGCATGCGCCACCATGCCCGGCTAATTTTTTCTATATTTTAGTTGGCCAATTAATTTCTTTCTATTTTTTTAGTAGAGATGGGGTCTCGCTCTTGCTCAGAGCTGGTTTCGAACTCCTGAGCTCAAACGATCCGCCCACCTCAGCCTCCCAGAGAGCTAGGATTACAGGCGTCAGCCACCGAGCCCGGCCTTGGATTTTTTTTCCAAGCAAGGAGTTAAAGAACTAGGATAACAGTCCGCCAAGAGGCTGGACCTGACACTTTGGTGTGTCTGGGCATTCTTTGGCCAAGAGCACACCAAAAACCAAGAGCAGACTGCCACCCTTTCATGAAAAAAGAAGAAAGACTCAGAGTGTGGAGCTGAGAGCCACAAAGGATTATTCTCAGGCCTTGAAACCTAACGGGGTCTGCCTGGTTGGATCATTGATCCCACGGACATCACCCAATAGCCTTCCTGAGTGCTAATCTCCATGTCAGAATCTGTTTCCTGGGGAACCAGAGCGACAACATCACAAACATTTTCCCATGCTGTAGCATAATCTTTCCACATGGGCCTCCTTTAAACAGCTGCTTAACTTTCTTCTAAGCAGAGTTATCATATTTTAATTGACCATTTCCTTACTGTTGGTTGTTGCCAATATTGTGTCAGCTTAAATTGCATTCAATAAACATCATCAAGCCATTTTTGATGTTTCTTCTTGTTTTGATTATTTCTTTAAAAAAATCTCAGATGTGGATCATTACTATGATAGAGATAGGAAGACTTTCAGTCTATTGATATTAAGGCTTTGTACATTATAGTATTATAAACATAAGTCCAATAGTAAGATATACCACCAGGATACTAACAAATCAGGACAGATTATTTTCTGTATTATTGTGTCCTTGATCCAAGACTTAGAATAGGATTCAGAACAGAGTGGTCTATAATTAACTTATGCCACATTCTGCTGTAGTTGACTAAGTAAATCAGTACCTACACAATGCCAGCATCCAGGATACAATAAATATTTGTTGAAAAGATGTATGAATGAATGAATTCATGACTTATGCATGAATATTCAAGGTGCTTTAAATTTTAACCTAAATTCAAGGGGGCTCATTAATGCAGAAATGTAGAAAACATAGATAATATAGAAAATATGGACTAGATACTGATATGCCATTGGCTTTAAATTCTTAAATCATCCCCATTCAAAAGCAAAAGCGATGGTGGTGGTAACGGGGATAGCATGTGTGAATGTGTGTTAGATCCTCTTTTATGCAGAAGCTAGCACAGAAGGGACTAAAAGGAAGAGTTAAGGAGGAATAAAGTAACGGAATAGCCAGTAAAAGCACTCAGAGTCAATTAAAAAACCATAAACCAAGTTTGTAATTATCTCACCAGGACACATACTACCAATTCGTGAAAAAGACTGCCAGAGACTGGAAGATATTAGTGAAAATCCAAACCTTTAAATTTGGAGGCAGATGAGGAAGGACAGAGGATGTTAAGTTGGACAAGGTATAACTAGAGAGATGCATTGGCAGATCCTACAGACATAGCATAAGAATCATACCCTGTTCTCATTTCTTACAATGCCCTGACAACAATCATTTCTCAAATCAGACAATTCTCTTCAATACCTCATGAGCACACCTTGCTCCTTCCAACCCTGCATCCTGTCACCCACACTCCCTCCCCTGGAATGCCCAAAGGAGAATAGCCTCCCACTGTAGATGAGACAAAGAAGAAGACACTTCACTTCTTAGGGAGGGGAAGGATGAAAAACTATGTCACCTAAGAGGTAGGGAATATTAACAACAAAAGCAGAAGCAGAAAGGAAACAGCCATGGAAGACTTAGTTTATTCCCATAAATACTTTAATAGGTGGGTTTAGAGCTACCTGACCCAAAAGAGACATAAAATAAAAACATCTGAATTTGGAGCTATTCTTTTGCCCATAAACATTTATCATTCCCTCAACGCTAACTCCTAAAGAAAACAAAAGGGTTATATGAGAGATCTTTCTTAATATTTGAAAGCAAACAAAAACGCATTATCCGAAAGGTCAACTGAATCTAGTACTTGACAGGAAAAAGATATTACAAAGCTATAAAATCTTGAATTTACACCTCATGAAAGTTGCCACATTCTTTTCAAAATGCTTCTTTAGTATACTGCAGAAAAGCATCACAATTAAAAGTAATAAAGCAAGCTGCCTTTTCTCAGCCCCTTTCCAGCCTTGTCAGAATATTGTTGCTGTCTCCTTTCTAGCTTCCAGAAGAATGTCAAAGGTCAACATAGTTTGTTTTTTCTGTCCCACTAACAGTGGATCAGTTGGCTTGGTGCCCTAGAAGGCAAATAGATATTTGAGATTTTTTTTTTCAGCCTGTGACTATGGTAACCTTGTTCTACATGGAAATCTCCCAATGTGGGCAATTTTCATTTTAAACAAATGGCCTACAAACAAAAATTCTGCTGTCTGTAGAACCTACACGACAGTAAAGGTTACTACTAACATTCCTGTTTCACTCCTCAGAACTATCGAACGACTTAGATAAGTAACATAAGAATGAAGCCAAGTGCAGTCAAGTTCCTATGTGGTAATACCAAGATTTACTCCAGCACACAGATCCCTCCTATTTGCCTAACATTTACACGACGGTGAGAACTGGGACGATGATCTGTGAATACCACTCTTACTTGGATTTTTGCCTCCTATTAGCAGGACTAGATTCATCCCAATATTTAATTAAAAATTTCGTTCCCAAAGGATCGGGACTATGAAGTTCAAGACAGGATGTGTGCGTGTGTAGGGATTGAGGGAGTAGGGGAGAGGGGTTAGGTCATGTTAACAGAGTTAAATCACATAGGAGACCTGAGCTGACATTTATCTCTCTCATATGTTTGCATGGGATCCTAAATAAATTTTGGATTTGAGGATAATTTACTTAAATGCCATTATTTCTATACAACAATTAAAGTCTAAGGAATTAAATATATACATATGTGTGTATGTATCCAAATCCAAACCCAACACCATTTTTTAAAATGATCCTTCTTTATCTATTCCAGTAAGAGAGGAAATGAATATCCAGCTTGTACTGATGCTCTGATCTATTATTAACTTAAAAATCTGGGCAGTGGTAATAATTTTAACCACATATAACTATAGCCGCAGGGTTTTTCGTCATCTTCTAAATCATTCACTTACCCACCTATTAACTCAATTTAAGCACTAAACACCTACTTAGTGTGATGTCCTGCTTCAAGTGAAGATTCTATTTAACTAATTGCATATGCTGCTATATGGAACTACAGAAAACACTGCGACTAAATATAGAAATACTGTGATAGCACATTGCAATATTATCTAATGACTGCTGACAGACTGTGAAAAATAATTTATCCTGGGTATTTAAAATGTCATGGAAGCAATCAAAAAATCAGAGTCTACGGAGAAGAATATGTCAATGATTGATGAGGCTTTTGAATTCAAGAGAAGTATCTGGGAAGTCCAAAATTATCATAATATAATAGTAAAAGGATCACAAGAACTAAGTTATATGTCCTTGTGTTGATGTCACTCCGTATAGTATCAAGAAAATAGGTATCTTAAGCAATAGAAGTAGTCAGCAGTTTTATTTTTATTTTTATTCTTCTAAAATATGATATCATTCTTGATCATACTTTTCTATGTAGAAGAAAAAAATGAAATGTTCTGGAACACAGAGGAACCAGTCACCTATTCTGACATCAATTGCCCTGTAATATTAGACAAACAGAGTGGGACTATGTTGAAATAGTATTCTAATTTCTTCTTTAATCTCCATACCACTAAATCAGGTTGTAAGTGAGATGACAAAACTTGAGGAAAATAAACTCCATAGATGGGCTCTAATCTGTACACTAATTATATAGAATTTGGTGATTGCATGGATGATACAAGAAGAAACAAAATACACTTAAGTATAAAAATAGACTACGAGCTCTTAAACTCATGTTATTTTAGTTTGGTTTTGTATTGCTTGTTTTTAATTGAGGCAATGACACAATAGAAACAGAAAGTCCCTTTGGAGACTTATGGTCTGTTTTAAGTTTAAGTGTATTCAGCAGTTTTGAGGAATGTTTATTTTGATATAATTTCAGACTCAGAGGAAAGTTAGTTGCAAGAATAGTACAAAAAAATTCCCATATTCCTTTTCCAAGTTTCACCAATTTGTTAACAATTTGCTCCACTTGTCTTCTTATTCTCTCACTCACTTACTCTCCCTCCCTCTTGCTCTCTCTTCTCCCTGTCTTTCTGTGCACACAAACACACACACACGCACACACACCATTTGAGAGTAAGTAGCAGGCATTATGCCCCTTTATCTCTAAAGATTTCAGTGTGTATTTTGATAGAATACTATCATCTAATCTACAATCCATATTCAAATTTTGCTTTTGTCCCAAGAATATACTTCATATATATATACTTCAAAATATATTTTATATATATATATAATATATATATTCATATATATATACTTCAAAATATATTTTTTCCTAGTCCAGGATCCAGTACAGAATTGCACTTTGCATTTGTTTGTTTGTGTTTTTAGTCTCCCTTCCTCTGCTAGGAACCAGGTAGCACAACAGGAGGTGAGCAGCAGAACAGCTAGTGAAGAAGTTTCATCTGTATTTACAGCTGCTCCTGATCACGCGCATCACCACACAAGCTCTGCCTCTTGTCAGATCAGCCACGGCATCAGATTCGCATAGGAGCATGAACCCTACTATAAACAGCACATGCGAGGGATCCAGGTTACCAGCTCCTTATGAGAATCTAATGTCTGATGATCTGAGGTGGAGCTGAGGTGGTGATGCTAGCACTGGGGAGTGGCTGTAAATACAGATTATCATTATCAGAGAGGTTTGACTGCACAATAAATGTAATGCACTTGAATCACCCCAAAACCATCTCCCACTCTAGGTCCATGGAAAAATTGTCTTCCATGAAACCAGTCCCTGGTGCCAAAAAGGTTGGGTATCACTGGTCTAGAACATTCTTTAACGTTTCTTTGTATTTCAAACAATAATTCTTGGACGGGTACTCTTCCAGGCACTCTGGCCTTGGTGCTGTGGTCACAAAGAGTTAAACATGGCACCTAACAACTGCTAGGCACTCACAGTCAAGTTGAAGAGAAAGCCATGTAAACAATTAAGAAGCACATGATTAAATGTGCTTTAACAGAAATATTGACTTTATTCATTCTATTTTTATCAGCTCTAAACTCTTGCTTTCTGGATCTTTTTTCTATTTCTCATTTGAAACTAGGAAAATACTTCCATAGCCAGAATAATCATTGGCAGTGCTCACTTTGGCAGCACATACACAGAATAATCAATGGCAAAAGGTATTTATGAAATAGTTTTTAATTCAAGAAGTTGGCTGAAGTAATATACAGTACCATACAGCAGTATATAGTAATACATACACGAAGGGTTTCTGTTATGCTTTTTTAAGAAACAGAGGTGGTTCTTTTAATGGAAAATGTGTTACAGTCACCACTTATTTTCAGAAACAGAGAAAACATGACATAGTAAGAAGAGCTGTGCTCTTTTCCTATGGTTTAAAGAGCTATATTCAAATCAAACCTCAATCATTTGTTAGGTAAGCGATTTGGGGTAAGTCATTTGCACTCTGGGCCTTAATTACTTCGTCTATAATATGGGAATAATAGTACAAAATAATATGTGTGAAAGTTCTTTATAAATAGTAAAACATAGACAGCTTATATGTGTGTATATTTATATGCGTATATGTACTTATATATATAGGTATATATGTGTATATGTACTTATGTATATAGATATATACGTGTACATGTGTATATACAGAAAAAAACAGAAACAGAATAAAAGTGAGAGAAAGCTTAAGGAGGCATTTGATTTGTGGATGTTCTTTTTTAACACGGTCACTAGAAAAGTTTTGAATCTCAAGTTTCCCAGCCCATTTGGGCATGGTACTTCCAGTTTTCTTGGGATGGCTCTATTCTAGTGGCCACACCTAAGAAGCCTTCTGGCCTGTCCACTGAGTAGAGAAGTTTTATACTTCATATCACGTGGTCTTCCCTTTAGCTTCTAGACTGATAATGCTGGGAGAGCAGAGATTCCATCTGCTTTACTCACTGTCAGATCTCCATAGCCCGCTCAGGCCTGGCACATGGAGGTACTCAACAAATGTTAGTGGAGTGGATGAACACCAGTTGGGACCTTGTCCAGCCAAAAATACACCAATACAGCCTCACTGCCTCCTTCCACTGATCTTCAATAGATTCAGAGTAGCAACTGCTATTTAGACAGCAGTGGGGAAACCAGAACTTTCATCAACCTCCTCCATGTTAAGGTGAATGATGTTTAAAAAACAAAAAGAAAGTTCATTCCTGGAGCTTTAAATCCAGAAAAACCATTGAAACAGCATAAATTCTATGGTCATGTATTAATAGAAATCCTACTAGAATTGCTTAAATGAATTAAAAATTATCATTAACATATTGCTTATTTAAGCCCTTCCCACTCACTTTTACATTCCATCATCTTATTTTTCTTCACAGCATGCATCACTCTAAAGTTATCTTATTTGTTTATTTGTTATTTGTGTATGGATTTTTATTGTTCACCTCCCCACTTTCTGCTTTTCTCCCTGCTGATAACCAGTACCTAGAACAGTACCTGAAAATATAATATATTCAATAAATATTTGTGTTGCTACAACAAAGCACTTGAAAAATCTTCCTTTAACAGAGCAAATATTTTCTCTACAATATTATATACAGACTTCTCTGGATTAATAAGCCTTTTCCTGCAGTTAATACAACAATAAACTTTAGCCCAGCAAAAGCCCCAGCAGTCATTTAGAGCCCTAAATTAAAGAAGTTTTATAGATTTGCAATAAGTTGATCTTGATCACTAAATTTTCCAACTAAAATATTAAGCTTAAATATGGCACTAAAGTAAAAATGTGATGAAATATTAAGAAAAGCAAACTTAAATGTTTGGCAGATTTGCATTGCTCCTTTTAATAAAATGTAAGATTGAGAATCAGAAGAAAGAAAATGGAAAAGTTATAAAAACAAAATAAAAGAGGTAAATGAAAAACAGTCTGAGATACTGTAAGTGAATGAAGAGGCGAAAGAAGTGTCATGTTGTGGGGAAGTACACAGGATGTGGGAAAGTATACAGAATCAGAAGAAAGAGAAGGAAAAGTAGGAAGATGATAGCAACTGGTTATTTTCAGTTAAAATTTTTCTGGGCATGATCACTCAGCAGAGGAACTCACAAGAATCAGGATCATTTGTCACTGTTCTGTTTGTTCTCTGGCTGAAATCCCCCTTGATCTCTTCTTTATAAAAATCCTAAAACAACTCTGTGCTTTATGAAAGCTCACAGACAAGTATAGACTTCCCTTTCCTACTGCAGCTGCAAACTCTGTTGCCCACTTTATTTCCCCCCTAGGGTAAATTTTTCCTCTGGAGATTAATAAGATTTCTGGTCCTGACAGTAGTATGGAGAGAAAAATGATATCTTAAATCCTCAAATAAAAGAATCCAGCAGCAAACGGGCATTTTACTAAAACTATGTGTGACCCACTATTTCTGACATTGGTTTGAACAAAAATCTACCACGTCTGTGCAGAATTAATGACATAGGATGAAAAAAGGGAGGGATTTTTCCCAAAAACTCGATATGCCCACTTAAGCGGAGACAGGAGAAAATCAGAGAAAATAAAAATGATATTCTAATGGTGTATGGTGTAGACGATGGCAGTCGAAGCCAACAGTCATTAGCATGAAGGAGATTTGGCAAAGAGATTCAGAAAAGGCAAAAATAAGAAAGAAAGAAAAGAAAAGAAAGAAAGAAAGAAAGAAAGAAAGAAAGAGAGAGAGAAAGAGAGAAAGAGAAGGAGAGGAGAGGGGAGGGGAGGAGAGGGGAGGGGAGAAGAGGGGAGGGGAGGGGAGAAGAGGGGAGGGGAGGGGAGGGGAGGGGAGGGGAGGGGAGGAGAGGAGAGGGCATGAATGGAGCACAGAACATCTAGCAGGAGGTCTGGAAGGCAAAGGGCATTGAATGGAAGCAGGGCCCCAGTTCACCTCTGGGGTTCAGAAGCAGAACTAAAGTCCTAAAGAAGGTAGGAATAAGTAAAAAGAATTGGGTGGAGTACAAGGCAACAACTCACTTTCAGAAATAAGACAGAAAGGGAAACACAGATTTTAGAATCTCAACTGACAGTAAATGTGATTTGGTATCAAGTGTCCTAAGAACTGAACTGGAGCTTCTTGAACATCTTTGCCAAGAGCAGGATTAGCCTTGCAGTGCAGGGGTTAAAAGTCATGAATGCACACCAGACTATCTGTGGAGCGTAGTTTTAAAATACAAAGTCCCGGGCCCTGCCCTAGATAAGATGAATCAGAGTATCTAGGAATAATGTCTACAGGCCTCTTTTATTTTGTAATGTCTCTAGATGATCCTACTGTATAATCACTTGTGGAATGTGGACTCCACTGATGTAGAGTCTAGAGAGACCATCACTTCTGGGATGAGGATTCAAACCGATAAAGCAATTATATTTCCCTCAGAAGGATAAAAGCATAAATTTATAAATATCAAAATAAAAACTGATGTTTTCAGAGTTGGTTTTTCCTCGTTTCCTTATCTGACTATGGATAATGTTCAATCCTGACCATTACGTATGAATGAGGAATTACTTTAGCATCTTTGCTTATGAAAATCACATTGGTGTCTCCTTCACCCAACTCCTATATGTGCTCCATTGGTTTCTTTCCCTGTCATCAACATTCGAGGTTTTTGCTCCATATCATCAGTGATTCATCTCTTCCATGGGGACCCACAGCTGGTTCCTCTGAGTCCCCTTTTCTATGTGGGAAGTGAAGTTGAATTCTTCACACCCCCACCATGCTCTGCCTCCCAACATCTCTCGACCCCACTGATTCTAGACCATAACCGTGGCATATAACAATGTGTACGCTGCCCACAAAGCCTAAAATAAAACTCTTTTATATCACAGAGGAAAATTGTGACTGGTTATTTCCAAATCTATGGCTTCTTTCTTCACACTGAAAAATTACCAGATTTGGTGGAAATACAGGAAAAAAGCACAGTAGTCAAGAATTGGAAGTTTGAGATCATACATATTAGATTTGAAGATCTCACTTTAAATAGAGACCATTACAGGTAACAGAAACAGGGAAAGAGAACTCCAAAATACCTATAAAAATCACCCACAATACATAGTGGTCCGGAGTTCTCCACATGGAAAATATAATCTATAGAAATCTTTAACTGACCAGGCTGGTGAAAAACAAAAGAGATTGATATTTTTGCTTTTGAAAAATGAACTAATGGTGAGTTAATAAAGGGAATTCACCATATATAAAATGCCTTAATTTGAGTAACATCTTTATTGTGATTCATAAAACTCTACTCACCAAATTAATTTAAATAAATTACAATAGAAATCCTGTCAAAAGCACTTAAAATTGACTGAAGATCCAAACTCAAGGCTAATAAGAATGACAACGCATCTAGCATAGAAGCTAGGATGCTTAAGTTTAATTCTAATCTTACTTAAAATTTTCATTAACTGTCAGAAGAATTAAACAGTATGTTATTAAAATTTGCAGTTGAGTCAAAGTTATTATAGAATTATGCAGCAAAGAACAATGAAAACAGAAAAATAACATTATGGACAAAAATCATTAGACCCAGAGGTAGGAAATGATTAACTTAATTAATAAGAGTCATCAAATACAGAGGAAAAGGGTGGGAAGAGAAGGAAAGGTTTCACTTGAGCTAAAAGATTCAAAAGGATTAAAGACAAAAAAAAAACAACAGTATTTAAAAAAGCAAATGAGCCAAATCACTATAAATTTACTCCGTGAGATGGCAACAAAATGAGTTATGAGTTTGACATATGAAATGATTATGAGTCTACACTCATGTTTCTCACATAGTAAGGACAAACTTTCTTCTAACTCCAAGAAAAACCTAAAATAACCATTCTCTTTTATAATAGAAGCAGTTGAGGTATCAATTAGTAATGCAACAGACTGTCCCATCACAGCCTCCTGCTCCAAACCCCACCTTCCACACAGCTAATGGTGTGGCCCCATGCAAGCCCCTGACTTTGCATGAGGCTATCTGCACTTCCATTCTCCTGCTCTAACTCAGAGATAAGTGTTGCATTTTGTTGTGGTTGTTGTTGTTTTCCATCTTAGAAATTTTGCAGATTTTAAATGGAAGTGATACCATCTCCCGAGAAAACATAAATAGGAGAGTTTTTAAGAGGCTTGCTTACAAACCTGCTTACAAGAATAAATAGAGTGATAGGATTTTTAGTTAGGCAAGTTTGACTCACTGGCTGCTAATAGTATTGAAAGGAATCTTAACTACGTCAAGCTGGGGGTTAGGAGAGCATAGGGATATTAGCAAAGACCACTGTGGACATCTGATAATTTCAGCATCTTCAATCAATGGGTCCCACTGGTCATATCACTTCAAAGTTACACCAAAATTCCTAAACATTTCATTTCCCACTGCTTAAAAAGCTGACTTATTTTGAGTCAAAATAGCCAAAGAGAAACATTGTACCTATTACAGTAATACCATAGACAATTTTGCTATATTACTAATAAATTCTTTAAATAGTTTCTAAATTCAGTCATAATATCAGGAAACATTCAGAATGACAAAACAGAAAAACAAAATTCTTAATCATAGTTTGTATATGTTGAAATTGTAAGGAAGATAGTAGATGTTATTTTTATTTATTAAAACTAAAGGAAAAGGCAACTGTATGGCCTAGAGAATGGCTAAAAATCTAAAAAACTAAGAACACTAATTTCTAGAGAGGATGAGGAGCAAAACGAAGTCTCGTTCATTGCGGTTAGGAAAGCAAATGGTACAGCTCCTTTGTAAGACACTCTGGTACTTTCTTACAAAGTTAAACATAGTCCAGCAACTGCACTCCTAAGTATTTACCTAACTGATTTGAAAACTTAGTCTACATTAAAAATTTTCAAATGAATTTTTATAGCAGGTTTATTAATAATCACCAAAAATGTGAGCAACCCAGTTACTCTTCAATAGATGAACAGAAAAGCAAACTGCAATACATCCATACAATGGAATACTATTCAGGGGAGAAAAGGAAAACGCTATGAAGACACACAAAGACATGGGTTAATCTTGAACACACACTGCTAAACAAAAGAAGCCAGTGAGAAGGCTACATACTATATGATTCCGTGTATGTGACATTCTGGTAAAAGGCAAAACTATAGACCAGCAAACAGATCAATATTTGCCAGGGAATCAGAGAGGATGTACTGCTGAACAGGTGAAACACAGGGGATATTTTAGAGGAGTGAAAGTATTTGGTATGATACTATAATGGTGGTTATATGACATTATACATTTATCAATACCCATAGAACTTTACAGTACAAAGAGTGAAACTTACTGTATATGAATGTTAAAAATATATATATATTTAGGAGGTCAAGCTATCCCACATGGAGTGAAGATAACAATAAAAAAATGTACTACAGATGTATGATAAAACCTCACTAGAGGTGGTAGGGTAGAAAGGTGCTTACCTAAGTAACCTTGAAAATGAGTGAAGTCTCTAAAATTCCATACATAATCCCATATTCCAAATCTGGCCATAGGCACTATATTCTATTTGATAAAATTGTTTACTCTGGGAGTTTGTGTTAACAACTCTGAAGCAACTATACACATACACTACAATTGAAGAATTAAGTCAATGGATAGCTAAAGGGAGTCAGATTTCTCCCTGTTAGAATAGGAGGTTACAGATAAGCAAGGGCAAAAGGTTAGAAAGTTCCATATGATAATGGAGTAGAGTAGGAGACATCAGTGTGACCTTATATTAAATATTTAGCATAATATAGATACTTATAGAAATATTTATAAATAGGCATACATACACAAGTCAGTATACACACATATATTCCCTTGTTCTCTCAGCCAAGAAGGCCTAGAAGCAAAAATAGTTCAATAGCAATAAGTTACACCCAGTGCCCAGATCATGGTTTCTAATATCATTCTCCAATACAAGGAATCAGGGATCCCTGGAGAAATGGCTGATTCTAGGGGACTGTGGCAGGAAATAAACAAGATGAGTTTCGAACATCTTATAGCACTAGAAAGTAAGGAAGTGCTCAAAACACACCATACACACGCAATGAGCACGTGTCAAAGCAATGATGAGTATATGAGTATGTATCAATGAACACAGGAAACAAGTGAAGGATCTGACCAAGACTCTTCAAAACTGTCAAGATCATCAAAAACAAAGTCTGAGAACTGTCACAGATAAGAGGAGCCTAAGGAGACATGTCAACTAAGTGTAATGCGGTATCTTGAGTGGGATCCTGGAACAGAAAAAGAATAGGTAAAACATAAGAATATCTGAATAAAGTATAAAATTTAGTTAATAACAATGTATCAATATTGGTTCATTAATTGGGACCGAAGTACCATATTAAAGTAAGATGTCAATAACAGGAGAAAATGGATGTGAGATATATGAGAACTTTCTCTACTGTCTTCACAACTTTTCTATAAATCTAAAACTATACTATAATTAAAAGTTTATTTATAAAAAAAGAATTAAAGGGAAAAGTAAAATCCTGCCTACTGAAGAATTTTAAAAAGAGAACAACAAACAGTCTGAAGAATTTAGGAATGTAAGAGGTTGTTACCCCCCTACACAAAGAACAGGTGCTGGACAGAAAGCTGCTAGTAATAAGGAAACAATGTAGTAGAGATAACCGAAGAAGGCAAAAATAAAAAAGGAAGAAAAATGACTGTCATGTTTCTCCAGTAAAGAAGAGAAGCACAGAGAAATTTAGCAGGACAAATGGGAAAAGGTCTTGTAGAGAACAACAGGCAAGATCTTACAGGACCCCTAGACAAGCCCTCCCCCTCCCCTCTGTTCCCCTCTACCCCTAAGGCCCTTACCGAGAAAAACCATACCCTACAGCAGCTGCTAGCAGCTAACCGCAGACATCCGCTTTTGTAAACTGTTGCTTGCTTGCTGGCTTGAAGGTAAAGAAAAAGGGAAGAAACAGGTTTGCTTGCAAAATAGCAGGTTGCTTGCAAAATAGCAGGCAACCAATCATTTTAAGGGTCACTGCCTGATACGCGCGTGAACAGCCTATGCGCCTAAGGAATAAAAAGCGAGCCCCTGCACCGATCAGGGTCCTTGCCTAAACGAGTGACCACTGTGTTGGTGCACTAAGGCTCGGACCCTGGCTAGCCAGACAATAAACCTTCTCTTGTGTTTACATCCTCAGTGTCTCTGTTCCTCTGTTGGGTGGGCTAGTGGAAGGCTAGTCCCTAACAGTCTGTCACAAGATTCAGAAGTAAATGCTCCTATAAGAAAAAAATACCTTTGAGAGGAGGGAAACCTTCCACATTCCTACTCAATATCCCTGTAACTTCTAAAACTGATTTGTGTAATTTAAGGATCAGTATTTATTAAAATGTTTATTTTATACATATAGGAGGCAGTGTCCCCACTCAGTGTTCTCATTCCTTCTCAGGCCTCCCTACTACATCTAATCATTTCAGGGGAGCAGAAAACAGAAGTTCTCTCCAATTTACATAGAACCACAACCCAAGGTCTCTGTTAGGAATTATTAAATGAGATACTGTGCCAACATTCCTAAACTTTTCCAAAAAAAAAAAAAATGGCATCATAAACACAGCCTTTTTGTAGACTTTGCGCTGGCCCAATGATGTCTAACATGTTAGGCCACCTCCATAGTAAGACCAGCTTGAAATGTTCTCACCAACAGAACCGGCACAGTGGTTACCACGGCATAACTGTGAAACCGTGTTCGTGCCAGGATGGGAAACACTAGCACTCTGTCTTTGCCTTTTTAACACCTGAAATCTAAGGAAAATCATAGTTTCTAAACTTAAAATGATTCAAATTACAGTTAAACTGCACTCTCCTCAATTCTGATGAGGAATACACATTTTTGACACTGTCACATGCAAACAAGCATTCCAAGTATATTCTGAAAGAGCAATGAACTAAGCAAAATGTGACATCATGACGATTCTAATAATTCAGACAACTAGAAAGACTGTGCAATTAGCATCAGAGGGGTGCTGACTTGATAATTTCAGTCCGATGACTCTGGAAGGCAGCCTGCAGTAGTGGGAAGAACTCCGGGTTTGGAATCAAACTGAACTGTATTTAAATCCCGTCTCTGTGGCTTGTTAACTCTTTAAAAAGTCATTAACAAGTTGACCTTGCAAAGTATCCGTTTCCCCACCTTAAAAAGTGAGCAGTATTGACTTCCTGGATCTGATGCAAACATTATTCTGTGAATACTCAATACTAACAAGAGCAAACATTATGTGGCATTTGTTTGTTATATACCAGGCTGTTCTAAGTATGTACTTTGTATAAATTAATTCATTTAATCTTCCTAGCAAATCTAGGAGATGTGTAATTACATCATCTCCACTTTACAAATAAGAAATATGAGGTATGGAAAGATTAAGTAAATCACTCCAGTTCGTACAGCTAGTAAGTAGCTGAGCTGTATTTTCAACCCGAGTAGTCTAGTTCTAATCTTTGCTCTAAATCACTACGTTGTAATAACATCATTAAGTTATTTCCCCTCCAACCACCTTAATTCTAATTCATCTTATTAAAATACTTAAAGTATTTACATTTAATGAAAGAGAAAACTGATCCATTACCAAGTTAAAGTAACAATAACTGTAATGGCAGGAGTTACTTGTTGTTATCATTCTTAATTAACCAACAAAAATGGTAAATCGTTACTGCACCAACTCGTTTTCCAAGATGTTAAATATGTTAAACATATTCTAATTATATGATTTAGATTATTTTAAGAAAACCCTCAAGGTAGTCTTAACCCTAAGTAAGGCTAACTAATTCTTTACAGTTTTCTTTAGCAATTAAAAGGCTTCTAAAAGCACATTCCAAATCACAGTGTAACAAAAAAGTACACGCAAGTTGACATGTAAGCAACAAATTATTACTAATAAAAAACAAACAACAACCGAAAGCTTCATACCAGCTAAAGATTCTGGAATCTGTGGCACTTTATAAAGGGCTCCGATTTCACAGAATTTCAGAATCCCTGACACCAAGAAAATATTGTGAGAAATAAGCCCTACTAGCACTTTCCCAATAAAATAAACCCATGATAATATTAATCCCATTCTGACTTCAACGTATTCAGTTTTTAAAGACAAAGCACACCCTGACAGAGCTCTTTAAAACAGAGAAAACATTAATGAATATCCTTTCACAACTCATGTACTTCCTAATTATTCTTGAGAGAAAATGCACTTAGCAAGAGCAGTATAAAACCATGCTCTGTGCGATACCTAGCAAATAACTGATGTTCGGTTTGCTATAATTCATCAGTAAATGGATTAAACTAAAGCTCCCGTTTCTATTTGTTCTCTAACTTACTGTGGGAAGTCTTTTTCCTACACTCCATCTGCCCCATCGTGTAGCTCTTCAAGCTCTACAACAACTGAAACACCCACAGCCCCCTTAATAGTATTAAAACTTGTTAAAACTGAAATAGTCATAACCCCATTTATATTTAACTTATTATGACAAAGAAGACTATGCGACTTATCATCCTTCTCCCTTAACTCTCCTACTCATTCTCTGTCTCCCTGCCTACCTAAATTCAAGCCATAGAAACAAGTGGCAACATCTCAGCAGCAACCATAGTATAGACCCTTTAATACACGTTGCAGCATCACATTTAACCATTGCAATTTCCAAGAAAATATTAAATTCCATGCCTCATAAGAGCATAAACACATTTTTACTATTTAATTGGAGCTAAAAATGAGCTTTGCAGATTAGGGATAGAAAAGGTTTACATTTTTCAGACAACTAAAATTAGACCATTTTGGTATGCAAAAGACATTATGTACCAAATAAAGCAGTAAATTTAACACTAAAAACCTTCAGCAGGGAGGGCATTGCTCACAACCGTCTTTCTTTGCATGGTCAGAGTTTCAAGGGCCTCTTTCAAGTGTTGTTCTGCTTTATCACAGTGCTTACCAGGACACCACAATGTGGTGAATAGAAGGCAAGGAGCAGACTGTCATCAATACCCCAAATCTGTTCAGCAATGAGACAGAAAATAGAAACAACTGTTTTCTAAGCCAACAAAAGTGAAATGGATGGGAAAACAATTGATATCTGGAAACAGTTCTTTCCCATTACTCCAGGGGCATGAAACACTTTGTAGTGCACATGTGTTTCCAGGAAATCCTATAGAGGAGGTGAGAGAACAAATGCATGACAGAGGCAGAACTAGTCTTCACCAACTCACTTTCTCCCTGTCTTCAGGTCCCCATTTTTATTCCATGCCACTCCCTAAACTCAAACTTCAACATGAAGGGCCAGTAAATGATCAGAGTATCTAGAGGAGTTAATATTAAGTAGATAGAGATGGTCATTTTGGAAGGAGAAAAATTTTCTACTGTGATCATATTTTGTTATCTATTACTTCAAGTCTTTAGTGATGGTAGGTAAAGCATAAATAACAAAAAAAGGAGTGAACAATTAACACATTTCTAGTCTCTACTACAACCTTGTAACAAATTAAGAAGATAAGAGAAATATAAATTTGCCAATCTCAACCTACCAATATTCTAATAACGCTCCCCGAAGGTGACAAATATAAATCACAGAGTTGGAACATTGCCCTCTGGCATCCACAGAGAAGGTTGCTAGGCATCAAAATTTTTCTTAACCTGGTTGAAACACTATTTTTCTGTGCCACCCTCCCACCATACCGCCCCAAAATCACTTATTAAATATTTTCTTGTATGGTGCTTTTCTGTTCAGTGGGCTAACCAATTCTTTCATTCTCATAAATGATTGCACAAGAGAATTTAAATGCATCTTTTTTTTAAAAAGATGGAATCTAAGCAAGCCAAGATTAATCATAGCTCAGTAACTTGTGTTAAAAACAAAGCTTTCATTGAATATGGCCAGTAAAGCCACTATCTCCTTGTCTTCAAAGAGTCTATATTTCAAGAGTTTTGAAAGGACATTATTCAAAAAAGAAAAGCTATGTCTTAGGTATGCAATCATCTGTGCCAGCATTTGGTCAACAGGTGGCAGGCATTGAGTTTAGTTTTATTCTCAGGAAATTTCAATTTTACAAGACTGTTCTTTAAATCTTAACAACCTATCATTACTTAGAGGGAGAAAATAATCAGCCCTAATATCTCTTTTCTAGAAAAAGTTAATATTTATGGAACTCTACACTCTGTTTTACAGTCACCTTCTAAATTATAAACACTTCACTTACAACTACTGTTTCCCTAATACACACTGCCTGCTGCCCTGGTTCACTCACCACCTGCTCTGTATCTCATGGCAACTTTGGAAGAGCAACTAAGCTGTGCTAGGCCAACACTGTCCCCTGGTGGTCACCACATCGAATTTCCTGACCCAGGTTTTCTTCTCTGTGGGAATTCTGTACACTCATTTACAAGCCACAGCTCAGATGCTCCCAGCACCCCCTATATCTTCATTGTCTTTGAAGATCTCCTACTTCCTCTAACTCAGTGATTCTCAAGGCGTGGAGCATAAGGAAAGGAGATATGAGAGTCAGGGAAACGTTTAGAAACTGGGTCAGTAAGGGGCAACTTAGTGGAGGATCCTCTCACCCCTCCCCATAAAATCACAAATGTGTCAAGAGAAATAGATGTTACTGAAAGGAGAGCTCTTGAAAAGGCAAAATCGGAAAATTTTAAACAGCTCTTGGGTAATGCTCCTTTTATTCTCATCCCTCATCTTCTCCAACAGTAAGGTTTACTTGGGTAGTACAACATCCCTGCAGCCGTACTGAGACTGAGGTAAATCAATCTTTGGCCTTCCTCTTCATGGCCTGTCACTGTCCTGTATGTTATTAGGGAAAAAACACTTACATCTATAGGCCTCACCTCACAAGAGGTCTATTTTCTTATTATACTATTTTGTGTTTATAAAAGTTACTTAGGATAAAAATGTAATCAATGGGCAGCTGGATTCCCAGCTTGAGTGTAAAAGCGGCCAGATATGCTTAGAAAGATCTGGTAGACTCACTCACAGGTTGAGGGGATCTGGAATCTGTTTGTAGGAGAAACTCAGGTATCTCCAGGAAAAGTACTTACCCTAAAGGAAAAGAAAGACATGCAGACAGGTTTGCCCAGTCTCCCTCACCCGATTCTGAGGGAGGAGTGACGCTGCATTCTGTATGGAGTTGGTCACTAAGATTTGTTTTTCTTCACCACCCCCCTCCAGCACCCGATAGACTCCTATCTGGGTCATAAGATAAAAGGATTCCAAGAAGAACTGAAAGAAAATATCTCTCACTAAAAACCTGTGTATGGGATTAAGGCAAAAAATACTCCTTCTAGGGTGTCTACTCTTCATGGAATACAATGCAGCTCTCACATACCAAGAAATTCAGAGAGTGATACCACAGCCCAGTTACAGTTCCTTAAGGCTGCATGATTGTGTGCAGTTGACAACAGAACTCGTTTGCCATGTTGGGAGCATCCAAAAACAACCCCTCTGTCATAAATACAAATATCTTTAAGGTGAACATACCCTTAGCCTCAAGCAGGGCACAGAGACCTCAGTAGATGACCAGCTTCACTAATAAAGCCACACAAGGGGCCTCTTAGTTGTAGAATCCGTTATGAGAACCTGTGGGCCACCTCCAGCCCCAACCAGGACCTCCCAGAAATAGTAAGAGTATGATTTTGAAAGGAAAGAAAGATCCTACAATTTCAGCTAAGGGTAAGGGCCAGAGAAACATAGATTACACAAAGCTAATGCTACTAACATGAATATTTGAAAAGTTTCCCTGGATGGAATGTTAAGTATTTTTGTTTTAATGTTTTTCAATCTCCAAGTAAATGGAATGCATGTAATTTCCACTCAAACATCGTCAGGAGTATAAAAATTAAATCACTTATAAACAAGGTCTTGGTCATGATGTGCAATATTCTCCCAGCTTCTTTTTAGTAGAAAATGAAACATTGACACCTTTCCTTTCCCCTCTTTCATTCTCTCTCAACCATGTAAATATATAGTTAATATACCTAGGATATTAGCAGTACACTGAAGAATTCCTGAGACGTCTTCAATTTCCTCTTTGTTGGAATGGTCTGCATAGGAGCATCTGTTAGAGATATTGTGGAAATTCTTTTCTGCATCCCTATAACTAAGAAGAAAACAAAATTAGCAAGAGAAATTTTTTAACGCATCTACAAATGCACTCATATATACACACACAAAGCACACACAGTCTATGCTTTTGGCGTAATCACATTTTTAAATAACTGAGGCTTTAAGACATAATTCTGGCATCACCCACCATTCATATCAGCAGTAGTAGCATAGATCTGGATATGGGGGCTATGTGTGAAAAAAATTAAGGAAAACCAAAAAAAAAATACATCAGCTTTGTATAGCTAATATCCCTGTGTAAGCACTTCGTCACTGCTGATCATCTGTTTCTATAAGGAAGTTGCCTAGAAAAACAAAAATCAACAGTACTAATTTGGTGCACTGGCATTCAACTGTGTTGAAAATAAACACATCTTAACCACTATTACAGTCAAGAAGATAGTAGTATGATGCATGGATAACAAATAACAAATAAAGTGTTTGGAGTCTGGCAGAATCTGAGTCATAGTCTCACCATTTTCTATCTGCAAGATCTTGGGAAAGTAACCTAATCTCTGTTAGTCTTAACTTTTCTCCCTTACAAAAACAGAGGTGCCTCCTGAGTTCTTTTGAGGATACACTGCATGTGTAACTGGATGTTGGCTGGGACTTTTCAAGTTGCCTCTGAATGAGAGCTAAGACACCAATGCTGAGGACCATCAAGGCCACGTACTCCCACATTCCACAAGAGTAGCCAAGACGAGAGCTCTCGTTCAGGACCTAAGAAGCAACTAAATAAATAGCCACGGCCCTGTCACCCCACCAGCAGCTTGTAGAAGCAAAGGGATAGAAAGAATTCCAAAGGAAATTCTCAGAAGAGTGAGTAGTCAGCCTAGGAAGAACATGCTATTGTATTTTTCCCTCCCCTCCTGGAAAAGGAGAGAAGGGCAGTGTTCCCTGCAGAAGCCCAGTTGGTAAGTGAAGGGTCCCCAGCTGGAAGAGAGTCCACAGCTGGGGGTTGGGAATCTCATTGCCCAGTGAACATCTGCAGAGACAGCAAATTCCTGATCACACACCCTTATGTCCGACTGAGTAGAAGAAGATTCTGGAAAGAGTTATTGACAATAAAAAGAAACAGAGCAAAATTAGGAGCAACCTACAGGCCTACCGTTTGGCAAGGCAAAAATATGACTTTCACATGGGTTAGGAAGATGCCCCTAAAGAGAAGAAAGCTTGAGATGTCCAGCTGTCGTGCAGCTTTCCCAATTTAGAGGCTGCCAGCCAGAGGCAGGAATCCCACCAGCAAGCCCATGTGAGTGCTGTCCATAAACACAGGAGTTGGGGCCTCTGAAGCAGTCAGGGCAGAGCCCATACACACACCTCACTGAAGGCATCACGGCCAAGGGAGGACCATACAACCGTCGGTGAATTAAAGAAGGCTTCTGCCATTTTCCATTTCATTCCTGCCCGACACATCAGAAGAGAAAGGGACCCAGAAAGGAATGGCTTGAAAAAGAAGAGTAAACACCCATATCGTACCCTCTCTGCATTGCATCCAAGTTCCTCTGGCCAAGGCCTGACCCAGGCAGAGAGAGGGACATGAGAGTTAGCCTGGATATGAGAGTGAAGATTTAAATTGGTCGGGAGTGGACTTCATAATTCCTAGAAGTACTTAGAAAACAGAGCAATCTGTCCAAGCTAATATCAGAGGGGATTCATCCTAGCATGTCTGGCAGGATTGGAGAGAAAAAATAAAATGGTTTCACTTTGTACACCTCACTGAGATCAGACTCCAATAAACCTAAACAAAATGCTTACCACAGTTTCTAGAATGCAGGAATCAATAACATGTGGAACAGGGAGCACAGACATTAAACACAGACACATACAAGGTTATTTTTAAATCAAGCTCCATCATTTTTATGAGAGTGACTTTAGCCAAAATATTTTTTCTCTCAGCCTCAATTTCCTCATCTGTAAAATGAGCTTAATAAAATTTTATGAAATATACGATTAGAATTAAATAAAATAACAGATGTAAAGCATCCAGCAGATTGCCAGAAAGTAATCAATACATATTTTGCCTAATTTATCATTTATGTTCAAAAATATATAGTTTTTCTATGTAAATATATGAAAAAGAAGCTAGGTCATTTTTTAGATAAAATAATTTAAGCCACAAAGTCTGACCATGGAAGCATAAGTAAGTAACATTGTTGAATTTTGTTTCCCAGAGTAATCAGGGTTCACCCTCTCTTAATTTCACTTCTAAGATTCTACTGAAAATATTCTGGCTTAATTTCTCTTCAATTGTCAAAATAAAAAGAACAGAAGTTTGGCTGTATAAAACAAACATAGGTCCCACAGTGATAATCGGAGGAATAGAATTTAATTTTAGAGGACTATAGTAAATGGTGTCCCAGATTAACAAGAGTTTGGCAGCAACCCTACCCATGATATTAACACAACAATGCTTACTCAGGCAAAAAAGTATAAAATGAGGGGCATGATTCTGAATACATATTTCCTTATGCTTTATTGTTTAAAATATATAAGTGAACATTATATCTCAGAAAAATCGATTATCATGTGTTTTCCATGATAGTTTACTAAAGAAATCTCTGCTTTGTCTACACTGCCATAGTAATCCATTTTTGTGAGCTGTTGACCAGTAGGAGTCATGTAGTACAAACATGAGTAAGAGCAGTTGGGTTCAACACTCTAGAGACAGAAATTTAGGTTTAAAAAAAATCCAAAGCAAAAGAAATTCTCTGTAAGAAGAAAACTGTAGCTGGAACATGAACTGGGCATGCCCAGCTCCTGATGCCAAACAACTGGTTTCCAAGCTTTTAAAGACCCTGGGAATACAGGGAAAAGATACAACAGGAAGACAAAGGAAAGACAATTAACAAAAATTGAGTGCTAGTGATGGGGAAAACAGTCCGGCGCTGAGACGCGGCCGCTCGCCGCCTCCCCGCCGCTCCGCATCCCCGCGGGCCCGTGCTGTGCGGAGCAGGCTGGAGGCAGCGGCAGGCGGGTATGCGGGTGCGCACTGCTGGAGCCGGTCCTCGTAGACGGACCGCACTGGCTGGTCCAGCCCACGCTCTATGCTCCGCCGCCTGCTCCTGTCCTCTGGCCGTGCTGCTTGCGCTATCCTGATTGGTTACTTTTTGAATCCTACTGTTCCTGATTGGATGTTATAGCTTGTTCCTGATTGGATGTTATAGCTCGTTGCTGATTGGATGTTAACGCTTGTTGCTGATTGGCTGTTAACGCTTGTTGCTGATTGGATGCTTTTTGAGTCCTACTAAAGGTATAAAAGCAGGAGGATAACGGGGAAGGGGGGTCTGAAGAACAGAAGACGGCTGGGGGTGCAGATGGAATAAAGACAGTTCTCTGACTCTCCACGTGCTGCTCTGTTATTTCCCTGATCAAGAGCTGTTTAACACTACCAAGGGCTGTTAATACTTAAGAGCTGTTTACCAAGAGCTGTTAACACTTGCCAGAACACTAGAGTCAGATACTAATAGTACTAATAATAAATCAACTTTATATTGACAACCTTGGTGTACCAGGCACTGTACTGACCACTTTATATGATTATGCAACTTAACATGTTATCATTAATATTACATTTAAACTTCACCCTCAACCCTGTTATTATGCCCATTTTTTTATGAGAAAACTGAGGCATTTTAAGTAAACTGCCCAAGATTATTCAATAGCAAAACTTAACTTTAAGTCTAGTCAGTCTTATATGTCTACCTTCAAAGCACAATCTCTCTCCAACAAAGACATACAGAGAGAAGAAAGGGCACAAGATAATGGCAAGAAGGAAATCAGAAAAAAAAAAAAAACGCTATCATAAACAAATGTTCCTCCATCCCTAGTCCCTTTCAATTCCTAAAGTGAACCCTGCCTGTCTCCTACTGATCCTTCTGCTTCTCACTATTCCTTCCACTCGACACTGATAGAAAACTAGTCCACTCCCTAGAAGCTCGAGTTAAAGAGCAACTAGCATAAGGACGCACACTCAATGCCCCTTTACTCATTCTAGGTTGAGGGAAGAAGACTGTGCTACAAGAACAAGCAGCTCTCCAAATAAGCATAATGTGTAGCATTAATTTAGTAATCAAAATTTATCACAAGGTCAATTGACACACAGTGGCAAAACATTAAGCATAAATGGAAAACTATGCAGATATATCAGCATAATTTATGCCACAAAGAAAATAGATAATAGAACTATAAATTTTAGAACTGTAAAGGACTCTGGAGATTATTTCAACCCCTCATTGTGCACCCCCTTCCCAAGCATAATTTACTCTTTTATCCACTATGCTCCTAAAATGTCTGATTACATACCTCTAGGGTACAATTTATTCATTTATTCACCATCACTGCAAAAAATAAAATAAAAATGCTAGTCTTCCCTATGTAACAAGTACTTATAAAGGTACAGGAATCTAAAAGAAAACAAGATAAATAAGAAAATAAAAAGATAAGATAATATAAGGTAATGATAGGCACTATGAAAAAATAATAGAGGGTAATATGATAGAAAAAAAATGACTAGGGTTGCAGATTGAGGTAGGGGACGGAGGATTACTTTAGATTGGATGGTCAGGACAGGCTTTTCTAAAAAGATGACATTTGAACAGAGACCTAAATGTATAGAAAGAATAAGCCCTTCTAACACCTGGGGAAAGAGCATTCCACAAAAAAGGATCAATGCATGCAAAAGCCCTAACGTTAAGCTTGGTACAGTTGAGAACCCAACAGAAGGCTGGAGTGGAGTGAAGAGAGGGAGAGAAAAAGAATGAAATTAGAGAGGTAAGCAGAGGCCAGATTACAGAAAGAATTCAGATTTTATTCCACCATAATAAGCCATTATATTTTTTAAAGCAGGGGTTTCAAAGTGTGATCCCTGGACAAGCAGCCTCAGCATTACCTGGGAACTCGTTAGAAATGCCAGTGCTTGTGCCCCACCAGGACCTACCAAATCAGAAGCCCCCGGAGCAGGATCCAGCAATCAGTGTTTTAACAAGCCTTCCAGGTGATTCTGATGCACGCTAACATTCCAGAACCATTGGCTTCAAGTAAGAAAGTGCCGTAACCTAATTTTTTTAATCACTTTTTTTTTTTAGAGACGGGGTCTCGCTCTTGGTCAGGCTGGTTTCGAACTCCTGACCTTGAGCTATCCACCCGCCTCGGCCTCCCAGAGTGCTAGGATTACAGGCGTGAGCCACCGCGCCCGGCCTTTTAATCACTTTGCTGTGGTGAAAATACACTATTGGGTGACAAAAGTAGAAGCCACAAAACTAAGTAGAAAGGTAGACCAGAATTTCCTGGTGAGAGATGGTGACATCAGTGGAGATGACCTGAAGAAGATTTATCACATGGCATGAATAAATTATTTTAGCACTCATTTTCCCAACCTGAAAGATCTCTATGAATAAATAAATGAAAGAATGAATGGATAAATTAAGGAATAGAATAAATGTTTAAAAATAAAGTGGCTGAGGTACCGGGAGGCTACCTCACATCTTGGCAAGAGGCCCCATCAGCTACCTCCTCCCAACCCTTCCATCTGTGACCTTTGAACAGCTGCTCCCTGCATTCAAGTTTCTGTCTTGGAAGATGAAAAAAGCCTCAGAGAGTTTCTATAGGCAACCAGTATAAGAATTCAAGGAGCAGAACTATACAATCCTGGAGCTCTGATAAATAAAGCAGATCTAAAGACAGAGTTTTAAAGGAGAGGAAAAGAAGATCCATGGTTGGAGCTTAATTAAATTAAAAAGCTTGTAGACAGCAAAATAAGTAATCACCAGAGCAAACAGGCAACCTACAGAATGGGAAATATATTCACATACTACACATCCAACGAAGGACTAATATCCAGAATCTACAAAAAACCCAAACAATTCAGCAAGAAAAAAACAACCCATAAAAAAGTGGGTAAAAGACATGAACAGAATTTTTTCAAAAGAAGATAGACAAATGGCCAAGAAACATAAAAAAAAGCTCAACATCACGAATCATCAGGGAAATGGACATTAAAATCATAATGCGATACCACCTTACCCCTGTCAGAATGGCCATTACTAAAAAGGAAAAAAACAAACAAACAAACAGATGCTGGCATGGATGCGGGGAAATAGGTATGCTTATACACTGTTGATGGGACTGCAAATTAGTACAACCTCTATGAAAAACAATATGGAGATTCCTCAAAGAGCTAAAAGTAGACCTACTATTCAATCCAGCAAGCCCACTACTAGTATCTACCCAAAGGAAAAGAAATTATTCTATCAAAAAGACATCTGCACTCAAATGTTTATCGCAGCACAATTCACAATCTCAAAGATATGGAATCAATCTAACTGCCCATCAATTCACAAGTGGATAAAGAAAATGTGGTATATATATACACACCATGGAGGACTACTCAGCCACATAAAGGAATGAAATAATGTCTTTTGCAGCAACTTGCATGGAACTGGAGACCATTATCCTAAGTGAAGTATCTCAAGTTTAGGGAGGAAGGGGGTGAGGGATAAAAACTTACCCATCAGGTACAATGAACACTGTCCTGGTGGCAGGCACACCAAAAGCCCTGACCTCAGCATTATACAGTGTATCCGTGTAACAAAAACATTTGTACCCCATTAAAATTTTGAAATGAAATAATAGTATCGGCTAGCTCATACTCTGTTACCTGTCCTGATTCATCACCTCCACCTAAAACACCTAAAAGCTAAGCTACTCCAAGACAAGCCTGAACAAGCCCAATTTCAGAGATAAAGGAAAGCATCTCCTTCCCATCCTCACCACCCCAAACACGTGTAAAATAATGCTTGCCAGCATTTATCCCCAATTCTCAATAAAGGGATTCTGAAATCCCTTTAACTGTAAGAAACACATTCCTTTTCACAGTTAGAGATAAGAAGCTTTGAACTGTGTTTTCTTAAGAGGAACAACATGTAGGTGTGAATACTTAGTCCAAGTGTCAGTGATATTAGCTGCTCTCCTTTTTTTATTTTGGAAAAAGAAATTAAAAGCAGAAAGGTGGAGTCCAAAAGGCAAAAGAGGGAGCTGAACAAGGAAAAGGGAAGAAAGGGGAAGACAGAGTCAAGAAAGGCAAATATGGCAAAACTGCTGCCAACGGGCCCTGTGTCTTCATCAGCATGAGTGCAAATAAAGGCAGCAAGCAAAGGTACTTCAAATCCTAGAAGTCAGTCAACACTCAAGCAAAAATTATGCTACTTAGACCTATTAGCATATGGATCAAGTTGGACAAGACACCTCTTTATACTGGAGTTGAATTCTCTGTTTTCTTTATATATTACTATGTCTGCAATGAACAGAACTAGGAAAAGACCATTTAGGCAATAAACAAAGAATCACCACAGGCTACGTCTACATAGATAGAGAGAAAAGGAAAGTTGAAGCAGTTAATTAACAGAAGAGAACTCCATCCTACTAATGGAAAAGAGAATGTTCTTCTCATTATAGCGATATAGTTTGGTTATCTAATTTGATCACATTATAAGAGTCCCACTCCAATTTGCTTTGAAGACAAAGTTTAGTTTACAAATGAGAATATTTCATCAGTTATTACTTGATTTCAAAAAAGAAAGAGCATTCATAATTCCAGAAAATGATTTCAGTTTGATAACCAGTATTGTCATAAAAATATTAATGATAACAATAATAAACATAAGAGCAAACAAGTATGTAGTACTTACCACATACAATGAACTGTTCTAAGTATATTGACTAATTTAATCCAAATATCATACTTTGAAAGTATCAAATTCAATGAGAGTGATTAAGTTTTATTTTAGAACGTGTGAGGAAAGATTAATTTGACATTCTTTATCTCCATTAGGATAAACCATTTAAAATCACTAATGGCCTCAAACTAAAAGCCATCTCCTGAGTTTAAATAATATGTTTTTCCTACACTGCACTCTTGAGGATTAGTATGACAAAGTTTCAAAGCAATTCCCTTTGAAATGACAATTAACATAATCATCAAGCACTTAAAGTATATGACACTGTACTAGATAGTGGGATTATTTTTCCATTAAGTGTTCTTCCCTTCTGTTTTATGAAAAAAAAAATCACACTAAACCCTAATAGCCAAAAATGTGGTCTTTATCGCCATGGCAATGCCTATTCACCATAAATGCTAACTGATTCCTGATAGCACTTCAAGAAGTACCAGGATTCGAATTCTGACTCCTCAAAAATTCTTAAAATCTTAAAAAGATAAATCACTGTACATATAACAAATACTAACAAGGTAAATTTGATATATACATTGTCTCTGATGTTGATGAATTTAAAAAGCTAGATTGCGTAAGAAAGTAAATTTAGGCTTTTGTATTTTCCAATTACTTTCTGCCATAGCCAATTAAAGGTGTACCTTATACTCATTTGGAGTTTTCTGTTTACAAAATACTATCACTGAAATTATCTCATTTAATCATGACATCTAATCCTTGATTTCATTATTATTACCATCATCACATTTTACAAAAGAGACAAAATTACTTATTAACAATTCTATGTGCTGGTGAGGCCTTGAATTCCTCCTGTCTTCTTACTTGATACCATGTCACAACTACTTCAAGAAACAGGGGATAATAAAGAAAAATATGTAGCATGTGACTCTAGCTAAACCAATACCTCTCACTGAACTGTGTTAAGCTTGTAGTGATTCCCACTAAAATTAACTTAAGGATTCTAAAATCCCAGTCAAAGCCTTTCAGTTGGTACCAATAAAACTTACCACATTTTAGCAAGGCAAACTTATGAGACCTAACGGTGGAATGACAGGGTTAAAACATAGGAGGAGAAAAAAGGAAAAGCAGTATCAAAAAGGAATTTCATTTAAAAGAATTAAACACAGTAAGCCAAAGAAAATCACTCCAAGGGACCCCCCGAGCCTCTACCTCTCACACTATGAGAACATAGCCACTGTGAAATAAGGTTGACCTGGGTAGCAGAAAACCACATGTTCAACATCTATGTTTGAGTAATTACCTTTAATTTGCCCAAATAATAGCCAAAATCCATTTTTACTTACCCAATAACTTGATGCTCATAATACTGCAATGTCCTCTTGAGAGTTTGCTGTATCGTCTGAGGCTACAGAATAATAATAATAAAAAAATACATTATCAGCAAATCAGTGCCATTCCCATTCTGAACACTGTAGGCAGAGAGGTAAGCTTCTGATTTATCTCATGAGGGTTTTCATTTTACAATATTAACCCATTTTGCATCGTGCCATGTAGTTTCCCCACAGGAGCTAATAGGAGGCACTCAGCAATTACCCAGAATTTCCCAATTTCAAGTATGATAGTATTTCCTAGCCATATTTTTGTTCAATTCTTTTATACCAGCTATTAGGTTCAATAAAATACTCATTGCCTGCCTACAATAAACCTAGGCCTTGGGGGTGGTGGGGAGGGTGCACTGCAGAAACATGGGTCATGGTTCTTCCTTTCCAGCTGTATAACCTCAACGAGGTAATGGCCAAAAGAAATGAAATGACATATCTTAATATTTTCTTTGATGTTTTAACAAGGCTTTCAAGGATGATCTAGCAAGCAACAATAAAGTTAGTTAAAACAGTCCCCTTTCTTAAAACAGATGTTTTTAAACTTAGATGATCTTTCTTTTTTGCCTATTGGTTCTATATCTGAGGGCACTAATAGGAAGGCAAGAATAGGATGGGAAGCAGGCAGTCCAGGGCCCCCTTAGCCATCACTTCCACCAGAAGTTAGCCTGATTTCCTCAACATCTCAAGAGATTTCAAGCAAGGGTCCTTTCTGGAGCCTCCTAGATGGGCCACAAGTGCTTTGGGGAAAAAAAAAAAAATGTGGTCTGCAGCAAATACCTAAGCAGCTCATGACTGAACTTCATAATCCTTTCTTCCCTGTAATGGTTCAAGACAAAGTTTCTTAATCTCAGATCAAGAAATTATTCTTAGACCTATTTAGGCAGCAGAGCCTGAACTTGGAGTTGGAGGCTTAGAGAGCAATGAATGGGACACCAAGATCCCAGAATATAAATGTATTAAGAAGTTATAAGAACCAAATTCTCAGTGGCAAGAGAGTGAATTTTTTACATAATAAAAACCTGTAGACAGTCAAGCAGTAAAAAAAGTAGTTAAACATTGATCAAAAATATAACCAAGGAAGAATTTTAGGGGAATGTCATGACTGCAACACAAACCCTTCAAGATGTGGGGCAGCACTGTAGCTTGGTAATCTCACAGGCTGCTGCTGATGAACTGCACAAACCTAGTACCTCTGAAAAGGTAATCTGCAGAGAAAGTCCAGCATAGTGCTAGTACCTAAGAAGCAGTTAATAAATTTCCAATCCCTAATTCTTCAAAGTGTGTGTCTCAAAAATATATCATGCAAAGGAGACCCCAGAAGTCTACACCAAATTTCATTTCAACCTACTCCATATTCACCTCTTTACAGAAAACATCCAGGATAGATGTAACAATCTGCCTACCTAACACTCTTAAACCTTTAACATCCTCCTTGACAGGCAATGGTTATCTTAAAGCTAGAGGAAAGTGATCTTAAATTACATCAGGGGCATACACTGAGATCTACCCTACACTACCATGTAAGAGAACTCTTTCTGGACACAGGCCTCAGACATACACTTCACGCTAGCCCAACCAATTCACAAATTAATTTTAAGAATAATCAGCCTCCCAGTGTTCAAAGAGATACAGGGCAACTTCTTTCAGCAGATGTTTTTCCTTTATATCAGGTTAAAAAGACGAACGAGACCTCAAACTGGCACAGATGTTTCTGCTCTTCTGGATAAAATCAAAGCAGAGTAAATGGAATGCACCTAGGAAAGAAAAATCATTCCTGAACCAAGAAGCAGTGGAGTGGTTGAGAAATCTAAAGAGAATGAAGCAGACCCAGCAGTCCTAGTACATATAAAAAGTGTGCTTTAACAACCCAACCCATGGCCAATCTAAACCAAATCATTATCAGTCACTGGCTCAGTACCCCTGGGGTCTGGGCCTCTTGCACTAGCTTGGCAGTTTCTGAGCTAAGATAACTTTCCCTTTGGCAACAGCCTCACAAACCAGTGACTATCCACAGAGGGATTATCCTTCCAATAACCTCTGTTCAAAAAACAGGGAACAGAAAGCAGGAACTGGAGTGCACAGGGCCAGTTAAGACCAGAATGACCTCATTTGTACAAAAGGACATTTTTTTTCTTATACCAAGAATTTCCCAGTCATTAAAAAGCACATGTTTGTGAAAGGAGTTAAGCCTTTTAAAGAGCTTTTTTCTTGTATGAAGCAATTATTTCCACTCCCAGCAGGAGTTAAATTTATAGTTTCCAAATACATTAAAAGAAAATGTTCTCTGGGCACATCCAACAAAACTTCAAGTTAGTAAAGGATTTGGACACTTCTATTGCTTGCCAAAGCCAGTGGGTACGTTCTAATGGCCTAAACCACAAGCATAGGGACTGCCTGTAGAGTATCTCCCGATCTTCAGCAAGACAAGGCTGACTTCAACACAGAATGCCATGTGGCCACGATTCACTCCAGTCTTCAGAGTTCACCCGATGGCCTCAACCCATGACCAGTGAGAGACGTCTTCACGAAAGCTCTGTCTCGCTGACCTGAATAAAAAGCATGAAGTGAAGATTCACAAATGGACCAAAATCTTCCATTGGGTGACTTCTGCATTGAGGGTGGTACGGTCCATCTCTCTGACAAACCTTTACTAAGTGCCCGTGTATGCCAGTGATGCAAGTCAGTGTAAGTCAGTGGGAAAAGGAGAAGGGCTTTGAAGACACGCATATTTTCTATCTTCTTCTTTAAGAATACAGCTCCCTAACTGTCCCCTACTTAAGAGTACCATACAACCTTCTACACGCAAAATCTCATTCCGCTTTGTGTATCTATCCTTTCCTTTAAGGAGGAGATTAAAAAGATGATTTAGAAAAGAGGCTTTAAGGTCACATTGAGTTCAAAATCAAGCTCCATGACTCACTAGCTAGACCTTGGGCAATTTACTTAAGCTCTCTGAAGAAAGATTCCTTATGTGAACTTTATTTTTATGGGAATGAATTGAAATCATTACAGCAAAGTCTCTGGTGCATAGTAGGTGCATAATAAATGATAGTTATAGCTATGGCAAGCTGAAAAACATGGTTCCTATGCTCAAGAATCTCATAATTTAGTGGAAGAGCACAGGTTTAGGTTAGAAAACCCGTTCGACAAGTGTAATGTTTCAACATCCTCATCACCTAAAAAAAAAAAAAAAATCGGTAAAGCTACCAATACTTCTAATAATGAGAAATTCCAGTAGACAAAGGGAAAATTAGGAAGATGGCAACTAAATTTATAAATATTTCCAATGAAACATTACGATCAGTCCAGATCTTACTGATCTTTAATGGTGACAAAAGCAGAATTTCCAAAATTAAGACTGAGGATAGATCTGAAGCCAGGCCTGCAAATGGGAAGGATATTGAAGCACCATAGCTAAGGTCTAGATCCCAGGCATTATGCTTCACAACTACTAAGAAACAACCCATGAACCACCTTCCTTGGACACAAAGAATGTACAACAGGAGAGCTGCGTGGCCTAATAATTTTATAGCTCTATATCCTTGAGGATCCAAGAGACAAGAGTGGGAAAGGAGACAGAATTCATTGTTCCTATCATAAAAAGAAAACTAAATAGGTCTGTGATTTTTCTCTGCTTTCCCCAAACTAAAATATAGATAGTGGCCTCCTAGTGTCCCAACTCAACACAGAGAAGCAATGGATAAGGAGACATCTGTGTCCTGCACACTTATTTTATGGGGCACAAAGAGAGGGTTCCCTAAAGTTCCCATCATGTAACAACAAGAAGCCATCTTCATCTCTATTCTCATTAACAGCTTCACTCCACTTGGCTAGCAGTGACTGACCCCCACGGGCTAACCGTTATGCTCATGAAAGGTCGTGGGATCCAAACAGCCAGCCATGAAACAGTCCCAACAAAGCCAGAGAAATGATCCCTGAAGAGTGGGAGGAAGCAGTTCTCAGCAGCTGTCCCTGCAGGCTCAGACAGTCCTGCTGAGGCTCCCACACAGTCCCTGCCCTGGATATCCGTGCCAGATGGTGCGGGGATCAGGCAGGAGGCAGAGAGTCAAGATGCGTATGTGCAGCATGAAACACAGTTGTCATCGCACAAAATACATGCGCATCTCCATTTCACAGAGATAAAGAGGTTGAGGCTCGGGGAGGTTAAGTAAGTACCACAAGATCACACAACCAGTTAAGTGAATAAGTCACTGCAAGCCAAGACTGGCTTCAAAGTGTGTCCTCTTCCCACCAGGTGCCTTTGAGGGTCCCTCCCATCTTTCGCATTTCAAATAAGGATGATTCTATATCCCTATTTAATACACACAGCACTTCATCATACCAAAAAAATAAAAATAAAACCACAGATAGTTTAAAAACAAACTTCTCATTTCTGCTTAGTGCACATACCCGCAAGATACAGATTTAATGGCAAAAATAAGTCTGCCTTTTGAAAAAAATCCATAAACAGTCTTATCATTTATTTTATTTATTTAAACATGAGAAAATTATCTATCAAGGTCAGAAATTAAATGCTATAGATATAAATTTAATTATTAATGCTCGAGGTCAGTGGTTTTCAACTCTGTCTGCCCATCAAAACCACCTGGGGAATCTTCTTTAAAAATTACCAATGCCTGAGTTCTACCCCCAGATTTTCCAACTAACTGGCCTGGGGGACCCAGTTACTTCTAATGTGCAGTCATGGTTGAAACCTTTTATTTAAGGTATAAACACGATGAATAAGACCAATCCACTATAAACCTTAACTGAACAAGTCAGTATTAATATTTGAATCTCTATATTCAAATATCAAGAGAAGCAAGCTTCTGAGAGATGTTCGCTCATAACTGCTTAATTCAAACATAGTCCCATTTATTAACTGTCACTAATGGCTTATAATTAAGTATGAATTTGGTAGATAAACAAAAAACTATATTGCTTGAAGCATAAATAGAGGCTTTTTAAAAATTTTCCAAGTAATTTACTCCCATGTAAATAAGTCAGCATTCAGTTTTGTGCTGGCATGCACATAAAAATACATCTAGTATGATAACTGTACCAGGCACTGCTTTAAGCCCATTACTTACATTAACTCCTTTGATTTGCACATCAACTTATGAAGTAGGTGTTATTACATTTCTCATTTTATGCATAAGAAAACTGAGACACACAAAGTTTCAGTTGCCCCATGTCACACAGATAAAAAGGGACAAAGCCAGAATTGAAACCCAGATAATCTGACTCCAGAATCAAAACACATAACCTGCAACCCATGCTACACACTTCTTTGATTGAGCACTTTAAAGTTCACATTTTTAATACATATTATCGTAATTGATCCTTACACTAATCCACTGAAATAGTCAGACTGGTGTTATTATCACTGAAAAAGAACCAAAGTTAGAGAGATTAGGTGATCTGCTCAACATCACATGGCTAACATGTAAGGAAACCCTCTTTTACAAAAAGAGCATCTCTTCCCCCCAGGAAACTGTCTTCAATAAGAAAGCAGTTTTTTAATGTTAACATAAAATTAAAGAATCACATGTATTCAAATTAACTGACTGCTTGTTGGGAACACACAACACTCTTTAAATCAAATCTGTATCAACACAGAAAGCCATAGGCAAAGTTGTGAAGTAAGTCTTTTCTTAAAGGCATTTCCATTTTCCCTTCCTTAGCTTTCTCCCACCCTCTGGCTCATCTCTTCCCAACCATCTGGGCACCCAGTCCCTTTATGCTCCCCTCTTGCTAGACCAAATCCCCATCACCATAATCTAAACTTCCAAAACAGGTATCCGAAATTCATTTATTGCATATTCCCTTTCTTTCCCTCATCAAAGTTTCAAATGCCCTTAGTATCTTGTTCTCAAGATGGTGCTTAGGGGGAATCCTAACTCCATTCACCAAACACTCCATCCTTAGTCCTTCCTAAGGTAGATGATAGTATGAATGAGCTTCTCTATACTATATAAGACGGTCAGACCTCTAACAGTTTAATTTTGATGAATAGGCTTTTCAGTGAAAGAGAAATTGGCGGCATGGGTGAGGAACCCTTCTCATCGTTCTCCAAATCACAATGTGGAGATCACCACTTTCTCCACAACATGAGAGCATTTTGTTTATTCGTACACCCTATGCCCAATTTCATAACTTAATCAGAATTAGAATGTTAGATACCCTATCTTTATAGCTAGGCCTGTAGATACCAATGGATCAAATTATATGACTGACTTTATTAATAAAACTGATCAAAATAATGTCACTTCAAATAACCAGTCTACTTCTGAAAGGGAGGTAATTATGGTAATCATCAATCTTGCTAAATATCCAGACATAATATTCATTTTCCCAGCCCCTGACTAAACTTACTACATATTAAAAAAAAAAAACAGACTAAAAAGTAAATATAGAACTTTGAGTCAGGACCTCTATATTTCAAGTCCAGCTGTGCTACTGACCTTTTTATAAAATTAGCCCAAATCTCCTCACCTGGGAGTAAGAAACCTTGGGAAAAAAAGTGCCTCCATTTTCCCATCTGAAAAATACATGTAAGAAGTTCACAGTTCTCAGGGTCATTTTCAAGTGCAACAGTGCAAAGTTAAGGCCTTGTAAATACAGAGTCAGAACATCCTGGTGATTAAACCACCTTCTCTGGGTAGTCATAACTTCACATTTTAAAAGGGTAACAATCTCTCAGGAAAGTTGGAATACCATTTCAAGTGATCTACACCACTAATGTGTTAAACAAAACTGGTAATTTGCTAAACAAAATGCAAAAGTGCTAAGTGTGCTAAAAGAAAAAAATAAAAAACTAGAGATGCACTATAATATGTGAACTACTATAAAATCTTAAGCTCCCCCCAGTTGACTGAACGGACCCCCTCTTGGCCAAGGGGATAGCCTAAAACTGAGTTACTGGCCATGAGAAGGGAGGTCAGACATGCCTCATCATGCCCCCACCCTTCTTGTAGATATCATTTGAAACTCATTAACAGGCCTAAGGCTCTGCAACACAAACCTGCAGGTCCAATTTACATAACAAATCACTTGAGTTTTAGAAGCTTGTCTCTAATTAACAGACTTCCTCATCTCAATTTAAAGCATTCCAAACCTTTAGACAAAGCTTCATTTCTTTAGCCAATTACAAATCAAAGAGTCCTTAAACCCACCTATATCCTACAAGCCCCCACTTTGAGATGTCACAAATTTGGGGGCCAAACTCATGTATGCTTTCCATGTATTGATTTACAACTTTACGTGTAATTCCTGTTTCCCTGAAATGTATAAATCCAAACTGTAACCCAACCACCGTAAGTCCACTTGCTCAAGGCTTCTTGGGTGTAGCTCCTGGCTTTGGTCCTCAAATTTGGCTCAGAATAAACATCTATTTTACAGAGTTTGGCTTTTTTTCCATTGACAAATATAGAGTTTTTAATATAAAAAAACTGGTTGAACATCTGCACGATTTCATCCACTATTTACATTATTCTCCTTGTGAGCACAGTACACATTTGAGTGACCTCATGAGAACTAAGGGTGAAGGCTGACATTATGTTAATTGAACCATGAGGGCATTCAAACTGATAACCTTTGCCTTATTAAGAGTATGCTCTAATTAGCAAAGCACAGTGGTTATCATCATTATAATTATTGGTTGTAACTGAATATACTTAACATATAATCAATATGATAATTAAGTCTTCCTATACAAAGTATTTGTTCGCTTTCCAAGTATTTTCCCCTTTTTTACTTCACTGTAATGGCTTTCCAAAACAGCCACTGAATTTCAGTTTGATACAAGACCTAATTCTATCAATACTAATTTAAGCTGAAAACATACACTCCTTGAAATGAGATGGATCCAAAGGGTTCTTATGTAGTCCTTCTCCTATGGTTAGGCAAGTCATCCAAGAATTTCTGAGGTTTTCAAAGAACTCCAGAAAATAATACCACCATGTTCAGTTTGCATTAACACTTCATAGTTTACAAATCACTTTTTCTTTCATTCCATTAGATATTCACAACATCATGAGTTTCAGATTATCCACATTTTACACATGAGAAAACTGAGAATCAGAGAGGTTGAAGTGTTTTGCCTCAGGTACACACCTACAGAAGAGCACCAACAAGACAAGGAATGAGGTCTCCTACCTTCTTTCTCTCATAGGCTGCTGCCTCCGTAAGTAACTTAATTCATCTTCATGACCATCAGGACATGCTTCTATGTACCTAACTGAAATTCCCCATTTCCTTTTTCTTCATTTTTCTTTAATGGATATGAAAATGATGTTGTCAAATCATTTTCCCAAATCTGTAAATTGTGTTATTATTATTTAAACAGTTCTGTTGTGATCATTAACTTCTTATTAGGAGATTTTAGGAGATACATGCTTCACTAGTCACCGTCTTGGCCAATGTGGCTCAGTCTGAATGAAAATACTTGAGACAAGATGGCACTGCTTCTAGACATTTTCTCAGGAAAATGGATAATGCTGTATCAAAAGCCTTTGGGGCGACATGGCTCCAGTCTTGAAGCCCTAAGCCAAACAGAACCTCACAGATGGTACAGGGCTGACTCGGTCTACAATGTGTAAATAGGGTGGGCTTTCTGGGTCGAACACTGTAATAGCAACCAGCAATGTGCTGATTGTCACACACTGGGCCCAACATGCTACATGGATCAAGCCAATTGAGCCTCATAATAATCCTGTAAGAGAGTTACAAGTATTACCCCAATTTTATAAATGTGAAAAACAAACCCAGAGAAGTTAAAAAAAACTTGCCCAAAGTCACGCAGGTAGTCGATGTCTGGGAATGTAATCTAGGTCTGACTGTCTCCAAAAACTCCCACCTTTTAACCTGCTCCTCTCAACTAAAATACATCGTTCTATCTTTACCAATAGCAGAGAAGATTACAGTTGAAAGGGATTAACTCCTGGCTAGACTGTGTGATTTTGGATACAGCGTTTGTTTTTTGGAACCTCAATTTTTTTTTAAATAGGGACATTTCCTGAATAACTATTTCTCAGGGTTGTTGAAAGGTCAAAATGAAATAAAACTGTACAATATGATATAATAAATGCTATATGATGATGTGGTTCTATGCATAAATCTCTTGATGATGATGTAGTCAAAAAATTGTTAAATTGAACTAAACTGACCATGTCTAACATCTAGGACTGTTGCCAGGCATGCCTCACAGCCCAAAGATGCCAATTAGTAAATGCTGCAAAGCTAATTAGTGCCTTTTCAACTCATGGGTACCCTACTGGATAGCAATGGACCTGTGTAAGGAAATAATTTCTAGCCTTTTAAAACATCTTTATAGCCTCCAATTGAGCATTTCCAAAGAATTCACTATTGTTTCCAGCATTTGGAAGATACAGTGAGGTGTTCCTGAACAAGAGCCTGGGAATAAAGGAAGTAATATTTCTGCCTGACAGTTAAATGATAAAATTAACACATAAAACAAAGAAATAAGTTGTCAACCCTAAATACACTAACTTAAACAATAAACTGTAAAGGGATGACAGAGAATTACCTCCAATCATTTGCCAGGGTTTAGCTCCAGGCAAAGTAGGCCATTGAACAATAGAATCAATGTATCTCAAGGTGACCCACACAAGGGAGGACTTTGGAGAACTGGTGAAGTTAGGGAGGGCAACCCATAAGAAAATAAAGGGGAGGAGGACAGTTTATGAAGCATTACATTTAATAATATAAAGGAGTACACAGGCCCTCTGTCATATTGTGAAAGATTACTCCTAAAGTAAGGAAAATTCTTCAACCACCATAACTAAAAAGGGGGTCTTAAGAATGGACTTGGAGCATCAGGTCTCAGTGGCAAGGCTTCCCCTACGACCTACAACCGGAAAACTCCTAACTGGATTAAATAATTTGTCATGATATTCATTCTGCTTTGACTCTAACCGGATGAAAGCAGGTTTCTGATTATGACTTGGCTTCTCGTGTAGCCTGAACAGGTAAGAAATGTGCTGACCATTAATACTTTGAGTAATGAGACTGATTTCACAGTTATTACTCATTGTAAATAAGTTGATTGCCATTCAGATGCCTACCAAAGCGTCACAGGCATTTTGTTTAGCCAGTCAGTGGCTGGGTCTGATTATTTCAGGACACTGACAAGAGCAAGTCCTTGGAGTTTAAAAGTCTCAGATGCTGAAACATGCAGAAATCTTCAAAATACTGCCCAGGGTGGGTCCTGCCCAGCTCCACAGCTTCCCCTCTCTTGGAAGGAGAACTCAATAAGGGTCTGAATATAATCGGATCTAGTGTTGACTATAATCTGATCATCCAGATGGATAAAAGACGTGCTTACTACGCAGACTTTTGGCAGATGAATACCGCCACATCATCAGTGTCTATGATGCATTAGATTCCTAAGTTAGAGATACAGAACAATCACACTTTTTCTGGGGAGGAATAAAAAAACATGCAGGCAGAACACTAATACTGTATGACATAAAAAGTCACACTTTTTCTTAGTTTAACTCAAAACTATCTGAGCACATATAACTACTATATTGCTTCCTCATTCCTCCTAATAAATTCTTTAATTATGCACGATAGGCAGATGTATGGCTATGCAAAATTATATATTAATACAATGTATGCAGAGAAATATATACCGTTAATCATGTAACTTAATAGTTATGATAATCATGACTTCCTTTATATTCAGCAATCCAATTTAAGGGCATGTCATTGCTCTTCTCGGACTCTGCAGCCTAAGCTAAGCTGTTGGCAGTGATGATGGCTTTTGTCGATCTACTCATAGCTGCCTCAGCCACAGAAGCCTGGAGCACACAAACAGGACAGTGGACAGGCAAACTAGGTCAGCCTGGAGGCAGAACCCTGATGAAGAAAGAGCCCTTTACCCTTTCTAACACAGGTCTATGTTGTGTGGACTTATCACACAGTCCAGAACTAAACAACTAGTAAAAGGAGTAAGGTTTAAGAAAACCAACAGGAAATTGCAACCAGCCACTCATTAGCAAGTCATAAAGTAGGAGACGTATGAGAGGCAAGATAGGGAGCCTACACTGACCAATATTGTATATTGCATACTGAGGATGGAACTATTCATGGACACGTTGAGAGACATGGTGTCATGGTGGAAAGAGCTTAGGATCTGAAATAGGAGAACCAGGCACTAAAATGTAGGTGGTTGCCAGCTTCCTGACTTTGGGCAAGTTACTATTCATTTATGGGCTTCAGTTTCCTCACCCTTAAATTGGGCCTAATAATAATCCTTGCCCTACCTACCTTGTACATTTTCTGAATGATTCAGAGTGGGATAATGTATGTTAAAAATATGCTTTGCAAACTCTAAACTGATGTTACTTATTGCTAATGGCATTTCTGCATGGTGAGTATCGATTCACCCTTATAGTCCTAAAGTGGGGAAAATTAAAAAGAACAAAATAAGTAATGTCACTAATGCCTTGTGCTTTTAGGTGTTGTGAAACAGTATAGTTGGTGAAAGCCCTGGCATTTCAAAATTGTCTTCAAATTTGCTTACGCTACTGTTTACCACAAAATGGCCATCATAGCATGAATTTCTTAGAAGACTTCCAGCAAAAGACATCAAACTTGCTCACATGAGAACCAAATTTTTAATTATGTAGTATTTCTGGCCATTTGTTTGTCTCATTACCTACTGGTAAGTTAGTAACTAGGAAAATGAGAGGGTGAAAGGATATAAGAGAGGGACATTGGGAACAGTTACCTACAGATGAAGGGATGTTGCTGGCATGATATAACTTTTTTTTTTCCAAACTCTTTCTAGAATACTGCATTAGTTTTAAATATCTCGCTCGACCATTCTGCTTTACAAGTAGCCAAAAATTGACCTGCACAAGTCATATAAATAAGCATGTACACACATTCATACTAAAAAAAAAATGAGGAATTTTAATGACATGGGACTTAGAAATAAGGTACTGATTGGATATTATTCTGTATTTTCCAGCTTCTAAAAACATTTTAATTTCCTTGCATGCATAAGGGCAATTAACTGGAATTTCCAAGGCAAACCCAGCACAAGGGCACCCATAATTAGCACAACACATATTAATCCATAAATTATTCATATAAGTAGCAAAAGCTCTGTAATCTCTATGCATTACAAAACATAAGGGCAACATCAGACCCATTTGGTCCCATCAGCCTTATTTAAAATGAACTCTAAAGTAGCAGTAATAGTTCTTTAAAATAACAGAAAATAGTTTGTGATCCACAATTTAAAAGTATAATGCCTCAACATCATTATTTTGTTTTTTACTTCCCAATGTAACTATGTTGCTCCTACAGACCAACAACATTAAATAATTTACTATAGCTACAGAGGTCTCCAGATGGCTAACTGAGACGCTCCCAGAAGCATCATTACTACATAGTCATCACTACATAGCAAAGCCTTGTGAGGCCAGACTCTAGATTTGATTTTAGGAGGACGAGGAGAGCTTCTCCATCCCACCCTTCCCCCAATGTCCCTCAATGTTTCCACCCCTACATAGGTGCTTAAAATCAAGAAAGCTGTTTTTCAATTAATAATTTAACATAAGGTATTTAAAATGCATACATTGCAATTTATCTGATAAGAGAGACACATAGCAGAGTTTTGTGGCATAAGGTTTTGATATAGGAAGAAAAAGAGAGAAAGAGAAAGTGAATAAGGATTACCAAAAACAAATGTCCCTACTTTACAATTTTTTTCTCAACTTTAATCTATAATGTATCAGAGGTTAAACTAGTATAAAATACCAAGGCAAAAAATTTAATAGACTTGACTTTGATATGCCTTTGTTTTCATTTCTATTAGTCACTCTGGAAAAGCAAACCAATAATAAACTCTGTTATTTTAGGTTTTTAAGATGGTTTCAGGCAGGCATATCTTGATTTGATTTGTAAGTCACAGAAAGTAGCTGAATACCTAATCTAATGGCCAAGATTTGTAGGTCTGATTTTATTTTTAGATCCTTATTGGATCTAAAAGTTGTATAGTTATACAAGGGTAATATTTTTGTTGACTTGTATTTGAAAGTGACTTACTAGCATGAATTCTTTGAAAAATTATTATGTCTCTTAGGGAAACTTGTAGTAAAATGCTTTTTCCAATTACATACCCAATGGAATCGTTCATTTCTATCATTATCATCACCATTAATGCCATTGATTAAGGTGATAGCTTCCATCTATATTATCAAAATAATTGGGTATCTTTGTTAAGTAGGTGTTTGAGACCTAGATCATCTGGATTTTTCTAAATAGTCAAGAAAGCTAGTGGAAAAGTACATTTACAACTTAATTTAGTATTTGATTCCCTCTTTTTCCCCCCACCCTCATCCAAAAAAGCAGCTGAACAAGAAGAGAAAGTGCCTAAGTGCTTAGAGACTCCTAGCAGGCAGTAGCCTCATCTACCACAATTCACAGGGCCACTTGCAATAAGCTGCAGACAATGGCCATCCGTTCTCCTTCAGCAGGAAAGTTAAGTTTGTGGGTTGCAAGTACACTTTCGGAGAAAGAATTTAATTCAGAACAAAAGGAAAGACCGGTTTGCTTTGAAATGTGTTTATAATGGCAATAAGTTAACAGGAGAAAAAAGAGAGACTTTAAAAAAAAAAAAAAAAGAGAGAGACTTTATAGCTTGCAAACACTGTCAGGTCCACAAAGCGTTTATTGATCTTTGTTATCAGGTGGAAACAATAAATGGCTCTTCTCCAGCTTCCACACTAGAAATTCCCTCATATCTGTCTGAAGCTTCAAATGGAATTACTATAGTGTCTAGCTAAGATTTACTTTTTCCTTCAGTCTCTGTTCCATTATAACACAATCATCTCATCATTATCATCCTTTACAATAAATGCCTTTGGAGGCAGATTCTTTTGTTAAGGAATTAAAAGGCATTTTCATTAGTTGTGGCAAATTTTTTAAAAAGACACAATAAGAGTAATTATGCCTACTCTAGATTTCTATTTAAATGGTATTATTTAATTCAGAATCTAATGACAGAGTCATTTCTCTTCTGCCACATATGATCAATAGTACATAGGTAGATAAATACCATAGATATAGATAGATATTTCAAATATGCTATTAAAATAAATCTGGGTTTATATGTGTAAATACTATAATAACACAATTTGTAAAAATCTCTGCATCCTTTCTTTTCTGGAAAATAAACAAAATTCCTTAAGTTAAAAAACAATTATTTGGTAAGACAATATTTAAAAATTAAGACATCACTCATGCACAAATTAAACCAATCGCACAGGGAAAAATGAAATTGGAAGGCTAACAGACTCAGAGTGACCAGGCACTGAGAGAATTTGGTCAATAGGCATTTATTTGAATAAGACGCTTTACTTTCTTTTGTTAAGGTCTACAGAAACCTACTGAATTAAGATGACAAGAAAGAGGTTGGAATAAAGATAAAATCTTTCATAAATTTCATTCCCGAAATGTTCTCACAAGAAAAAATGGGGGGGGGGAGGATTTTAAGTATGTTTCCCAAATAACTGAGACATCTCAAATTCCTGACACAGAAAGGGCCAACAACAAATATCTGCCTAATGAAATAATATTAAATTTCTTAAAAATGTAGTTACATCATGTGGGAAGAACTTATTCTTTCTTCTTAGTATATAAGTTGAATGGTGTAGCAGATCATGAGTATTCAAGGAAAATATAACAATTTTTTTTTTAATTTAGCAGATTACTAGAGCCATTTTTTACTCCATAGATCTTGTGTTCTGGCTCATGACATAGTAAAACTAAGCATGCATAGTAGGGATATGACAAAATATATGACAAAGAAATAAAAATAATAGGGCATAATTATTTACATTTTTCTAGTCTCTGTTTTTCTACTTTGTTTTTGTTGTTGTTGATTTTATTTTTCTAAAGTGCATCTGTATTTATTACCTTACTTGGTTCTTACATTAGTGTGGTCTACTTAGAATAAATATCTTTATATTCATACTAAATTGATTCATTTAACAAATATTGATTTTCCAATTGCAATGTACCAGGCACATGGCAGACATGAAATCTGGCAATATATATAAAACAAGGAAAAATCCTTGCTTGATGAAATTGAGCAAACTTCACCCAGAAAAGGAAAGGGAGAGGCCAAGAGACTACATTTGATTCTGTATGTCCTGCTTGGCCTTATTTTACCTTCCACACCACCTTTAAACTGCATTAAATATAATGTATTCAATATAACAACAAAATGGAGTTCTATTCGTTTGGCTCCCAATACTTTGAGAGTTCCTTCCATTAGTGACCTTTCCTCCAATATCGAAAAAGTGTCAAAAATAACTCTAACACTGAACAAAGTCATATCAAACACAGAAAGGATAAGATCAGGGCTGTATGTGAGTGTGTGAGTGTGTGTGTGTGTGTGTGTGTGTCTGTGTAACTCACATATCTATAAACTTATATAACTTTTATAACTAACAGAGAATAAGCTAATATAAACACAAATCAAAAAACTGCTCACAGCACATGGTGTTCTATTTATAAACTCTTATCTCTAGAAGAATAAGAGAAAATATGGCCTACAACTATTGATAAGATAATGCAAAAGTTATTTAAGCAGTGGATTATACAAATGAAAAAATGGACACTTCGTGATTTGAGTATAAAACTACTCAAGGGTGAATAAGTGACATTTCAGACCTGATTCGACATCCCATGGTCAGTGCCACTACCATCGTTAAGGTATACCTAGAAAACTGCGAAGAGCATGACAATTTAAATTTGATAGTTGCTAGATATACAAAATTAGCCAATGACTGAGTTATAATGATAAAATCTAGAAAAGAAGGTAATAAATTAGGTGTGAATAAAACCAAAATCTGACAGTAGCCTTTGCACTACCTATACTCCTACTATGCCATATTGCGTTCTCCTTGGACATAAAGAAAGAAGTGTCCTCATTCTTAGAAAAGAAATCAGAGAATGCCTCTAGAGTGACCCTATTCTTTCCCAAGTCCTATCTGTCTCATCTATCTCCAGCTTTTTTTACTTCTCTGTTAATTTCAAACATGAATCTCCATCTCTTTAATAAACTGATTTGGCTTCATGGGCACTGTTAACACTCTCTCTCTCTCTC
>VBSM01001265.1:64128643-64141635 GCA_008086735.1 Cheirogaleus medius
TCTCTCTCTCTCTCTCTCTCTCCCCAAATGTTTTGGATCAGAAATGTATGCCCACAATAATCATATATTCCCTCTTTAAACCTTGATAAATAGGTTTCTATCCCAGATGCAAGATTGACATCATTTTTCTAAGGCCACTAGCAACCTTGTTCTATTCAATTCTCTTCATTTTATTTTGCAAATATCAACCTCTGAGTCCTTGCTCCCAGCTGCTCCCCAGTCTCCTCCCATCACACAAACACAAAAAAGAATCCTAGCACCTTCAATTCATTCTTCTGGTTCTTTTTGCATATTGCTCCCTAATTCTCTGTTGTTCTATTTCTCTCTCATTCAGAGTGTTTGTCAATATTCAAGATATTAGCCATCACCTCCAAAGTCACTATCTACAACCATAAGCCCTCAGCCAAGCTCCAATCTCAAGTCTTCAATTCAGTACTTATTAAACTGGCTGACAGGTAGTGTGTGCTAAGGTTGGTGATTCAGTAATACAAGCCCTTAAAGAGCTCACAGGTTTCTAAAAGATTAGAAGGCATGCACTTTTATAGCAAGAAACTGGAGATCATGCTCCAGGACATATTTGGAGAAGACTGTGTAAATGTGAAACACGGCTCTATTCTTAGTGTCACAGTGGATGGAAAAACTGCTAACCTTAACATGGAGACACAGACTGTAGAATGTGAAGGACATGAAGATGATGAATCTCTCCAAGAAATGGTGGAACTGGCTGCACAGAGACTGTATGAGGTCCTTACACCAGGTCATTGATAACTTTTTGTCTGTATATGTCAAAACATTTTAAAAATATTTGACTCTACTTCTGTTACTTAAAATAAAATATTAGTTTCAAAAAAAATCATTTTCACCTAAATTCAAAAAATCCATATCCAAGGCTATCATCATATTTCTTCCAAATGCCAGCCTACCATTGCTGAATACTGCACTTGTATTAATGCCGTCACCATTCTCAAACTCATTATCACAGGTTAGCTTCCCTGGGAAGCAATTCTGAGGAGGAGATTAGCATGTAGCAAATTTATGAGGGAGTGCTATTGGTATCAAATCCCATGAAAAGGTTAAAAAAAAAAAAAAAGGAAGCAGCATGGGGCAGACGGAGAAGTTGAGCTGTGATGCAGTCTCAATGGAAACCTCAGCTAACCCCACATGGAGATCTGACTTCAGAGTTGCCTGACTTAGGGCAAGAGTGTCCAGCCTTCCTACCCCACACTGATTAGTCAAGGGATGGGGCATGACCTTGGGCAACTGTGATCATAGGCAAGTTACCCAACTACTCTGAATCTAAATTTTCTTAAAAGATTATTTTAAAAATTCAGTGATACATATTATGATAAATCTTAATAAATGTTGGCTCCATATTAGTGGCCTAACACATGTTAATTCTCCTTTTCCCACCTCCTAAGTTATTTTAAACTATTCTCTTTCTTTTCCAAGTCCTATGCCTTCCTAATGGCACAATACATCAATAAAGATGTATGGAGAAACACTTCTAGCCAGGATTATTCTAAGTGCTACAAAAGACCACAGTGATCAACCCAAACAAGATCCCTAGACTTGTGGAGCTTAAATTACAATGAAGACAGGTAATAAATAAGTAAACCTGTAAAGAAAAAGATAACTTCTGATGGTGACTTCTATGATGAAAATAGCAAATAATAATTGATGCAAGAGAAAATGATTAGTGGGAGAAGGCTACTGTCTCATGAGGTGACACTGAACTGAAATCTGAAAACAAAGAAAGGACCAATCTTGGGGAGACCTAAGCAAGGGGTGTGAGTAGGGGGCATTTCTGACATGGAGAATGGGACAAAAGTCATGAGGCAAGTTGATGCTTGCTTGGCATAATCAAGGAGTGTATCATAGAACCTTGAGAGCACATTAGAGTATCACGAGATAAGGTCAGGGGTGTAGACTCCTGATACCGTGTAGACCATGGTAAGGCATCACCCTTGCATTAGTGCTGCATTTAGTGAATAAAATGCACAGAGCACTTAGCACACTGCCTGGTACATGGTAAGAACTCAATAAAATCAACATCATTATTATTACTATCATCATCATTGTACGTTAAATTGGTCTTTTTACATACAGACCATATGTCTTCTACATCATGCCAAATGAGGAATGGTCAGATCAAATGAGGGTCAGAGAGAGATAGAAGGGCAGAATAGGTGCTGTGGACATCATTCAGTAATTTTTAGAATGTGACTTTACATTTTTTAATTCAAAACGACAATATCAAATTTCTGTCTGAGTGCCCCACTTCAGGCATCTGTTTAGAGCATATTGAGTACAAGCCGAATGAATCAGTAAGTGTTCATTTGCTAGATAAATGCTGTCTGAATGAATTAATGTGAGAGGCAAGTGAATGAGTGAATAAACAAGAAACCAGTAAGATCACATTTGTTTTTAAGATTTCTGGAAGGGAACATCATTTGTAAGTATATTAAACCAACAGAATGACCCTGAAATGTCATATGCCCAAAAATGATGAAAATATTTCCCATAGAAAGCATGAGAGTGCTAAACAAGAACTATAGAGAAAGGTAATATCTAGAAGTTTTGCCAAAGAGTATGGCTAGAGGTAACTGAAGGTATTAGGAAATGCGATTACCAATACGCAAATTAGCAAGATGACTGGTAAGAAGGGGTTGGAGAAAGGTACTAATATTTATTGATCACTTACTGTATTCCAAATAATGTGCTAGGCATTTTTATACTTTTAATCTTCATAATCTTATATAATAAGTATTATCCTCATTTTACAGATAAGAAATAGAGCCTTGGAGAGGGCTAATTTATCCAAATATGCACAAGATAACAACAGGAGTGCGGCTGACTGCAAATCTGTTCTTTTCCCAGAATATAGAGTTAAGGAATCTCAATGAATACTTTGGTCCACCAGAAAGCAGTGAAGCAGCACAATAAAGTCATTAATAATAGTGAACATAATGTTTTCAATTCACTGTTCTCATTTTATTACATATTTGCTCTTGAGTAAGAGATTAGTGAGAGATATATGATTTCAGAGATGGAAAGTGGAGACAGCAAAGTTATTTCCCCAAAGTCAAATTAGAACAAAAATCAGAATGTAGCATTTATTGAGTTGTAGTTAATCAGTCCCGGCCCACGCTGGGCACACACATACACAAACGGGCTTATAGGCATTTTTCAAGAAAAATAAGACAAGCACATTTACCAAATTATATACAGAACTCCAAAAGTTAGGAAAACTTTTTGATAAAATACACTGACAATATTTCTCCCTTGCCTGAGAGACTACCTGGTGGAATATGAGAAACTGAGAATGCACATTAACTCTTTCAAACCACAAGGACGGTTTAGCTCCTCAGTGCTTCTACGTAGAGAACGTTCGATGTCCTCAAGCATTTTTGGTTATCTAAAACACTCCCCTTACCAGGATGTTAACACATCTATAGCAGAGTGATAATTAATACTCATAAGGACAACACTGAGGCATTGAAACACACAAGAGAAACTCTGGGATTATCAAAGACATTAACAAATTTAAAATCCTTTAACTCAAATGTATTTTATTGCATTTCATCTGCTCACTTATAAATTGACACTGCATATGTGAGAGCTCACTTAGGCAAAACATTTGATTAACCAGAACTAATTTCTACCTTTTTAAATAAGAAAATATCCACTGCAGTCTCCAATCCAATAGGAAATGTTTTGGTAGCCATCCTTTACTCTAAATCCCACAGGCTCACTTATACTCACCAAGTGATACATCGAGTCTGAGCTAAAGAAACCTTACAATGTAGCAAATAGGGACCATAAATAACACACTGAATAACATACCTGATCCTAATTTTGTAAGTGCTAGTCAAGCAGTCAGCTAGAAATTAGTTTCTCAAAGACTAGCTAGTTACCAGGTTACCTGATTCTGGTTTAGAAGTAGGAAAAAAAAAACAATCAGTTACTCTAAGAGAGTGAATTGAATAGAATAAGACTCAGATATACACTAAATAATCTTAATATCATATCTGTGTCCAAACAGGAAAACTAGAAATGCCTTTGAGTTATTAGTACAGTCTGCCTGCTCCATTTGACATTCACTCTCATATTTCCCAAAACATAACCCTCCACTCGACCAGACTGCCCCTAAACACCTCAAGCTCAGTCTGACATACAGGCCTTTTAATATATATTTAATACCTTCACTGCTTTATACCTTGCACATCATACTCATCCTCTCATTTTGTTCTACAAATCCATTATCTCCAACCTCATTGGACCCTTAAAAAATACCCAATAATACATCTACCTATTCCTGGTCAGTTTTTCTCCTCATTCTGTAAATTAGCAATTTCTACCTTTACCACTTTTCTCAAGGACTCTATCTCTCCAGTGCCATTATGATGTCCATTAATGATAACTGTAGGATAGATCTTTGGATGTGCTGGTGTGCAGAGTTTTGTTTTATGGGATATTTGGTAATGCAGGATTTCTTATATACTGAAATGATAATGAACACAATAGCATGATAGAGATATCAGCCCTGTATCATACAGAGTTACATATCTCTTTAAGAGATAACATACAAACCCTTGTAAGTAGCTGCACATATGCTCCCCCAAATAGTTGTTGTGTCTACAGAAATTTTAAGATAATCCTACGAACCAAAGTTAGAGGCCATTTATATAAAATCTACAGATTATTACAAAGTTCCAATAAAACACCAGGTATGGGAGTATTTTGAAAATGTTAAAGCATTCTAAAAAATAATGTTATGACTATATTGACCATTATTTATGTCTGAGAAAAGGCTACAAAAGAACTATTAGATAAAATAATCAACTAAAATATGGCAGCACAAAATCAATGTAACCTACAGAGCAGTACCAGATACACCACAAACTACACAAGGACGTAGTCAATCATTTATTCATTCTTTTACCACGCATTTACTGAGTACCTTTGTAATTCAGACCCTTTGCTAGGCATGTGCATACAGAGATGAATAAGATATGATTTCTGTCTTAAGGCGGTAGAATAAACCAAAGTCACAGTACAATACAACAAGTCCTATAATGGAGATGTGAGCAACAACTTAGTATTCTACAGAGAAAAACTGCTGTGACTAAAAACAGGATACGTGTGTGTGTGTGTATGTGTATACATTAAAATAGAAAAACCATCCTTTCCCAGTGTTATGGTGAAGGGTCCATGCATGAAGAAGCATAGTCATATAGGAACAAGGAATGTAAGCATGTTTTAGAACATTTTGATTGTTGCCACTGGCCACAGTAGACTCATACACAACAAATACGGTATGGTCAGTGGAAAAGGAGGCAAGTAACTTCAAGGACTTACAGTGAACATAACGTCAGGACTTCCACACGGATAGCCTCCTCCCATGACTGGTTGGTTAGAGAGTTGTCTGCAAATGCAAATTCTACAAATGCTAGATCACCATTTATTTGGAGAGTTCAACTAGACCTTATCCAACCTGGCCACTGAATGACAGAAGGACTAATTGGCTAAGGATGTAGAGATTAGCAACCATTACTATTTTTGTCATATTTTGGTAGGGTTTGAAGGTGGCCCTATACATCTGATATCTGAACCTCCTATTGCTTCTTTTCTAGAAAAAAAAAATTCTGGCATTCAAATCTGTTTCTTTCTCCCGTCACCTTTTTAATTTTTTCATTGGCATATACAAATCGTTCCTCCAAAATGAACCAGTAGATGGAGCATTTGAGAACTGCTGGGTCAATCTCACTCTAAAAAACACAAAAGCTGATGGTAATGTCAAATTGACCCTCACAACAACCCTTCTTCTCCCTTTTCCTCTACAGTCGCCAATCTTTTCAAATATTGGTTTCTTTATTCTGAGGGAAAAGGTCACAAAACACTTACAGCAATGCCATGTGACCTCCTGACCATAAATATAGGGTAGTTAATAAAACACCCTCAAGAAAAATAGGAAAAGAGTCCACAATAATTAAAGCTACAAATGGTAAAACCTCAAATGCCTTCTACTACAAAACCAACAAGATTATTTTGACCACAAAGGATATAGCCATAGATGTGGCAATAATAGCACCAACTCACCACCTTTATCCCTGTCCCTGTTAAGGCAATAGTTGCCTGGGATAAATCCATCCCAAAGGAGCCATTTCCAAGATCACTCTTTCCAACTATCAGTCTGCAGAGCTCACTGAGCTTAGATCAATGATCTCCAAGCTGTGGAATTCAGTCACCTTTTGACACAATTTTAGTGTGCCTAGAAATCATCTGGCAATTATGTTCAAAATGTAATCTAGACTCCTAATTGGATCTCCCAAACCAGACCCTCTGAGGATGAGGCCCAGGAATCTGCATTCTAATAATTTTCTTCAAGTATATCTTATATTCACTGAAGTTTGGTAGCCACTAGCTTAAATAGAGAACTGTTTAATAAGCCTCAAATAAAGCATGTTCAGGAGTGATTTCTCACTATTCTATTTATAAGAATGTTCACTCTTTCTCAATTCCCCACAACAGTTGCAACAAATCTGCAGCCATCAGAGATATTTCCAGGTCCCCTACTTTCTAAATCACTCTAGGCCTCAATTTTACGAGGTACTCTGAGCTTACAGCACATAATTCTAGATCTTCAGATCTTGCCCTGAAACGATATTTGAAGACCAAGATTATGTCATTTCCATCTCCTGGTGGTGCATTTTTGGCAACAGTAACCCACTTGCTGACAAACGTTTCTCTCATTTGACAGAGAATTGTACAGAAAATATAAGCAACATAGACTAGAGGAGAGTCAATACATTTATCTAACATCTTAAAATATAAATGGGTTACTCAAAGAGTCCTAGGAGGAGAATATTGTTCCATCTGCATTTTTAATAAAACAAAACAAACTTCCTTCTGAAGTTTTATTTTAAACAGAAAGTGTAAGCAAATTTTAAAGAGGGTTGCACACTTGAGTATGTCTCTGCCAGGCTGGGTGCAAAATTTAAATATTTTGTTTGATGGAACCAAATATACCACAAAACATATCAAACACAAAAGAAACATTAACATACCTGAACAATTAAACAAGAACATCCATCCACTTATATTAAGCATTTTACCGAACATCCATTAGGTACCAGATAAACATAAGAGTATTGAGGATAGAGCCAAAATTTAAACAAAGGCTTTGAGTTTTAAACTAAATCACTGTCTCATGCATTAAACAAGGGCATGCAAAAAAAAAAAACAAAACCGTCAATAGTCATCTCTTGCAAATATTCTCCCTGCAGATGCCACGTAAATTGTTTTTCTTCCTACATGTGTATCAAGTCCCAAAAAAGAAAATTATACCTTCTTGATAACTCATGATGAACAATGTGTAGCAATAACACATTTATTTTGCTATCACATTTAATAAAATATGTATATTCTTTTTCCTTTACTTTCAGCTCTCTATAATAGAGGCAACAAGGCATAAAGGTGAACAAAAAGTGTGATGATGATACTGAGGGGAAAAATACACAACAGAACTCAAATACTCCTCCCATGCATCTCAAAGTCCTTCAAGGTAGATAAAGTATACACTAAAAAGGAATATATAATCACTTATCATTTCTACTTACAAACTAATAACCATTGATACCATTTCCCATTGTCAAAATTTATCTTTAAAATGAAAGCCTAATAATTGAACTGGTAGCCAAACAAGAATAGAGCACTATACACTTACACAAAACATAAATGGCATTTGACTACTGCATCTCACAGCCTAGATCTTTGAACAGAAGTACAGACAGTCTGAATGCAATGGATGAGGAATGCTTGACATTCTTAGGCAAATGAAATAAGCGGTTTCTCTTTCACCTACTTTTTTTCCTAATTTAAAATTAATTTGCTGTGAAATACATTCTACCAAATTCATATTTTTATGGAATTTATAGAAGTGGTTTTCACATTGCCACACGGCATTTAATAATTTGATGGAAATGTTTGAATCCGCAATGACTCCATATGCCTGTGTACATGCCGGGGAGCCAAAAAGGGACTCCAGTTTTAATTGTTTTAATGGACTGGCTAGTCTATGCCAACAAAACAAAGTGCTTCTTATCACTTTTTTTTCAGTACTTGACATCTATTCTACGAACTCTTCCAATAAGGTTACTAGCAAGTGAATTAGTAACAAAAAAAGAAAAATTTTAGATCACGTAGAAGTTTTCAAATTTGGTTGAAATTAATGGATCTCATCCTGAAAATATTATTTATTGAATTTGAGGAGTTTTATGAATAATATTGCTCCTCTTTAACAACAAAGCCACAAGGTAATTGTTATTCCTAGCTCACAAAATAAGAAACTAAGGCCCGGGTCTCACGCTTAGTAAGGACCTCAGGAGTGGACTATTCAAACTCAAGTCTGTCAGACTCCAAAACTTGTTTTTTCTCCTCTGCCAAGTTGTTTCTCAATGCTTGGGGATGAGGTAGAGAAAGGCAATGGACAGTCATTAAATTCTGATGTCAGATTACAATATCCAGTTTCTACTAATATGAAAACCTTATACTACTGGAATGTATTTTATCTAATTTTATAATTGTAAAGAATACATTTCTCAGAGCTTTGTTAGCGAAATTGAGCCCCAAATTGAAAAAGCTTTAATTAAAATATATAAATTTTCCAAATATCATAACTCACAAATATATTTTATATATTTTTCATTGTCAACATGTTAGTTACACCCATACTTTCTAAGGATTTTTTTTTAAGTTTTTTTTAAGACTTTACAAAACATGTCAGGGAGTTGATTTTTATTTACTGTTAGGAGAGGCTAAATATGTACTTTTTTACATCCTTTCATTCTTTCCTATGCATGTATCAACATAATTTCCTTTCCCAAAATACTGAAATAATTTTTGTATTTTTGCCACTTGAATCCAGGCTTCCCTCTCCATTTTTCCTTCCTCATTGGTCTCTCAGTTTCTTGCACAATTGCCTAGGCTAGTAGATTTCCTCACCTTATTTGCCATTCTTCCAGTTCTGTTACTTTATTTCCTGCCATTCTGCTCTCTATGCTTCTGAGGTCTTCAAAGACACTTGCAACATTCCCAGACAAGAAACCTAGGGACGCCTTGCCCTTGAGTTAGACAGACTATCTTCACTGACAGACTGACATCAGCAAACCCAAAACTGATGTCAAAGTGACAGGGCAACTAAGCAACCCTCATTTACAAAAATAAAATCCAAATAAATGACTTACTAAATTCCCCCTTGATGTAAAATCCCCAGTTGTTTCTCAATATGTGTTCCCAAGTATTAAATTATTTCACAATAAATAACACAATATGTGATTTATACATCTTCAATCTTTAGAGTTATTTTCATTATTATGGCTCCACCTCAGAGATCCACAGTGAACAAAACCACCCAAAGTGGACGATAAATAAAACTTTCTCTAGACATCTCCAAGACAATTAGATTTCTTACGTTTTCCTACAATACACCTTCCTCAAAATAAAAACTATAATTAAAGAAGTTCCATGAGGTCAAAGACGGGGTAATACCATTTTATTCAGCATTTGTCTTGCCAGTGTTCTGCACAATACTTGACACACCGTAGATCCTCAAATATTTTTGAATAATTGGATAAATTAAATAGTATTTTGATGTCCCTACTTAAGAAAGTAAACTACTTTCCTCAAAAGTTTCAAAACTCATAATATATTCCCTGGTTTTCTTTCATATACTATTGTGACAGTTTATTCAAAGTCTAAGAATATATGTCTTTGTAGAATCTCAGATTAGGGAAGAACTCTAAGCATAACACCTTACAGATGAGAAGGATCCCAGAGAATTAAAGTAATGTGTTCATAGATACACAAGTTGTCCAAGGTAAAATTAGAATCAGGTCTCCTGAATTCTGGATATTTTTCAATTTACTTTCATTATTTAAATTGTATAAAGTATTATAATCTTTATATCTCACATTAGTGCATTTACTTTTTTATTTTATTTTTTTATTATTTCAGAATATTGTGGGGGTACAGATGTTAAGGTTACGTATATTGCCCATTTAAAAATGACTATTAAAGTCTCAAAAACCTGACTTTAGTTATCCCATGGGTAAAATGGAAAATGGTTTAATTACTTGGCAATGAAATAGTATTTATTAAATTCATTTTTATTTTCCTACTTGCAAATCACTCTGAATAAAAAACAAATCCCAAGTGACTGAGACTTTTCATAATGAGACCATTGAGAAAACAGGAACTTCCATAGCGAGTAAAGTCTCTCCTAAAGTATATTGTAATGGAATGCAAGAAAGCTCACAATGATCAAAACAACCAGAAATTCCCATCTAAAAATGCTCTGGTAATGGTTACTCTTAGTGATTTAAAAAAAAAAAGAAAGAAAGAAAAAGTTGTTCAGCTCTAATGAGAGAATGAATAGAGCATAATCCATCTTCCCAAGTGTTTTCAGAGAAGTTTAGAATCCTGACAGTATCAAATAATGAATCTACTGGAACTTTTTGAGGCAGTGTCCTAACTTGCCAAATAAAAGAAAAATGGGACCATGCAGATATTACATAAATCACTGCTTTCAAATATAATCTCGCTTTCTTTGTGTCATTAAATCTATTGGTGATATGGTTAGCCATGAGAATTTTTCTATACACGTAATATAATGTTGAAAATGCTTACACTATATTCACTTGTATATTCTCAGCATCCACCTGACACAACCTTTTCAAAATAGAAAAGAATTATGGCATGAAATGTATATATAGCTGTTGTACATATATGAGCATCACAACTATTTTCAAATTTCTTATTCTGAAAACCATTATCTGGGTACATGCTTTCATCCAGAAAAACGCCAGAGTCATTCAAATTTGACTTATAAAGGTAACCATCAGAGACGATTTCCTCCCTCTTATTCTGGGACTAAATGCCTATGTTCTCAGTTTATTTTATATATTCCTCATGTAAGTTGTTGAAAATAGTCTTAGGTTAAATTGGCATTACCAATTTACTTTTTTAAAATTTGTAAATTCTGGTTCTTAAGCAAAAAGAAAACTCCAAGATTACAGAGAAACAACTCTCCCAAAATTATTCATTATCCTTAGAAAAATCAGTTTATCAAATATGAATCTGTTGTACTGAGGAATTAATAGTATATTGTACAAATGTTGCTTTTAGATACTGACGCAAATCTACAAATGCACAGGTTATTATACTCCTCTTATAAAGGATTATGTTCAACAATCTGCAACATCAAATAGTTGCTAAGATTATGCTGCCTTGGAAATATTGGCAGGGAAGAACAGCAAACAGCAGCCAATCCATTCTGAGGTTTGTTTCCCAGGTTATCAATGGGAAAAAGTGGGAGAAAGGTATATTAAAGAGGAAAGATGCACCAGAAGAGGAAGATGAATGAAGAATACTTTCAATGATTAAAAAAAATCATTCTCCATTAATGTAAGTGCCACAAGGATGTTTGCAGGACCACCTAGAACCAGTACTTAGTCACTCCGGCTCTCATTCCCCCGGTCCCTCTACCATCAATTGCAATAGTACTTTCAAAAGCGAGACTCAACAGTAATCAAACAAGATCAGTGTTCAGATTCATTCTGGAGACTTTTAAAGAAGTAAAAGTCCCAGGTGTGAACAGGTAAAAGTGCCATCGGGAGTTGAAACGCTTGTAGCCAAGGTCAAAGTGAGGATAAAAGGTGGAAGGAGATTTGACACTGAATCTCTTTCAGATTGTCTGCAATAGAGTGGATCCCTTCAAAACAGAGCTCACCCAGACAAGGAAAGACTAGACCAGAGGTCTCGCATTCCTGCAAAAGATAAAAATCAAAGGTAGCTGAAATGCCTGGGCAGGAATGAGGCACAAGTGGCCAGAAAGGATGCCAGGGGAGTTTGGTGTACACCTGGAACTGCTGATACAGACATCCCGAGATGAGCCCAAGTCTGGAGAAGCCTAGGGAAGCATTTATTCATTCAACAGTATCTATGAAGAGCCTAAAATAAGGAAGGCCAGAAAAAATGAGGGAGAGGGCACTGTGGAAGGGAAACTGAAGGAGGAGATACGAGTGCAAGAAGTATCAGATAGCTTTAGAAAACCAGACACCAGGTTTACCCAGAGAAGCAGCTTGAGCCAATAAACGCCTGGTGAATAAGGGAAAAAAGCTACTGGGTGGGGAGAACACGAGAAAGATTAGAGGTTCTTCATCAGAAGGCAACTCAGAAAAATATCTGGCAGAGACTCTCTGAAGATTTGAGAAAAGGGATGCAACATAGAAGGCAGATAGCCTGTGGAATTCAACGATGTCAGAGAAGGTCACGCTAAGACCAAGAGAGTGTGGGAAATAAGGAGAGGAAGGGGTTGGGGCTCCTTTGGGATGTTGGAGAACACAGATGAAAGACGTGGAAATGGAACTGCAGAACAGTGCCTGGGAAAGTTTGGGGGAAAGAAAACAGGTGGGTGTGAAGGAGCACTGGGTGTCAGGGGACGGTGATGAAGTAGGGTCCCAAGGCTAGAGGTGGGCAGATAGGCCCCCGAATTTGGAGAGCCCGGGACCCCAGAAAAGTGGAGTCTTACTCTTTTCCTGTGCCCTAGTCCCCACTTCCGCCCCAGCCAAGTGGATCGGGTCTTGCCCCGGGCGCCGGAACCCGAGGCCAGGCGGGGCGAGGCCCGGCCGCCCCCCAGCGGTTGGGCTGGGCGCGCACGCCCCGGCTCGCCCGGCGCCAACTTTCCTGATCCTCGTCCTCTCCCTTCCGCCCCCCGCTCACCGAGGGCGCCGTCAGGCGGCTGATGCTCTCGCCCAGCGAGTCCAGGTTGACCCGCCTCCGGCGCTGCGCCCTCCTGGCCCCGGCCGTGGCGGCGGCGGCGGCGGCGGAGAGAGCCGGGGCCGGGGCGACGGCGGCGGCGGCGGCGGCCGCGCTGGGCTCCAGCGGCCCGGGCGGGCTCCGGCTGCCGTTCCAGCAGAGCTTAGACAGGGGGC
>VBSM01001265.1:64141735-64190932 GCA_008086735.1 Cheirogaleus medius
GAAAGGCAGCTGGGCAGCTGAGGGGCCCGGCGGGGCTGGAGGGGAGAGGGGCGCGGGCCCAGGGGCAGGAGGTCTCCCTCTGGAGACACCTTGGGGAAGCCTGACAGCGCGAAGTGGAGGTTAGGGTCCACGTTTGTCCTTTCCCCACCTTTTCGCCGAGTTTATTTAGGAAGTTCCGAGGGAAAGGGAAGCAGTCCATCCTGCACATTCTAGCGGAGACGCTCACACGGGAAGGGAAGGAAAGGGGCTACATGTTGGCGCCCATCCTGCCGAAGCAGCTTGTGGGGATTAGCGTTCCTCGCCTCGGGCGAGGCCGCGTGGCAGGGAGTGAGGACGGGGTCTCCTCGGGCGACAGCCCTGTGCTGAGCCTCAGCCCGGCGGGGCGCGCGGGACTGCCGGCTCTCGCTGGCTCCGCACTGGTGCTGGACAGCTCCGCTTGCCACCTGCAGCCGCGTTTGCTGGCGTTGCTAACCAGGGAATGGTTCCTCTTCAGACTACCTAGGAGCCGGCCAGGGGAGACTGGGAAGCGATCCCATGTCTCTCGTCCTCAGGGCTCTTTGCGCCAAATATGCGATATGTTGCACTTGGCTGCCACGCTGTTCAGAAAGCTAAGGGGAGTGGGGAGAAAGGCTTTTCAAAGCCCTAGAACAGACTCGCTACAGCGCTAGCACATCTCTTGCCGAGAGTTTTCGGCAGAGCGGCTTCATTCCAAAGCTTGCCCCTCTGTAAACCAGTCATTCCAGTGCCTGGCCCCACTGCCCTTGCTTTAGCTCCAGAAAAGCCTCGAACTTGTTCTGATGTTAGAGTAAGAGATGGGAAGAAGGGCCAAAAGGCACTGTCCCAAAAGAGGGGTGTCCCCCTGCAGCAAAGCAGGGGGTCCCCCCTCGCCCCCTTCCCCCGCCCGCGGAAAGTAAAGTTCAAGGGCTCTGGCTTTAGCTCCCCAACGACACAGAAGCCAAAGATTTCCCCACCGCCACCCCCCAAGGACTGATCCTTCCAGATGAAGGCAGATGGATTTGCAGGGACTGCTTATTTAAAGACAAAACAAAACAAAAATACAAACTTTTTTTGCATTCCCGCCCAAATTTGCTTTTAATTCTAAATCTTCCCAAGTGTTTAAGAGACCCCAAATATAAATGTTATTTGCGATTTCCCTTTATACTTTGGAAAAATCCACTCAAACTGATTCAGAGACATGCCTTATTCCCAGATCTTAAGCGGGCATTAAAGATACAAAAAGCGTGTACTATCTCTCACACGCTCCCCTTCAATATATATATATATTCTTTCTCAGCCAGCCGAGGAAGTTTCTAACTGCGTAGTTTCTCATCTTAGCAGAGAAAACCCAGGCTTGTCTTTGGAGAAACTGTTCAATATTCTTGCTGTGTAGTATCAATCACAGCATACAAGGTTGGAGTTCCCGGTTCTCTTCTTTAGTAATGATGATCTAATTGTCAAGTTCTTTAGAATCATGACTATTGGAGCTATTATTAAAGACACTAAATAGCATAGCCTTCACATTTTTTCGATAAATCACTGCTGCACACACACAAAATATCTATTACTGTAATAGTAAATAACCTTCCTATTGAACTTAGAACTGGAACTTTTTACTAACCATTCCAATTCTTGTCTCAAAGTCAAAAAATACTGAGTGCAAGGCAGTGAGTATCATTTGTTTCTAAAAGTTACAAGAGGCCCAGAAGTCTTCCTGTTTACACTGGAAGTTTATTGCCAGAAAGAACTCTGAACCTACAGGACATTCTTTTTCTTTGGGTGAACCATTTGAATCAAAGGCTTATTACAGATCTTTCCAGATGAAGCGGCCTAACAGTTTTCTGTATTAATTAACCTGCCTTTGATCATGATTTTCCCACTGATTTTTAACTATAAACAAATTGAGGCCTAGATATAGACAGTACATCATCTGCTTTGCTTTCAAGGGTTTCCTTTGTATTTCTGTTCAGGAGCAGGGTTCAAAAGTTCTCAGTATGAAGAGTGCTGTGCTCTATACTTGAATTAACATTTTTAAAATGAATTATAATCTATTCTCCGATTTGGAGGTTTGTTTGTTTGTTTTTAAAAAAAGGCTTACAGTTAGTAAAAGTAATCTAAACACTTTAGGCAGAGTAGTCCACTGAGAATAAATAGTCTGTGCTCTGATTTTAGGAAAAGAAACTTGCACAAATTCATGCCCACAAATCCAGCCCTGCTAATAAATGTCTTGTGTTTCAATAAAGCCATTAAAGCCCAGTCTCCTGGGAAAGGAAAATGCAAAAATATACTTGGTTTATTTGTAAAGTTGGTGAGGGCATCTGAAGACTCACTTAGATTGATCAAGCATTGGGAAAGATACCTTAAAAAAGCAGATTCGCCACCTTAATCAAAATGGTGATTATTTCCCCTTTTAACATAAAATAATTAGTTGGTGTATATAATACCTTCATTTAAAGTGTTGCTGTTTATAAACTTCTTTCATTTACATTGCTTCAATTAATTTGATTTTCATCCTTCCCAGAGAAGTAGATGGAAAAAAAAAATCACCTCTGTCAAATTAAAAAAAAAAAAACTACAGTCAGTCCTCGTTCCCCAAATTCTTTGCATTTCAGAGATCCAAACTCTTTCCTAATTTCTTTTCATCTATCTAAGTCTCCAGCAAGGAAACCTGCAACATCAGCATAAGTGTTCCCTGAAGCAGAGCTCCTTCCTAATATCAGAAGACTGAGAAAATCTCTCTCTATAGTCAATCTTTACATAAATCTGGCAACTCACAGGAATTGTACATGTAACATTAAAGTAAGTTCTCTAAAGAAATATAGTAGCTGGTGAATTCTTAACTAGGACAAGTTTTTCTGGATCCCTAACCTAGAAAATTACACACACACACACACACACACTTCCCAGCTGCAAGTTTAACCATAAGTCCATGGTACCTGAATTGAAATTTGTCTACCTTCCCATTTAATATACTCTTCTCTTTTAAAAGAGGGCAAATGTGCTTTCTTGGTGAACAGCTGTGAGAAAATAAAAATGGAGATGGTGTACTTCATATTCTTGCATAATTTTGTAAGGAAAACTAAATATTAAAGATACTATCAAAGTGAAAAGAACCATCTGCTTTGTTCATGTATAAAGGGACACATAGAAGACAATGTAATCCATCATCCTATGGTTATATTTTATCAGGGAACCATCCTGAAGGGGTAGGATAGTTGCTGCCCAAAAAAAGGAGGAGGAGGAGGGCATTGGGGAAAAGGGGAAAAGAAATAAAAAGCAACAAAGTCAATACTACACTTAGTAGAATTTGTACTAGAAAGATACTTAATGAGTGGGATGGCTGCCTTGTTTTAATTCCACCAAATCGAAGGCAGCAAGAAAGAGGGCAAAGTAATCAGTATATTTTGGAACCTCTGGCAGACACCACTCTCTCCCTAAAGTGGCTTTGCATTTTACCATGTACTGCAGAAATCCATCCTCCTCTTGAGAAGACACCCTGTAAGTCAATGCCTCAAACACTAACACCACAGCCTCCTACAATTCTCAGCCTTTTTGTCTGCAGACTCAACAATCCTAGCATCATTAGCTCTCTATACACTTTCTGTAAATTGGGATTCTAGATCCCAACACAATAGGACATATTTTCGCAAGTACATAAATATGGAAATTCTGGCACAGAGATTTTAAATATCTTCCCAATGTTATGGCGCAGATAAATATTAGAGTCAGAATTTCAAGCCTGACTTCTAAGTCCATGCTGTTTCCACTGAAACATGTTCCTGCCTGCCTCATGTCCTCAAATGTCCTAAAAACACGGAGAAAAATCTGCTGAATTAAAACCACAATGTGATTTATTGCATTAAAAATAAATACTGCATACACAATTAATCTGTTTGAATTAGGTCCTGGAACATAATGGCATGGAAAAGCAGTGACATACGCAGAAGCTCTACATTTTAGTAGTTTCTTTGCTGATAACTAGCTGTGTGATCAAAAGCAAGTTGCTTAACTTCTCTGGGACTCAAACCATTCACATCTAAATTTAAAAGGTTGGATAAAATCCCTAGGGTATCAATCTTCAATATTCTATAATTTTTCTATTTGTTGAGCTATTCATTTTCTTTCCAGACATATATTATGCACAGAAAAATTTCCCCTCATATCATGAGGGTAGCTTCTCTTTTTCTTCCCTATCATATCCTATCTGAGAGTGCAATTCCTCTGAAAATCCCTTCTTTAACTACATAAGGTCTTCTAATACTAAACTGTCATGAACATAGTCCATGGAATTAAATGGATAGAAAAGAAAAATTTCAACACAATCATATTTAGCTAGGTGCTCACCATCTCTCTGTCTTTTCATAACCTAATTCTTCTGTCTGCTTTATTATATTATGTAAAGGAATCATATCTTCCTGTCTGCAGCTTATTAAACTTGGCAGCTAATGATAATATGTATGAATTATCAATAAGAGTGTCTTAATATAACCTTGTTAATGTTAATAGACATTTACTTAAATATGTCCAACTTTTAGTAAATATGCAATCTATTACTTATTATTTTAAAATAATAAATCTATTTTTAAAAAATCCAAATTTAATGTAAATACTAGAATTCTTAAAAGTATTAACACTAAAAATGAAATGTACTCTTCTCATATATAAAATAAAGGCACTTTAGCAAAATGTTACTAATAATGATAAATGGCAATATATTTATATTCCTTAAGATAATTAATAGGGACAATGTTCTGTTTAAAAAATTAAGAAACAAATGACAATTGATACTCATGTTATAATCATTTCTGGAAAACATTTCAAGGTGAATAGTAAAATGAGTGACCTCAGCAATGAATAAATTAGTTCAAACCTAAAAACCACGTTAGTGTTAAAATAATCCTAAAACGTTTTTCCATCAAAAGTAGTGAAACTTTTAAAATAAAATATACATAAACCCATTTCTGGAAGTTCTCCTGTAGTGAGTAAAATATGCTTTCATTCCTCTTTTTTTCTCTTTTTGTGTATAAAAATGGACAGGCATCTGCACCACCATAGTGAACTAAAATCGAATATTCTATTTCTCTAATTCACATAAAGTCTTCTTTTTTTAGACTACAAAGCCTAGACCTGATCACATGGAGTCTTGTTAGGATCACAGAAGTAGAGGAACTCTTGTTTCCAGACAAGCAGCATGTGTAGACAGTCATCTCAAAGTGAGCCCATTTTAGTCCTCCCCCAGAATCCCACAAGTAACTCTGTGTTTACTTCCATAGTATGAAGACATAAGCTAGACTCATCTCCGCTTGATCTCCAATAAAGTCTTTGTACTCCTATCTCAGTGAAGAAAATTCCCAGATTTTCTTGGTTTTCAGGTATTCTCAGCAATACAGCGCCCTAGGCCAAAAGAAATACCTAACAAATCAATTTAAGATGTATCTTGGGCCAAACGATTTGATAAGTATTTATGTCCTAACAACTTTGTAATATTTGAAAACATAATACAGTTGAAGTAGAAGATAATATTTTGCTCTTAAATAACTGTAATTATTTAATTATTTTAGCTAATTAAGTTGAGCACTGTACAGCTTCTCAAACCTTGGGATCATATTGGACAGTGTCACTCTCATTTCCTGTTCCACATTCCACATTGATTTTTCCCATGGTTCTTGCTTTTCATTACAGCAAACTCCAAAAACCCAGCTTCACAAATGCATGAAGTAATCGAAATAAAGTGTTAATAGCATAATCCAATGTTAAAACTGTAAACTACCTAGAGCTAATAGTTTGCTCAGTGCTCAACAGATGTTAAGTATCATTGTGCTTCTCTCAAAAGTTTAAACTGTCCCTTGCTACCCCTGTGCATCCACTGCAGCACCCGAGGACCTGTTGGCACATGGTTAGGGAACTGTGCCTCTGGTTGCTCAGCTTCCAGAGTTCTCAGAAAAGCTTGTTTTTATCTTGATGACAGACTTCTGAGTAAACAGACAATAAGATCTTACCAATATAAAAATGAAAATTATGTATTTTTATGTCATTTTCCGCAGTAATAAATTTGTATACGTAGTATTGCCCATGCATTTTCATTTGTGTGTAATGCATTATTCTATAATTTAAAATTGTATAAGTTTTAACTCATTAATTGTCTATCAGTTAAGCTTTAAATACATAACAAGAAAGAAAGTAATTTGTAAAGACACATTTTTTATAGTTATTAAACATATAATTTTTTACCAAGGGTTATACATATAATAGTTTAGCAGAACAACATTATGTCATGAAATAAATACACTTTTTAAAAAGATTTCTGATTTTTTATTAAACTGACCCTGAAATCTTGGTAACTGTTCTTTGTTTGCAAAGAATAGGAAAGGCAAAGGTAGGGTTCATTATTCTCTATAACTTCTCCTATCAAGCAGGGGAAATAAGGCACTTTATTGTATGTTGTTGGTAGAGAAACAAAGACTTCCTCCAAAGGTTGAGGAACCCACCCATGGTCCTATGGCACATAGTTAATCACAGGTAGGCTCTTAGTACTGCAAAATCTTATTTTATAGTTCTATTGTAGAAAGTTGTTGCTAAGCAAGGTTATCCTTTAAGGAGGAAAAAAAAAGTTGGCTCATTATTTCTAGAGAATATCATCTGAGTTTTTTTCTTAGGTAATAATAATAGGTTTGTATCAGTCCAGTTACACATAGCCATCATGGCTAAGTTAATTCATTTATATCTATTCATCTCAATATATATTTGAGTAACTGAATGTTTAGCATACACCAAACACACTGAACATTATAAAGACAAGATATGGTCTCCACCTTTGGAGAATTTACACTGTAATAAGCATAAGGAAAAGCCAAATAATATTAAAGGTTAAATGGCCATAGAAAAAAGTACAGATTGGGTGTCGTATGGAAGATAAGTATTATAATATTCTAGAAGACAAAGAAAGCCCAAACTCTAGATATTTTCTTATGAAGGAAATGAAATTTAATTGGCCTCTGAAGAATGGGTAAAGTTGTAATAGATGGAAATGAATTAATGGAGAAGGGAGTAAAGCAAGTTGTGTTTGAAAATACTACGTATCACATGCAAATTCAATAAGAGAATGCATACAGAGAAATAGAAATAAAACAAGAAGGTAAAGACCAGATTGGGAAAGGCCTTACTGTGGACTTTCTCTGGTGGGCATTGAAAAAAAATCATTTTAACTTGTTTACTTGAGAAGTGACATAAAAAGAGTTTCGTACAGGTCAAGAAAATCTACTCATTCGTCTATGCTGTCCATTATTCCCAAAAACATAGCCCAGCAGGGCAGACTGCCTGAATGTCCAGAAAACCAGTTACATACCATTAAAACTAAGGTGTGTGGCTCTATTCTGTTCTTGCCTACTCCACGTACACACACACATTTTCTATATTATCCAAATTTAGGGTGTACCTGCTCTAAATTATGTCCAGATTATATTACCCAAGAATATAATCCCAGTCAATAAAATACATCACCTCCCTATCTCAGCTTACTATTTGTCTAAATTGGCCTATTTTCAAAGCATGTCATTCTGTAATAAACCAAAAGGAAAAACCTTTACAGAAACTATTTTTTTTAAATGAAACCTTCAAAAGACCTAATAAGTGCCACTCTTGTGTTAGGGTCAATGGTATGTCTTACACTTAACAAAAAGATCCATAAATTCTTCATTCGGTGTCCTAAGATGGTAACTTGGTAAATTCAGTGAAAGGGATTCTAAACCAGATCAGTCAAAAAAAAAAAAATCATTCATTCCACCTTGACTCATACCAGATATAGTGTACTCTTGTGCTCAATCTCATACATTTTCTTTTTCCATCAGAGAAAGATTTTGAGCTTGTTGACTTTGTTTTCAACAACTGGGAAGAGACTCTTCATCCACACAAACTGAAAAGATTGGACCTCAGGAATTTCTTGTCGGTTAGTGGGCCAGGGCAAGCACACATGATGAAAGCACTTGCAGCCGGGTTCAGAAAGTATTAGAGGCAGGGGAGAGAATGGAGAAAGAGAGATGGATGTGTGAATATTGAGATGTGTCAAGGTGACTGATGTATCTCTGGGGGCTGGGGGGCAGGGGTATCATGTGGTCAGTTAGCAACACAATCCTAGGACAAAGATTGGCCAACAGGAGTGAAGATGCAGATGCAGTATTAGAAATCACCAGACTAGAGTGATTACTGAAGCAATGACTAGATGAGTTTGCCAGAGGAGCACAATATGAAGAACAGCAGCTAGGGGCCAGCATTTGATTAATCAATTAATGAAATTTTAACGAACGGAATCTTTGTTCACAGACAGCACAACTGAGGGTGCTCACTACTGAAGTATGAGGAAAAAAATGAAAAAATGGATTTGAATTCAAGAGTTATCCCCCAAATTTCCTGTATATAAGGTAGTAGCCACCATTTGTAACTTTGTTTAAAAGTACCTCAAAAAGTGGCTCAGATGATTTGATTGGAGTATACATTCAAATGCCCCATCCAAATATCACAATTAATGACTTCCAAATGTTTTTTTAACAAGATAACTAAAGTATTTTGGAAATCAAAATAGCATTAAAGCCACCAAAGGGAAATGCTTTACTTGTTCTCTCATTGCTCCTTCATTTTTCTTAGTTTACATTGTGCTTGTGTCTTCAGGAGGTTATGTAATGAACCATAATAAAATTAATTGTTTCTAGGCTGATGAGGTCATAGATTTTCAGTGTCCTTGAGTCCCAATTATTTTAGCAGAATTTCTTCCTCAGTTGTTCTCTGCTCTATTTGGTGTCCTATTTCAAAAATAAACACTTTTGCTTTTTTGCCGTTTGCTATTTGCTTTTTGCTGGAAGTTTTCCATTAGTGAATAAAAAGTACTTTATTCTTATTATATAAAATGACATAATATAATTTCTGTGCAGTCCAGCCAGATTTAAAAAGAAGTCACTATAAATCAGTAATAAATTGTGTCAATTTATAAAATAGATTATAATATTCTTCATATTACAGAAGAATAAATAAACATGAGCACTGGCGAAGCTAGATTGTCATTCAAATTCTTTGGAATATTGCATCAATAACAGGAGTAGCTGATGTTAGATTATAGAAAGGTCCAACATTCTAAAACAAAGCTATACATTCTTTTCACAAAGAAAAATGACCTTTTTCCAAGGTATTAGTCCCCAGTTTCTGAGATACAAAATAGATATATTCCTTTTGGGTAAATTGACAATTTGGAACTAGTTATTGGGGCTTTCATGCTTGAACGAAAATGTATACAAATAGGAAAATATTTCACTTCTATCACTAGTTATTTTTAAGAAATTTAAATTGTATGAATAAAGGTCTCTTACATTTTCCTGTCATTATACCTTCAGCTTATTTATATTGAACAAGGCAAAAATAGAAAATGCTTTCTTAGGGGCAATAAAAACATTCTTTCTATTAAACATTAATAACACAATTTAGTTCATGTTTATTATTTTGTTTAATGCAATTTCTTATTAAGACAAGAATCCATATCAAGAGTTGAATTCATTTTCTTTTCTTCAGCATGGTAATTGCCTCCACTGTGATTATTATCTAAAGACTTGGAGATAATAGCTTTATGCAGAAAACACAATGACTTCTTTGGATCTTGTTGAGAAAATAATAAAAAACAGTTGAACACATTAAGTTATTCCTTCATTCAAAAGCATTTATTGACTAATATTTTGTGCCAGGCACTATGCTAGATATCATAAAGAGAGAGGACCATAAAATATAATCTTTCTCTTCAAGGATCCAGCAGTTGAGTTGAGTTACAAAACAAAAACAAAAACAAAAAAACACCACACACTTGGAAGAAGCAAACATACAAACTGATACATTTTAGAATAGTTAGAATGGTAGATTTAATAGTAGAGATACACACAAGATACAGAGGAGCGGCTAATACAAACTTAGAAAAAAAGAAGTTTAGATGCTTTCTTGGTGATGATGTCTCAGCTGAGTTTTAAAGAACAAGTAGGGCTTTGAAGACAGGAGAGTTTACGGAAATGGCAATCTAGGCAGAGGGTTAGACAAAGTAAGAGCACAAAATTGAGAAACAACAGGTATGCATTAGAAAATACGAGGAGTTCAGGACTGCTGAATGTGGAGTTAAAGCAGATTACAGCTTGGTAGAATGTGATAATGAGAGGTAGACAGATTCCAGATCAGGAACAGCCTTGTATACATACCTTGTTGAGGCATCTTAGAAAGATCACGTGAGTATGTGAACTATAGACTTGAAGAGCCAAGATTGTTATCAGGGAAAATATTAATAGTTAGGAGGCTGTCTGAGTAAACCAGAAAAGATAATAGGAACTTAACTAGAGTAACAGAACAAGCCAGACCCTATGTTTAAATCCCATCTCTCTCTCACCATGTAACCTTGCACAAGGTCCTGATCTCTCTATACTTCTATTTCTTTATCTGTGAAGTTGGTATAATAATGCTTACAAGAATTATTCACTGTCATCCTATTTTGCAAATGGGGAAACTGACAATCAAAATAAGGATGCATTAGAAGTCATGCATTAGGCAAATATAGAAGTTAAATTGTCAGGACATGGCAACTAATTTAATATGGGAACTGAGAGAGGTGAGATTTAAGAATGACCCCATGTTTCAGTTTCAAAGACTACAACTGATATAAAGAACACAGGAAGAGAAAATGGTCTGGGAAAGATGATAAGGTCTATTTCTTATAATTGAATTTAAAATAAGTCCAGATGAAAATGTCTTGCAGGCAGTTAGATATAAGGATCGTGAGTGCAAAAAAGAGAGCTGGATAGGAGATGCTGCTATAAAAACCATCAACATTTAGTTTAACCCATAAGGATGGAGATTAACAAGAAGGTAGTAGGCTGAAGAATAGCCCCCCAAATATCTCCACATCCCAATCCCTGGAACTTGTGCATTTGTTACGTTATTTGCCAAAAGGGAATTTATAGATGTGATGAAGTTAAGGAATTTGAGATAGAGAGATTATTGTGGATTATCTTGGTGGGCCCAGTGTAATCACAGGTTCTGTTTAAGAAGAATGCAGGAGAAATCAGAATTAGAGGAGAAAGTGATATGATTGACAGAATTAGAGATTTGAGTAACTGCACTTTGAAGACGGAGAAAAGGGCCACAAGCCGAGGAATACAGGTGGCTGCTAGAAACTGGACAAGAACCTGTTCTCTTCTCATAGCCTCAAGAAGGAACTAGCCCTCCCAACATCTTGATTTTAGTTTAGTGAATTGATTGTGAACTTCAGACCTCCAGAACCATAAGATATTAACTTTGTGCTGTTTTAAACCCCTAAGTTTGTGTTAATTTGTTACAGAAGCATTAGGAAATTAATACACAGAGAAAGTGTAGTCAAAATAAAAACAAATGAAAATACTTGTGCTACCCTAACATTTAAGAAAGATGGCTCTCAGGGGAGTAAGAGAAAGTGAGGTGAGACAAGGCCTGAGAAGAATCAGAAGAATCTCATGTCAAAGAATTTAAGAACGGAGGACTCAACCATTAAATATAGTGAAGTAGTCCAGTAATAACTTTTGTAAATGAAAAATATTCATTAGATTTGGCAACAGTCTTTAGAAAACACGATCAAAGCCCTAGGGTATAGAGAGATGCTTAGAAAATGGCATTAAGGCAGCAACAAAAACAAAAGATAATTGGAAAGGAGAAAGGCCCCAGATGTGCAAAATTAACTATGAAAGGTTAAGAAAGAGATGGATGTCTTGAAGCTACAGTCATCCCTTGGTATCTGTGGAGGATTGGTTCCAGGACCCCCGTGGATACTAAAATCCACAGATGCTCAAGTTTCCTATATAAAACGATGTAGTATTTGTATATAAGCTATGTGCATCCTCCTGTGTACTTTAAATCATCTTCAGATAACTTGTTATATCTAATACAATGCAAGTGCTATGTAAACAGTTGTTATACTGTATTGTCTAGGAAATAATTACAAGGAAAAAAGTCCGTACATGTTTAGTACAGATGCAAACCATCCTTTTTGGTTTTTTATTAATATTGTAAATCCACTTTAGGTTGAATCCATGAATGAGGAACCCATGGATGTAAGGGCCAACTGTACTAGTAAACATCACTGGAGTAAAACAGGAAGTACTGAAGCAAGCTCGGTGTAGTATATCTGGTGCAACCAGCTGGATTGCTAGTTGAAGGAAAGTGAACCATAGTTGCAGTTATGTAAGTACATTTTTATTTATAGCTTTATTCAATGGCATTTTTTTAAGCAATGAAAATATCAGAACATACTAGGTAAAGAAAAAAGTCAAATATGGAAACATAAAAAAAGATAAAATATGACAAATAATCATAGAAATATCCTCTGAAGAATTAATAGAAGTACTTATGGTAGAGGAAGTTTTCAGGGAAAAAAAAGCTTGCAGGAAAAGAAGAGATTAAAAGTAATAAATTCTGTTTTGAAAACAAAATCAAAATATAATCCAGCCATTTGATAAATTAGTCTGAGTTTCTATGGATGATATGGCACATCCCTAGCAACTATATCTACCAAAAGTAGGCATAGACTACATAAGTAATACCTGGCACAGGGCAGCTATTTTCCATTGCAATTTTTAACTTTTATAATACTTATATTTTCTTCTGTACTTCATGCAAAGATATTTCCCATGCTGTTGTGAATCATTCTGCCTTGTGAATAAAACTTTATAACTTAGATTTCATAAAGAATTTTAAATAAAAAAAAAAAAGAATTTTAAATTATAGGTGAGTCAGTGCCCAAATTCTTTTCCAAGCACTTTACACATAATAACTGTACTTTGACTACTAAATCTCTTTAAATATCAAGGATACCATGCCATACCATAGCAATTTACAGTACTAAACAAAAGAATAGCAACAGAGAAAAAAAATAAGCCTCTTTATATAAAAGTTGATTGACATAGTGAAGCTCTCTGTATTATAAATGCATGACATAACCTCACTGAAGGTGGTGGATTTTAGCTAAGTAACTTAGGAAAGTGATGTTACTTGACTGAAAACAATAAGGCTAAAGACCAAAAAAAAAACTGTATGTAAGCATAGGATGCTAGTTAGTAAATTTGTTTCTTATAGGAATATCATTTAACATCTCTGAAACTACATGTATACTAGGGTTGAAAAAATAAGTGAACAAATGGTAGATAAATAGGATGTAGGTTTCTTACTATCAGAGAAAGAAATCACAAATTACAAATCAGCAGGGGTGAAGTCTAGTATAAACCCTGTGGTACTAGATTGGAGGCAGAGACATTGGTTTGATCTCATATTAAATATCAGATTGATAGATAATGTGTGTATACATGGTATACACACACATATTTTTCTAGCTCTATCCACAGAGGGAAATCTGGAGGTAATGACATCCAGTTACAATAAGCACACACGGTACCCAGATCTTAGTTTTTAAATAAAATTTACAATAAATGGAACTAGGGATCCTTGGAGAAATAGCTGATTCTAGGGCTAGTGCAGGAAAAATATAAGATGATTCTAGAGCATCTAATAGTAGCAGACGATAACAAAGTACTAACAAGGAAAATAAAGAAATATGGGGCATTTATGTCCAGAGAACACCAGAGGCAACCTAAATGAGCTCCCAAAGGCCGAAGCTAGAAATCTGAACAAAATAATGTATTACTGAGCTATAACATGAAGTATAAAATAAATACCCATGAGGCCATACTAATATAAATAAATTATTGAAGAAATAAATAAATGGGTATCTTATATAAATATTCCTTAGAGAAAAATTCCAAATAATATGTGGAGATACACCCCACTCCAAGAAATGAATCTTAATCCCCGTCCTCCCCCTTCCTCCATCACAGAGAACTACACGTTGAATGTGAACTAGACTTGGTGACTCACTTCGAAAGAATAGAGTGTTTAAAGGGAAGGACTGTAACCTTACAGTGGAGGAACCTGGAAGACACTATCTTATCCAAGTGATTCGGGTTGACATCACCAGTGACAAGTCATGTTGATACCATGTCCTTTGGATATGATGTGATGGATAAGGCACTCCACCTCTGTGGCATTTGTCCCCCAAAACCATAACCCCAGTCTAATAATGTGAAAAGCATGAGACAATCCAAATTGAGAGACATTTTACAGAATTTTTAACTAGGACCCTTCAAAACTATCAAGATCATGAAATATAAGAAAAGACTAAGAAACTGTCATAGATTAGAGGAAACTAAGGCTACATGACAGCTAAATGCAATGTAGCATCCTGGATTGACTCCTCAAACAGAACAAGGACATTAGCAGAAAAATTGGTAAAATCCAAGTGAAGTCTGGAGTTTATTTAATAGTAATGTACCCATGTTATTTAATAATTTCTTAGTTTTAACAAATGCACCATGGTTATATAAATTGTTAACAGTAGAGGAATCTGAGTGAAAAGTATATGGGATCTCTGTATTATCTCCACAACTTTTCTGTAAATCTAAAATTATTCCAAAGTCAATTGCTTATTTTTAAAAAATAAAATGATTGGCAAGTTTTAAAATGCAGAATTTAACATTTGAGATAGTGAAATATAACCACCATGGTGAATAATTTCCTTAATGCCAAGATCTAAGTATATTAGCTCCATGATATCTGTGACCAGTAAAAGTCCTCCAAAATGTTTTGATGATCTACGGTAGCAATAAATTCTACATTCTCCTTTTAAAAGGCATTGTGTTCATCCTACTGCTAGAAGTTTGGAGAAACCCTCCTTCTTCAGCTTTGAGAAGGAAGGTTTCAAACCAGAATATCCTATCTATACATGAGTTTGGGTCAAGAGCAAAGTGTGACAAGGATGTTAAATTTTAGGGTACTCTTCAGGACAAAATGTCTTCTGTAACTAGTATTAATTACACTAACAGAGTATGACTAGCATTTTAAGATACCATAAGAATGAGAGCAAGAAGAGGTTCTGGGGCTATGATAGCTCAAACACTCCACCATACTATAGGCAATACCTTGTAAAGTTTAAGCTAAATATCAATTAGGCTACAAACAGCTAAATCCATCACATATCTGAGGTCTCTCTCTGCTACTGTCTGCACTTTTAATGATTCTTACCCCTGTTATCTTGGACAACTGTTCAACATGGAAGGCTCTGATCATTCATTCATTCCCCCTTACCACGTAGTCATCCCTCCATTACTTTGGTTTTCCTCTCTGAGATTCTTCTTTTCACCCTTGACCTCCATTCCAAGTTTTTCCATCAAGCCTTCCAGATATCTGGTAGTATTGTCAATGAATACCTTTATTGGGTTAAGTGCACTTCTCCACAATGAAATATGACTTTATACCCACTAGAATGGCTAAAATTAAGATTGACTATACCAACTGTTGTTGAATATATGGAGCAACTGGAAACCTCTTGTACTATTTTGGGGAGTCAAAAATGGTATAACCATTTTGGAAAGCTATTTGGCACTTTCTTGTGAAGTTAAAAATACACCTACAGTAGAACCCAGCAATTTCATTTTTGGGTATATATCCAAAACAAATGAAAGCATGCATTCAAAAAGACAAGTATGAGAATGTTCATTGCATGTTATTCACTATAGTCAAAAATTGTAAGCAACTTATGTCCATCAACAGTAGCCATCAACAGTAGAATGAATAAACAAACTGTGGTATATTTACACAATAAAACAATATACCATAAATAAACACACTATTGATATTCCCAACAACCTGGATGAACTCTAAAAATGTTATACTAAGTGAAAGAAGTCATACATAAAAAAGTAAATTCCATTTATATGAAGTTCAAGAAGAGGCCAAACTAATATATTGTGATAGAAATCAGAAAAGTAGTTGTTGGGAATAGGAGAGTCGGTATGGGGAATTGACTAGAAATGGGCTTAAGGGGTCTAAAGACATTTTTGAGGTGAAGAAAATGTTTTATATCTTGCCTTCAGTATTGAATACATAGGTAAATATATTTGTCAGAACTTATCAAACTGGAAAATTTTTATCTGTACATTTATAAAAACTTGATTAGGAAAGAAGTCATTCTATCGTAACTGATTTATACTTGATACCTAGTACAGTGCTTCAATGCTCAATGAATAGTTGGTTAATGAATGAATAAACATTATCAATACAATTTTATTTGTACCACTATTTAGCACATAACAGCAGATCCCAAATCCTTTGGATCCACATTCCTTCCAACCCAGAGAATTCCTTCAGGTCTATCTGAGCATTGCCAGCTAAGCATTCTCCAGTCACCAGGGAAGGAAGAGACAAAGGAAATGGGAAAACACCCTTAGCATTTAAGTCACCCAGTAGAAATGGGAAACAGATGAGAGAAGGTAGAAAGAAGGAGAAGGGTAAGAGAAAGACAATGATGACAATATGGAGAAAGAAACAAAGGCTTGGAAGAGATATTTCAATTTATGGAATGCTAAAAAAAAAAGTCCCTTTAAAAGTACTATTTTATGTTATACATGCAGATAAATAATCAACCACTATAATAATTCAGGGTACTTAGATACTAAATGCAAAAACTCAGACTCACTATTTGGCAAGCTATATAGTGGATATATACATCCACTAAAATATTTGAGATGAAATACTTTTTCCAGAGTTGTTTTAAAATATTTTAATTACTAAAGTTTGTAAGCTTTAGATTGTTACATACTCATTTCACCCCTCCCAACAACAGCAGAAGTAAAATGAGGTAACTGCCTGTTCTGATAGGCCACAAAAATAGGTATCTACTTATAATTTAGCCCCATCTTGTGGTCCTTTAGGGAACTGTGACTAAAGGCTCTCACTGTCCTATCGTGTTTTTGAAACTACAGGCATAAATGATACTCTTCCCAGTTATGTTTAGGCCAGAAGAAATTGGACTGAGAAAAAGACATGGCCAAGGAGTGAACGATTTCCTACTCCTCAGTTACACAGCAGAGGTGTTCAAGGAAGTTTATGAAGTAGTTTGAATTCCTTGGACAAACTACTTCTCTCAGTAGTTATTTTCACAGAAAACTGGTGCTAAATATTAATTAAAAAATTTTTAGAAAGTTTCATGTAACTTTCTCCTCTGCCTCAGCAAACCAAAAACAAGAAAACGCAATGTCTACCTTTGGAAACTAGCTAGGGAAAGTCGAATTACTTAAAAAGAACAGAATGATGTTGTTCTACCACCTCTATAACCATTATAATTTTGGAACAAATGACAGTTTACAAAGCTATTAAGGAAGACATTTTAGCAAAGATTCATGCTGATCAGCGACATTCAGCTAAAATATGAAACTGGAATTTATTTCTTTGATTTTTTTTTACATTCAAAATTATGTGGGGAAATGCATTTTTAACTGCCCTTTTGGCAATAAAAGCACTGTAGTTTTTGGAAGTGCCATTTAGAAATGTCTTTAGCCTGACCTTTCAGCACTAAATGAAACTTGTTCTATGTAATCCAAAATAGATATTTCTTTCAATCTAATTTAGATAGCTAGCCATAATATGACTCTGAATATCATGATTACTCATGTATAATTATCAAAATGAGAATTCTTCAGACATAACCATATAACTCAATTCCACTGGATTAGATACTTCAGTAATTTACAAAAATACTTATATTTGGATCTGTGTCAAGGTGGCCTGTAAATTTAAGTACGAAGATAAATGTGAATTATAAACATACTCCAAGTCCTATCACCCAGTGCTTAATTTGCCACATCCTTGATATGACATAATACCACAAAATTCAAGGACCCCTTTCATGCACTACAATTTAACTTTAAAAGGAAGACTAGCTGAAGTCAATGGCAAAACTTGGGAGAAACAATTGTATTCTCACTTGATGTAATAAAATAGGTTTCTGAAATATACACAATTCCTCTGTAAATTGAGCAATATTTTCATATTGAATTAAATGGTATATTTAGTCATATGTTTTCACAGATGTCTTATTTTTATTTCCAATTGATCATAAGTTAACATATAAATGTCCTAAGGTATCCATACTTTAAAAAGTGCCCACCTAATGAATCTTTGCTGGAAAAAAATAATAATTTTGGAATATAAAGATTCTTCTTATTCTAATTTTATCAGCTTGACACATGAAATTTTACATCAAGCTGATAAAACACATCTAATTTTGTAGGGTTCCTTAAAGCAAGGCAAATCTTTGCTGTAAACACAAAGTAGCATATCCTCTAACACTCCCTTTCCATGGATGATATGATTCCCATAAATTTCTCATCACTAGATTTTATCCCTATTAACAGTATTGGACAATCACTTTCACAAAGTGAAACTGATTGATAAAGTTAATTGATAAATGAATCAATTAACTAAAGATTTCTTTTTTAAAAAAAGAATGAAAATTTTAATTTATAAATTTTAGGCATTCTTGAAATGTGTGTATGTGTGCATGCCTACGTGTGTTTGTGTGGACATTCCCACTGGCTTCCATTTTACAGGCAGGTGTAATTCTTATACTTTCTTATTCCCCAAATATGTAATAAAATCCCAATTATTTCCCCCTTACCTAGGTTCTGCTCTCCTCTCTCTTCATTCACCCTCTGATTCTCTCACTTTCTCTTCCCCCATCTCTCTTCTCTGTTTCCTTTTCTTTTCTTTTATTGGCATGTAGTAAAAATTCAAAAATGGTATGATTCTTTTATCTACCTCATTCCATCTCTCTGTTCCACTTTATAGTCCTCCATTTTCTCTTAGTTAATTGCCCACAATATAAAGCAGATTCAACAAGTAAATCATGTGTTTGTGTATTTATGTGTGCATGATACTTATATATTAATAAAAATTTTAGTGATAGCTCATTACAGAAGAAAGGTACTAACACTCAGAGGTTATGATTATGGAGTATTTTAAATACTTTAAAAGTATATACATATAGTAGTCAATTCTCATTATTTGTGGTAGCTATGTTCTAAAGTTGCTATTAACATTGAATTAGCAAATACTGAACCATTGCTCCTAGAGGAAATACAGGGTTAAGTTCCTGCAAGCCTCTGGTCAGAACAATTTCATCAACCACCCAACATATAACTTAGTTTATGGTGTTTCTGCTTAAAAACATCTTGGTTAATTTATACCATTGATTCATTAATGTTGAACTCAGTCAACAGCACTATACAACTGATGCTTGAAGAAAGCTCATGTAAAACATATATGTTCTCACACAGTTCTTATGCTTAGGAACACCAGACAGGATGTTAGCACTACACTTGGGCCATTTTCAAGAGGGAAATCACCAAAAAAGGCATATAAATGTGCTAAATAGACCTCAGGAAAGACTCTTGTTTATAGTTATGATAGCTGAAGCAAAGAAGAATGTAGCCTTGTTTGACCTCAGCTGGGAACAAGCACATCAGTGACTGATGTTTCTCACTGCTCTGTGTATCTCTGGGAATGACCACAAAAATATCACAAGTATTGAATTTGAGGTTACAAATTTTAGTGAGTATGCAAATTCACGAACATAAAATTGACGAATAATGAGGATCAACTGTACTTTGGTTGCAAAGATATATAATGTTGTTCCGGCAAGTGTTAACAACAAGTGTATAACAGCTCTTTTAACAGCTCTTGACCCGGGAAATAACAGACTGGCACGTGGCGAGTCGGAGAACAGCCTTTATTCAGCCAGCAGGCTCAGCCAACTTCTGATCTTCTGATGCCCCTTCTTTGTTCTCCTTCAGCTTTTATACCTTTGGTAGGACTCAAAAAGCGTCCAATCAGCAACAAGCTTTAACATCCAATCAGCAACAAGCTTTAACATCCAATCGGCAACAAGCTATAACATCCAATCAGGAATAAGCTTTAACATCCAATCAGGATCGTGGAAGCAGTTCGGCCGTGGAGGGACCTGGGGCGCTGCGGCAGGACCGGGATCTCGAGAGGCAGGGAGGCAGAGAGAGGCGGCATCCAGCTTTCCCTGTCAATGTTATGATGAATAAAACATGTTTGAGTATAAAAAATTTAAGATAACATTATGTAGAGAAAATGGAACAAAAATATAAGACCAAGGAGAAAAAAGAATGATGTATAACTTCTGACTATTAAAGAAAACTGTATCCATATATTTTGTAACTGGATGATGATCTCTTATACTATAGGATACATTCTAAAGACTAATATAACTGATGTATTAGATACATTCAAAACCGTATATTTGAAATCATTTAATTTGTGATGAAAACATTTACATATCAACTTTAAAATGCTGAATTGGTATAGAGTCCATTGAAAATTTTTAGAGGTCCATGATCAAAGATGAAAACAGAGCTTTGGGCCTGATTTTGAAACTGAAGTCTCAGAATAGTTATGTGATACCGGACAAGTTGATTGTATTCTCTGTCTCTTAGCTTCTTCATATGATGGGAATGAAATATCTAGCTGAAGTGATTATTCTTATGACTTAAATAAGATAATACAGGAAAATTCTGTATATAAATTATAAATTGTAATTGTAACTATAATTAATATTAATAATATAACAGCTACATGATGGTAGGGCATTGGTAATTCAAAGGTCCCTGGGCTCCTACTGGATTGTGAAGGCATTAATAAAACTTGCAGAGCTGTTTTTCATCATTTTAAAAGAATAACTAGTAGAAATTATACTTTGTGTCTCAAAAACATTAACAAAAGCCTGACTGCAAATATTGTTTTTCTTTCTTAGCTATAATGTTAGCTGATCAGAATTTCTGAATTATGGCTACTAATATTAATTAAAATGGGAGGAAATTTCACTTAATACAGGCAGTTTGATGGACCACAATTTTTAAAACATGGTATGCTTGATGGAGATGGGAAATAAAAGAGGTCCTTAATGATTAAAAGGATGAAAATCATTTTTAACCAAGAGTTACTATTAAAATACCAGAGTCCTGCTGGGATTTCGCCATACCTCCCATAGAGAGGTAGCACCTGCATTTCTCCTTAACACACATTCCTATGAAAAATGATGCTTTGTTGGGAAAAGAGTAAGCCTTCTAAAATGTAAATGAAGACAAATATGTGGCTATTTATAGCAAACAATAAGCTGATGGCATGTAATTAATTTTACACAGTAATAGGGAGATGCTTTTGTAGCTCAAGAACATTCTAAGCCAGTTGCTTCTGCAGTCAGGGGAGACGGTATCAGACACTCCCATCTGGCACATACAAAATCATCCTCAGCTCCTTGTCCACATTATGCATCAGTACAGCGTTGCAAATGTGACAGATCAACGTGACCGACAAAAAAACCGATCAAGCTTCTTGCCTGCAGCAATGAAACTCCCTTGGCCAAGAACATAGGAGCAGTGCAGCGCATTACAATGAAGCTCCCCAGTCGCAGGCCAGATGGATGTTGGTAATGCTTCTCTTTTGCCTTTGTGCTTGCTTTTTTTTTTTTTTCTTCGAAGCTCCTTAAACTTGCACCTGTTCCCATTACAGTAATGCAACAACTATATACCAACTTACTAGTTAAACATAGTCATTAATGCGATCAAGGGAGATATACAACCACTATTAAGAAACTAAGTACTCTTCTGTCAGCTCACACAGAGCACTTTATTAATGTCACATTTGGGTCAGGTTTATTAAAGAGACAGACTAAATAAGAGCTCTGCCAGAGTTTCTATAGGCTCTGCCAGGCCCATGATTTGCATTTAAAGAATAAGATTCAGTGTTCATAGCTAATCACAAGTGATATTACGACTTTGAAGGCCATACCAAGTACACTGGCAATCTTGGTATCGCAGTACCCATGAACTCTAGGCCTTGTTTTTTTACTGCCGCACATTCGAGCATGAAGTCAAACTGATGTGACCTACCTGAAAACAGCTTTTGTACATGAGGTTCCAACATGGTATTTATTAATTTCTTCCTACAGATAAGGAGCTTGTAGTACAAAGATATTAGAGGAGAACAAAAGCTAAGATAACCTCAGCCATCATTCAATTTTTTCTTCCCATGAGATACCCAGCCTCTTTCCACATCATCACTACACAAAAGGCCCATAATAAAGGCTTTTAAAAAGCCACTAAAACCACCAAGGAGTCAAATCATACTAATCTTGTGACTGTTTCAAATTTCTAGGGCACTGACTTCAGAAGTCTTCCTATTGCTCTCTTCATGCAGATCAAAGCTGAAAATGAGCAGCAGTAAGGAGAACCAGTACATGTGGTCAGAAGAAGCAATGGTGACCAGGTCTGAGTCAACAGGGTGCAGTCGGAGGAAAAATGTAGAAAGTTTTTGCATGTGTTAAAATTGGTCGTTAATACATGAGAACGACTATCTTTTAAAAATCATGATTTTCATACAACAAATCTATTCCATATTTTATATACATGACAACTGTTCACCTTTGCAACTGACAATTAATACCTCTTTTCTTTACCACTCCCGCTTCCTGCTTTGTACATCATGAATTATTCCCACTATTTTTTAAAGCAATTATTTGGATGATTTGGCTAATAGATCCTTTATCAGTCTGGATACCCTTCTCCAAATTGTCAATGTTCCTTTCAAACAGTGGTTTGGTATTTAGTAAAACTTTACATTTCTACTGCACAAAAATTAAGTAATAATAACTATCATTTTTGAGCCTTTACAGTATGCCAATCAATATGCTAGGTACTTTATAAGAATTATTTCTATGATGATTATTTAATCATTATTTTTAATCATTATTTTCTGCAGGGAGCCAAAATAAATCGAGTAGCTTACAACTATTGAAGAGCCAGAATACAAACTCATTTCTCTTCGACTCCAAAGCTATTGCTCAAAGGTGATGCAGTTAATACCAGTAAACTATGCCACAAACAGATATTATATGCCATATTTCCTTAGCTCTAAGAAACATTTTTTTCTTCTACTTTTTAAAGTTTCTGGAATCAGAATGTATCTTAAAATTGCTTTGGACATCAGATGTATCTGCATTGCTTTGCCCCTCCTACCTCCTGCAAAAGAGCTGTTCTTAGGTAAGTGGCTCTTCTTACATTTGACAGCAAAGTAGAACCAAGGATACATGTGACTTACTCGTGATTGTTCCCAGACCTCATCCACCTGTCTGCCTTCAGATGAAAGTACACCAATAGTAATCATGATGTAAATGCTAGTAGCTGTTGCCCCAGCAGTCTCTGGCAACACCTTAGCCCTCAGGAAAGTGCCCTAAGTGTGTTCGCTCCTGTGCTTACCAATTCTTTAGAGCCAGGCACCAATGATGCCCATCTGGGCGAAAGCACAGCTTATATCCCCATGATTCAGATACCTTTGCTAAAAGAGCTGCTGTAACACCTACCTGGAACTTTCTCTCCATAGAGTCTGACCTTGAGACCAGGCATGGCAGGCAAAAGAATTGATTCCATTGTGACCTCCCTACCATGCCTATCTCCAGGTGCTCTTGTAGAAATTTTGTTCTGACAGCCCCTTGTGGCCAGTAAATAAACCCATCCAAGAATTATCTCTGAGTTATATGGCCCACCAAGTCATCTGAGACTCCAAATAAGTCTGAATCTCACCAGTTGGTCCACTCTCAAGGCACCATGCCTATCCACTCTACATACATTGTCCCATGTGAGGCAGCCCATCTATGGTTCCATCGTGGGAACAGTGTCATTCTCTAACATGCAATTGCAATTATGTGATTGATGTGGCCCCTTTGCAGGACGGGGGATGGACATATAACACAAAGAGACAGACAAAGAAAGACACTGACACACATAAAGACGGTACAAGACTGCAGCGCCGAATGCCCCAGTCACTTTATTCTTATAGTCAAAAAATCAAAGTTACTTCCTTATACGTGACCACCCAGGCATTGCAACAATGGCCATAGATTCCGGAACACGTAGCCTAAGGACACAAATGTCCCATGACTCGGGGTCTTAATGGGTTGCTTAAGCCTACGGCCATAAGCCAGAGTTTGAGATAAGCACAGATAAGCAATGCAGCCACAAAGAGGAACTTTGTTTCCATTCCTTTCGGCCTGGCCCCCTGCGGCTGTGCCTGTCTTAGGTTGTCCCTTCCCTCCCCCCCCCCAGCATGAAGGGACTTACCCGTCATGGGCTAAACAGCCATCCCATGAGCTCAGGCGGTACCCATAAGGGCAAGGTGTTTATCAAGTGGCCTCCAGACCCCCAGGGCTGTGGGGCTGGGAAACATTTGCTTATGTGCAGAAGATCAAACTCTTTGTTATGCCTTCAAGCAGCAACCCTGTTTGTTAGGTGAACCTAAGCCGGAATGTTTTACTCTTATGCCGCTCTGGGCTGGGCACGTATTCCTTCTCCTAAGATTTATTCTTAAGCTGCACAATTATATGGCAAGTCTGCTACATGTGATGAAGTAAAGAGACCCATGATCCTTCTGACTTCTAGTGTTCCCCAAGTCGGAGAAACCCAAGAGAGGGTCTAAGAGCCAAACTATCACAATCAGGAAAACATGAGATTATATAGATTATAGAGGAAGTCTGTTTGGGATGGGGCCACTTTATCTTCAATTGCTCTGTGCAGCAATGCCTTAAAGTTAGCATTTAATACATGTATGCTTTTCTGATGTTCAAGATAGACAATGAAAACCAGGTTCCTTCATTAGGCACAAGGAATGACCACCAAGAAGAAATAGACTAGAAGTGAGGACAGTGATGTGAGGTGAAGGAGGCATTGGGGAGTAGTCACAAGCAGCAGGTTTATGTCGGGGATAGGTTGCAGGCTGCATACTTATTTTATAAGAAATGTTTAAGAAAAACGGGGACAAAGACAAGGTCGAAGTCCATTGGGCTGACACAGCAATCACAAATAAGTAATAGACTAGTAGACAACAGCTTTAAACTGATCTAAAAAAATAATAATAGCTCCCATTTATTGAATATCCTCTGTGTGCCAGATCCTGGCCTGAGCCTTTTACATGGACACTGGTTTATTAAATAAGCTTACAAACAGAGCTTTACTATCCCTAAGCCAATAATTTTAAAATGTCAAAAGTTAAAACATAGGGTGGTGGTTGCCAGAGGCTGGAGGGAGGAGGGAATGAGGAGTTATTGTTTCATGGATATACCATGTTTCCCCGAAATAAGACAGGGTCTTTTATTTATTTTTCCTCAAGAAGACACCCTCGAGCTTATTTTCAGGGGATGTGTTATTTTTTTTAAGTACGGTACAACAATCTACATTTATTCAAATATAGTTAAGTCGTCTTCTTCTGGAACATCATCATAGCAAAATGGCAGCCACAGCTTTCCTTCTTCCCCCTGGGGACACACAATACCTAAAGCGGAGCGTCTTGCTCCTCACTTCACTGAGGAGACTTTCCCCTCAAAGCCTCAGCTTGCAGCACGCACAGGATGGCTGGGACCTGACAGGGGGAGCTGACCTTGTTGGTAGGGCTGCCCACACCTCTGGGATAGTAGCTGTCACTATGGGGCAGATGAGTAGGGCTGCTCATTTTCTTTACTGCTCCGCCAAGAAATGCATGGGTAGTGCAGATATGCTGCGTAGCCATGCCCATCACTAGGTCTTATTTTCAGGGTAGGGCTTATATTACACAAATGCTTAGAAATCCTGCTAGGGCTTATTTTATGGGTAGGTCTTATTTTTGGGGAAACACGGTAGAGTTTCAATTTTATGGGATGAAAAGAGTTCTGCAGATGGATGATGGTGATGGTTGTACAACATTATGACTGTATTAAATACCACTGAACTGTACACATAAAAATGGTTAAGAGTGTAAATTTTATGTGTATTTAACCACAATTTTAAAAATTGGGGAGAAAAAGTCAAAAGAAAACCAAAGAGTACTATGTTTTCCAAATGTAATCCTTTGAAATAAAATACAGAATTAAAAACTGAATGCTATTAGCACATATATTTTTCTACCTAGTATACACACTAGATTTTGGTCTACACATGAAAACACAGCAACACTACTGAACAGCTCCCAAAGGTATTGCAAGTACACCCATTGCCACTAGAGAAGTCAAAAACAATATTGTTAACTCTAGGAATAAGTTTGATATTGAAGATCAAACTATTGATTACGATACAGGATGTGAAACCTTTTTAAACCAGCCCAGAGAGATGAAAATTGTCATGATTTCTAGGACTTCCACAGTAAAATTCTTAGTCCTTTCTGGAGCATATAACTTCTTTGTGAGCTGAATCTCCTGTTAAAACTCATCCCAGTATTTAAAACTGTAAGAAAATTATTCCTAAAGTGAAAAGTTGTAGTTTATCTTAATGAAAAAAAAGAAAAGGAAGAAGAAGAAGAAGGAGAAGACAATGATGAAGAGGAAGAGGAAGAAGAAGGAGGAGGAGGAGAAAGGAAGGAGGAGGAAGAAGAAGGAAGGAGGGGGAGGAGGAGGAGGAGGAAGAGGAAGAAGAAGAAGAAGAAGAAGAAGAAGCAGCAGCAGCAGCAGCAGCCTGCCTTCCAGTGCCCTTAGGATAAATTCCAGACTCCTGGAATGATGCTCAAGACCCCTATTGACCTGAACCCTCCCAACTTCACCAACCTCATCACACTGCTCTGCCCTGCTCTGCTGTCAGCATTCTCTAAGGAGAAGTCCATAGAGCTACACAATGGCTTCACTCACCACATAGACCTCTGTCCACAGTTTCCTCTACCTGGGCCCTTTCCCTTGCCTCTTCCCTCCTTAGATGGGCCAACTCTTATTTATCCTTCAGAGCTCAGTGTAGCTGTCCCTTCCTCTGAGAATCTTGCCTTGACTCCCTAGTACAAAGTAAGTTCCCCTCCTTTGGGAACTCTCCTGCAGGATCACACTCCATCTCTCCCATCACACAGCGAGATTCTTGAGGGCAGGGATTATTTTACTTATATCACTCATATTCCACGCGGAATTGAATACATAGGTGGCGTGAGTAACTACTTGTCAAATGACTTAAATATATAGAATAAATGCCAACTCCATGCATGACATGACAAAAGCACTAGGCTTAGGACACAATCTGTACTATCAAGGCACATTTAATCTGTGCAGTATTCTTCTATGGGAAGAGAAAAACAAACCGGCCACTGTCTTCTGTACGATAGCCTTTCAAGTATATGGAAACTATTACATATTTCTTATGTGGGAAATAAAAATCCCATTTCTTTACACTTTCTTCTCAGGGCTTATTGTTTAATCCTTTAGCCTTGGCTTCCTTTATCTGCACCCTCAAAAAAAAAAAAGACTAACAAAAAGAGTGGAATTGGATACCCCAATTACCCTGATTTGATTAATTCGCATTGTATGCCTGTATCAAAACCTCACATGTCCCCTATAAAGATATATAAATACTATGTACTCATAATAATTAAAAGTGAAATTTAAAAAAATAAAATGAAAAGAAGATAAAAAAAAAAACAAGCTTTCAAGATTTGATGCCTCCAGATTGTTTTAGGAAGCAGTTTGTGAAAACATTCAGCAGATTCACAGTTACCCTCGCTAAGTCGAGGTTGGTCAGGGTTTCCTGATGAACAATTCCTAGAGGATCCCTTTGTAAAACACAACTAAGCTTACATAACTTCTCTACTTAAAACCCCATTTTGGTTTCTTATTGCACTTAGATTAAAACCAAAGTTCCTAATCTACAGGTTACCTGCTCTCCTCGCTGACCTTAACCTCCACCCTCCAGCTGCACCCCAGCCTCGTGCTCTCCACTCCAGCTACTCTGGCCTCCTGGCTGGTCCTGAGACACAGAAACCTTGTTCACACCTCAGAGCCCTCTACCTGGTACACTTTTCCCTCGAGTATTTTGATAGCCTTATCACGTACTTCATCCAGGTCTCTGTCCAAATATATCCTTTATAGAGAGGTCTTTTGTCATCACCATACATAAGGACAGCCCCCACGCCCCATGTCAGGGAATATCCCTCTACCTCACTTAATTTTTATAGCCTTCATCCCTATCTGAAATTATATCATATATTGCGTTATACCAAAATGCATATATATTTATGTATTTCTCATTTGCAGTTTGCACCCCACCCTCCAAATTCTGGTCTTGTCATGACTACCACTGTATCTCTAGCTCCAGAACAGTACCTGAAGCATGACAAAAGCTTATTAAATCTGGGAGTCCAAGGCGGGAGGATCGCTCAAGGTCAGGAGTTCAAAACCAGCCTGAGCAAGAGCGAGACCCCGTCTCTACTAAAAATAGAAAGAAATTAATTGGACAACTAAAAATATATAGAAAAAAAATTAGCCGGGCATGGTGGCTCATGCCTGTAGTCCCAGCTACTCGGGAGGCTGAGGCAGAAGGATCGTTTGAGCCCAGGAGTTTGAGTTTGCTGTGAGCTAGGCTGACACCACGCACTCTAGCCCAGGCAACAGAGTGAGATTCTGTCTCAAAAAAAAAACAAAACAAAAAAACAACTTATTAAATACTAGTTGAATGTATTCATGAACTTGTTGATATTTGTTTACTGTATAAGATGCTTTTGGAAGAGCCATCCATACAAACTTTCACCATACCAATCACTGAAAACACTTGTGCAGGCCAAGTGCATGAAAAACAGACCCCTAATCCCCAATTCAGGTAGACTAGAGATTGAATTCTGTCTCTTCCTGTTACATGGCCTTGCCACAGGCCATTTAATCTCTCCTAGCCTTGTGGATTATAATGACCACTTCACAGGTCTATTATGAGGATTAAATAAAATTACCTGTATAATCTATGAAAATATGTATGCTTTACAAAGGGGCATTTTTGTGTATTGTCTACATTAGTACCTGGCAACTGGGAGGCAGGGGATCTTTGCTGAATGCTCTGAATGAATGATCAATTCAGTAAATGTGCCAAGAGCCCTGCATGATGCTTGAGATGTCTGGGAGGCATAATAACAGGGAGTTCCCTTCTCTACCCACTCGATGTCAGATAGGAAAAACACTGGAATATCTGAAAAAGAATATTCTTGAGGAGGAAATTTTGCCAAAGAAATAATCAAGTTAAAAACTTATGAAGATGACAAACCAGCTATATGAATTATATAAATCCTCAGTAGTGAGGCTGAAAATTCTCATCCTTTTCTTTCAGGGACTTTACAGGCTTCTTTATGCATACAAAATATTTTTTGTTACATAAAACAGATATTAAAGACTATAAAATTAATGTATCTCAGCACAGTCCCTGTCTGGACTCACATTACCATTTCTCAACATGTCCTCTATAACTCTCCAACTCGAGCTCTATGTCTGGTCAAACCAGCACACATCCCTAAATTTTATCTCAAAGATCCCTGTGGCAGTGATGGCCTGAAGCCAATGCCAAGCACCACGTGACCTCTCTGTTGGGAGAACTATAAGGTTTTTAGCACATCCCTATAAGGACACATGGGAAGGGGTTGGAATGTCCATAAAAGAATTTAATGCCCTTTGAAATATTATAGTCTCTCTAAGAAGACATTGAATCATTTATTTGGAAGCCTTTAAAACAATCTGTGCATGATTGTGGAAGGGTAGCATGGGAGAATATTTCACTACCAAGTAATAATTTAATGCTAAAATTGACTATAGTCCCTTGAGCAGTAGGGTTTCTGATTCCAAATACAGTTTTAGTTTCTCAAAATTTTCTCCCTCCTAGATTAACCATTTTAATCCTCATTCCCTTCTCTTTATCATAACATGTACTTATGCAGAGGAAGAAAAGAAAGCTGTGCTCTTTAGAGAAAGTACTTAATGATTTACAGGAAGTAGAAAAATATTTAACCACACATGCATTTAGCGTGACTCAAATGGATGCCAAGCCCAGTTCTCTCTGATCTATGCATGCCATCTGGCTCAGCAAGGCAAGGGAATCCGTAACCCTTCTTCGGATGATAGAGGACAGGCTGCACAGCATGGTAGATATTGGCAGCTTTGAGGCAATTTTGTCATTAAGTAAATATTACTCCTTTTAAAAATTATTGCAAAAGCAGGACTAATATAAAATTACTGTAAAGCAAATAAAAGAGAGGAGGTCTTGTCCATATGCATGCATAATTTCATACATGATCACAGCAGAACACATTCTATATTTTTCATATAAAATATGTAATAAACATTTTTCCAAGTGGCATTTATAACTATCATGTTTGATTATCACATATGATTCCACTAAGTAGATAAACCATAATTTATGTAACACCCCTCTGCTGATAGACAATTAAAATTGCTTCCATTGTATATGAGTGTGAATACAACTTTAAAAACTTTTCTGTGAATTATTTCCTTTATAAATGTCCAATATTCATTTTAAATCACTCATTCATTTATTCAAGAAATGTTTATAACTTGCTCCTGTGTTCAATACTTAGTGCAGATAAAAATACTTGCTCAAAAAAGGACTTTCCTATTCCTCACTGCCATTCTTTAGTGGCCATTATCATTTAATAATGTGTCACAAAACCTGCAATGAATGTGCTCTTTGATAAAATTTATGATATCAAGAAGACTAAAATTACACTTATTCTCTGGCAAGTTTTCCTTTGCCTTAGTCTGCTCAGGCTGCCATAAACAACAACAACAACAACAACAACAAACCATATTTTAGGTAGCTTAAACAAGAGAAATTTATTTTCATAGTTCTGGAGGCTGGGAAGTCCAAGATCAAGATTCCAACAGATTTGGTTTCTGGTGAGGGCTTTGTTCCTGGCTTATAGATGGCCACCTTCTCACTATATCCTCACAGGTCCTGTCCTTTCCTCTGTGCTTGCAGGGGCCCAGGGGCAGGGGGCATCACAGCAGTGCTTTCTGGTGTCTCTTCTTATAAAGACACTAATCCCATAGGTTCCTATAGGATCACTCTTATGATCTCATTGAACCCTAATTACTTCCAAAATACAGCCCTTTCCAAATACAGCCACACGGGGAGTAGGACTTCACCATATGAGTTTTGAGGGAGAGTGCACAAACATTTTGTCCATGATATTCCACCCATATGCAGGATAGTTATGTCATGTTAGGCAGAATTAGGACCATGCTATTGTCTTCATATGGAGATTCATTATCATTTAAGAAGAAGTGTATGGGTGCCAAGTTGACAAGGGTTAGACTTGTGATGGACAATTTTATGTTTCACCTTGACTAGACCATCAGGTGCCTGGATGTTGAATCAAACATTATTCTGGGTGTTTCTGTGAGGGTGGTTTTGGATGAGTTTAACATTTAAATTGATAGAGAAAGCAAAGCAGATTGTCCTCCCTGATGAGTTGAAGACCTGAATAGGAGAAAAGTTGACACTCCCCTGAATAAAATGGAATTCCTCTTGCCTCACTGCCTTCAAGCTAGGACATTGTTTTTTCCTGCTTTCAGACTGGAACTGAAACATAAACTCTTTCTGAGTCTTGAACCTATAGCCTTTGGACTAGAACTACATCAAAACCTCTCCTGAGTCCCCAGATTGCTGACTACAGATCACAGGGCTTGTCAGCCTCCATAACATCATGAGCCAATTCCTTATAATGAATCTCTGTCTCTTCTCTATTTACCCCCTCTATCCTTTCTCTCTCTGTTTTCTCTCCCTCTCCATATATATTTCTTCTATTTCTCTGAAGAAGCTTGACTGATATATTCTTTCTTCAAGATGCTTTTTAAAATAGATTTAAATATCTTCAAACTTCAACTAAAATGTGCCTTCTTTAAGAAGCAGTGTTAGTAACTCAGATAAAAAATAAAATAACACGGTTCTGGGATCAATAAAATTCTGGATGAGTAAATGTTGACCTCTGAAGCAGAACCATGGTAGATTTTTGAGAATTTGAGAGAGTTACATTCAATTTCAATGCATGCACTCCATTTTACCCATAGCAGGAATCTCAAATCACTTCAAATAAAGTGTCATTACCAGAAACAACTTCCTTAATATTCTAAGATAAACCTCAGCTTTGGGGATGTGCAAAGCAACAAATGGACTTAGCCCTGGTGTTTGCTTACTTTGAGCACAAATCCTAACAATTTATTCCCTCTCACTATCTTGATGTAATATCAAAGGTTAAAAAATTACACATCTATGTTTATCTATACAGACAGATATAGATATGTGTGGGGGGTGACATGAAAGGGAGAGAGAGAAACAATAACAATGGAAATATTAATTAATTCTTTTAATTTCCATATCCAGAAAAAGATGAATGTTACATTTGTTCTATATGATAGCATGAAAGTACCAAAGCAGCTTTCACAAACACAAGGATCAACTTTTTAAAACAAGGGGAGAAAGGGGGTTTTAAAGATCATCTCTCTTTCCAGTTACTGCCTGCAAGTAAAGTCAACAGCAAGTTACTGGGTCTAGGTCACCTGATCCCTTAGACTTCTAAGTCAAGAGCAAACAGCTTAAAGATGTTAACAAAGAAAAATTAATTTAAGGAAAAAGCCATTAGGACAAGCCAAATGGTTACTGTGGATTTGAGGGTAAAAAATTGTGACAAAGCTGCTTCTTTTGAAAATGCACTGATCATTCCCAAAAAGAGACACCTAGATCACTAGTGGTCTCTGAAACATGTACCCACAGACATCTTACAGAATGTGTCATATAATTTTTAAGATTACCCTTTGCTGTGGTTTGGATATGGTTTGCTTGTCCCCACCAAATCTCATGTTGAAATTTGATCCCCAATGTGGCAGTGTTAGGAGGTAGAACTTAGTGGGAGATGTCTGGATTATGGAGGCTGATCCCTCATAAATGGCTGGGTGCTATTGTAGAGGTAGTTAGTTCTTGCTCTGGCAAGACAGGCTTAGATCTCTTGGGAATGGATCAGTTCCCACAAAAGTGAGTTATTGTAAAGCCAGGGTGCTCCTCAGGTTTGGTTCCTCTTTGCACGTGCTCACCTCCCCATTGACTTCTGCCATGTTTTGATGCAGCACAAAAGCTCTCACCACAAGTGGAGCAGATGCAGGCACCGTGCTTCTGTATATAGCCTGCAGAACCATGAGCTAAATAAGCCTCTTTTCTTTATAAATTACCTAATCTCAGGTATTTTTTTGTAGCAACACAAAATGGACTATGACATCCTCTGGATTCAGAGAATGTCCAGTCACTCATTCTTTTATTGATACACAAATCATCAATTTTATTTAGCAAATATTTATTAAGCATCTCTTTCTTTTCTTTCTTCCTTTCCACATCCAAAACTCCAAAACCTCACAATACCAGTACCCCCAACACAATCGTCTAATCTCATGGTGAGATCAAAGATCTCTTTTATAGGGCTCCGTTCACATCTGCTCCCCCTAAAGTACTCTAAATTCCAAACATGAGCTCCAATATCTCTTGCCCAACAAACACTCATACACACACACACTCACACACACAGCCTTCCAGCCCTTCAGCTAGGTGAATAGCTCATTAAAGGAAAGTGTACTGTGAATGACAACTAAAACTTTATCCATAGGAGAGCAAATGAATTCATAAATATTAATTAGTAGATCATAAGGTATTTTGGAAAAGAGAGAGTAGCAAGTATATTCTGTTCTCAAAAAATATCACCCAACTATATGCCCACTTCCTTCCTCATACACAGTATACACACCCACATTGTTCGAGTAATAGGGATTAGACCCCTAGGAATTAATTTGGAAAAGTTTTCTACTTCTAAAATGTTGCCAAACTTATTTCTAAAATAACAAATCAGTGCTTACCCACAGGGCAGAGTGAAAGAAAACACAGCCTCCCTTGGAAATATGAGAAAGATTTGAAAATTCCATTTTATCTACATGACTAACTAAAAGGCAGAGCTGAGTTATTTCTTCATCATTTTTAATATAGTCATCATCATTATCATCATCATCACCTCTTTAAAGGGGAGCAGGAGCAGTTATTGTCTAATCTATGCAACTTTCCAGAAAGGTTTGGATTAATTTTATCACAGACCACGATGTTGGAAACCATTCATTTTTCTCCCTTTCCTGTTAACAAAATATTTCAGGTAGAACTCAGATTCACTGCTCGTACTTAACCAATCGCAAAGATTAAAAAGGGACAGTGAGTCTTCTTTTGGCTTTGCTTGCCTATATCCTTGGCTGTATATCAAAAGCACTCAAGCACTCAATTTTACCATCATAATTCTTTAATAATGTGGCTTGTAGTATTGATTTCAGTAAACAGACCCTAGAGAGCCTAATAGATTTGAGAGATTTTATGAATGGTAAGTAGGCCCATTTGGTCATGTCTTACAGAGTAATAAATGTCTGAGCCAATTTCCTTTGCCTTTGTACATGCAGCATCTACTGTTCGCCTAATGCAGGCTTTGAACAGAAGTGGAATTGGCTGGTGAAGAGCTCAGACCCCAGAGCCTGGCCACCACGATGGGAAACTGACTCTACCTGTGACTGGTGACTTGGGGACTCTTCATTCATTCACTCAAAAATAATAATAAATAATTCAAAATATTTATTGAATGCTGACAATCTGCTAGACATTATTTTAAGTGCTTGTGATACAAAAAACAGCAAAATTAAGCTCCCTGCCCTTCTGGAGTTTATTCTAACAGGATGAGAGATAGAGAATAAGAAATAGTTATCATAAAAAAGTAAGTAACTATACATGATATGCTAGAATATGTTAAGTGTATTGAAGGGAGAAAAATATAGAGTGAGAGGGATTATAAAGTGAGGGGTTGTCATTTTAAATAAGGCAGTTTGGGTAGAACTTATTGACATTTGAACAGAAACATGAAATTGGGTAAGGGAGTTGGCCATGCCATGTCTGTAGAGTTCAAGGAATTCTCATGGTTCCTGAGAGTTCAAGGAATATCATAGAAGCCCCTTTGGCTAGAATGGAGTAAGCCGAGGACAAAGTAGCGGGGAGGAAGTAAAATAGGTAAAGAGGAAAGGTTGGGTGTGCAGATCACATAGGGCCTCAGAGGACGCTGTAAGAGTTATACTCTGGGTAATATTGAGAGGGTACTGCATGAATTTGAGCAGAGGAATGACATGATGTAACTAATATTGAAAAGAATTATTCTGGTTTCTGTGTTAAGAATAGACTGGTGGTTCACCCCTGTAATCCTAGGACTTTTTGGGAGGCTAAAGCAAGAAGGAGGATCACTGGAGCTCAGGAGTTTGAGACTAGCCTGAGCAAGAGCTGGACCCCATTTCTACAAAAAATAGAAAAATTAACCAGGCACAATGGTGCGCACCTATAGTCCCAGCTACTTGGGAGTCTGGGGTAGGAAGATGGCTTGAGCCCAGTAGTTTGAGGTTGCAGTGAGCTATGATGACACCAATGTACTGTAGCCTGGGTGACAGAGTGAGAACCTGTCTCCCCCCCTCAAAAAAATAGTCTTCTGTTAGAAGACTATTTCAATTACCTAGATAAATACAATGCTGATTACACTAGGGACACTGAGACATACATAGTCTGATTCTGAATGTATTTTCAAGGCAAAATCAAAAAGATTTCATGATATCTTTTTGGATGTGGGAATTGAGAGGAAGAAATGAATCATGAATTATTCCACCTGGGTTGAGCAGTTGAGTGAAAGAATGGTGCTGCTACCAATTGCGATGAGGGAGGTTGTCAGTAGACCAAGTTTGAGAGGACATTGAGTTCAGTTTGGGACATATTGACCTCAAGATCAATATGTGGGACTTCTAAGTGAACATGATAAGTAGGTAATTGGATACATCTGTCCAGAGTTTGGAGGAGAGGTCCAGATTACAGATATACAATTGAGAAACATGGTCATCAGAAGACCACCAAAGGATTGAGTGCATATAGAAATATAAAGATGACAGAGGACAAAAGACTGAGCCATGAGATACTCCAACATTAAGTGGTTAGAGAGAGGAGGAGGATTCAGCAAAAGGAAACTATACAGGAATGACCTGTGAGGTAGGAAGAAAACCAGCAGAGTGGAGTCTCCTGGAAGTTATGTGAAGAAAGTAGAAGCAGAAGAGAGTGAACCATTCCAAGTGTTGATGAAAATTACATTACAATAAGTAATCAGAATTAACTACTGAATTTAGCAACATGAAAGTTATTTGTGACCTTACAAGGGCAATTTAAGTGAAGTAGTGGAGGTGAAAGCCTAATTGGAATTAGTGTAAAAGTGAAAGAGAGAATAACTGAAAACTGTGGAAATAGTGAGTGTAAACAACTATTGTAAAGAATTCCTGGAAAAAGTTGTAAAGAAATAGGGTCTAAAGGAAAAGCTTTTCGGATTTTTTTCCTTTCTGTGTTTTTACAAAGGTAGAAATAGCAGTATGTTTGTATGCTACAGAGAGTGTTCCAGTAAAGAGTAAAATACACAATGTAGGAAGGAAGGGGAGATGCTGGAGCAATATCTCTGAGTAAATGAGATGAATGAGAGAAGTGAGTGGTAGACAACAGGCAAGATTGATTTTAAATAAGACTATGAATAGGACATTTATGGCAACAAGGAGAAAGCAGAAAATAAGAATGCAGGTGTTGGCAGGTGGATAAATGTGGGAATGGTAGTCTTGTCTGAGTGCCAAATGCCAATCAGTACATGAGTGGGTTAATGAAATCTGGTATATGTATATCATGGAGTACTATTCAGCCATAAAAAGGTGAAATAATACATCTTGCATTAACCTGGATGGAAATGGAGACCATTTTTCTAAGTGAAGTATCACAAGCATGGAAAAACAAACACCACATGTACTCATCATTAAATTGGAACTAATCGATCAGTACTTATGTGCACATGTGGAAGTAACATTCATTCATTCAATCAAGCAGGAGGGAGGAGAGAGGAAGTGATGGGTAAATTCACACTATCATGGGTACAATGCACACTATCTGGGGAATGGGCACACTTATAACTTTGACTCAAACAGTACAATAGCAATTTATGTAACCAAAATGTTTGTACCCCCATAATATTATGAAATAAAATAAAAAGGTCATCAGTTGAGAGGAGTTTAGGGAAGGTGATGTTGGGGGTTTGAGGAGAGAAAAAGTCTGAAGTAATTGTCTAGAGAGTGTGAGAGTGAACATACTGGGAAAAACAGTGAGTGCCAAGTAGCATTAAGGGAATACTTGAAGTCTATAAACATGAATTTAAAGAGAAGATCAAGAGACACAAAGAGTAGAGAAGGAAGTGGTTATAATAATCGACCATAGCATGTAAGCTGGGTAAAGAGAAGAGAGAGACATCAAGGGGGTGAAGAACAATGAAAAGGAGGTAAGGTCCATCAATGGATTGACAATCCTGGGGAACTATACACATGTTTGAGATAGAGAACTAACAGCAGTGAGATGGAAAGAGGATATAATGGAGATGATGGAGGGGTTCTAGGTTATGCACATGGGAATGAGCTGCTCGGGTAGAGAAGAAGGCAAAACCATCAGAGGAGATGACTTCAAGGAATGAAGGGCAGAGTATTAGAAGAACCAAGTATATTTTTTTAAAAAAACAGAATTATGACAGGAGTAATATTGGAGAGTTCCACCTAGGCAGGAGTTAAAATGATGGGAAAATAAAGGGGACTGCTTTAGGAATTTTAAGATGAAAGAAACAATGAGTGGTAATGGATAACATAATGTAATGGCATCAGAGTCAAAGATAGAAAGCTTTAGAAAAGAATAATTGAAATGCTTCTAGCATAAAGAAATGACAAATATTTAAGGAACTGGATATCCCAAGTACATTGATTTGATCTTTATAAATTATAGGGATGTATTCAATTATCACAGGTATCCCAAAACTATGTGCTCCTATTATGCATCAATAAAACTTGTTTTAAAAAAAAGAAAGAAAAGAAAAAGTGAGAATGTTCTGAACACAGCAGTGGAGAGCAAAGAGGGATTCCACCCCATCTCTAGGCCTGGTAGAGTCATGGGACTATGAACAACCACAATTTAGGATGCCTGCAAGAAAGGCAAAGTCCTATGGGAGAAGGGCCAGGTTTCTGTTCCAGCAAGAAGGAGAAAATGGTTAAGATACAGAAAATTTTGCAGATAATGGACTGTGATTTTTAGAAGACATGATGAAAGAATTTCAGAAGTTGAGGAAGAAGAAAAATATAACATAATAGAAGATGTACAGATGTTTATGGGAATTTGAGTATGGGACACAATGGGGTAATAAGGGAACCAGGATTCTAATGATGAAGACACAACATGGATAATCATAATGACATCCCAGTGAATTGAAAGCAGATAGTGTTGTGATGATGCTGTGAGTGTTGGAGGATGCAGAATCATATAATAAAGATGTACCCACCATCCAAATTGAATCCATTAAATCTGGCTTCCAATCTACAACCTCACCAAGACTTTCCCATCGAGATCACCAATGATGACCAGCACCAGATCCAATGAGCACTTCTCAGTCCTCACACTACTTGCTCTCCCACCAACATTTACCAGACTAGACTTCCCCCTTTTTCACAGAATCTCCTCTCTTTGCTTCAGCAATACTACTCTCTCCAGGGTTTTCTCCTATTTCTAGCCAGTGTTTCTCACCCTCCTTTGTTGGCTCTTTCTTCTTTGTCCTGACCTAAGTGTCAGAGCTTCTCAGATTCTTCTCTGCTTTATCTCAATGACTGAAATGCCATCCAAGCCAGATATTACTTCTGAGCTTCAGATTAATATACTCAGTTACTTACTTCACAGTGAACAGCCACAGTTGGATATCACTCAGACGTCTCAAACTTCACATACCTAAACTCTAACTCTGGAGTTGCTCTCATAGAACGTCTCTCCCACCAACTCCAATCTTCTTCATTTCAGTGAGTAACCCTGACACCTACCCAGCTGCAGAAGTTAAAAAGCTAGGAAATGGGCTTGATTCCGGATCCTTATGTAACCGCACCCACATCCAGTGCATACTAAGTCCTATCAGCACAGTCTCCAAACCACCTTGCGACTGTCCACTTCTCTGGAAGATTCTATGCTGCCACCTTATACCAAGCCCCATTATCTCTTTGCCACCTAACTGCCCCCTAACTAGTCTCCCTATATCTATTCCTGTTTTCCTCAAATTCATAATCACACGGTACCAAAAACGAACTTTATAAATAAAAATCAAGCCATATCTCTCCCTTGCTTGAAACCATTCAAAATAATCATTCCAGATGAAAAGAGAGTGGGATTCATTTTTAATTTATTTATGTTGCAGAAATGGAAAAGGTCTTTTAATCATGGCATTAAACCTGGGTGCCATAAAGAACAACTCAATACATTTGACTACTTGGAATCAGACCCTAGAAAACAAAATATCAAGCTGGGAAAACATATATGCTACTATATTACCAGGCACACTTTCCTTAATTACAAATTAACCACTTCACAAGAAACTCAGATAAATCAATAATGAAAAGAATGGTCCAGTAGAAAAATGGTTAAAATGTATGAATAAGTCACAAAAATACAAATATAAAAAGCTTACAAACATAAGAAAAGAAACTCGATCCCAAGTAATTCATTTCAAAAGGCATTGAGATGCCATTTTCTTTTTGTCAAATAAGCAAAAATTAAAACAGTATTCTGGAGGGTGTAGGAAAACAGGCGCTCTCATATACCTGGAGGGAGCAATTTTGAATCAGCGGAGAACTCATTCTGAAAGGACAATTCAGCATTATCCTCAAAAGTTTAAAAACATATAATAATCTTAGGCAATGATGACACTTGCAAAAGTGTACCAAGATATACATACAAAGATGTTTGTGGTAGCATTGTTTGTTATAACAAAACAAACCAAAAAAGGAAAGCCACAAATCAATCACCTATCAATCAATAGGTGACTGGTTTACAAAAGAAGATCATACATCCATAAAATAGAATATTATACAGTTTTTAATAAGAATGAGATATTCTGTGAATGCTGATATATTTTTAAGTGAAAAGATAAAGTACAGAACATAATATAAATATAATCCTATATATAGATAAATATTTAGGTATTTGCATAAAATTTTGAAGAGAAGATGAGAAATTATTTAATAATGACTACTCTTGGAAAAAGGGCATGAACATCAGAATGAGAAAGAGAAATACATATGTGTTAATGTACATAAAAATAAAACTTTTCTTTTTAATCAAAATATCATTATGCTATCTACTCAAGAAGATTATGAATCATTTAATTTTTGCATTTCTATGTATTAAAATACAAACAATTAAATGCCATACAATTGTAAAAAACAGAAAATCTGACCTTAGAAATAACAATTAAATTGTTTTAAGATATCTTCAATGGGGACCATTATTCTTAGAATGTGATCTAGGCCTCTAAGACCATGGTCTAGATCATGGACCTTGCAAGATCTTGTCCTGTCTACTACTCTTTACCACTTTTCCCTGCTACTAAACAACATCCTCACAGCATCCTTTCAATTTCTCTAATATGACATAGTATCAGAGCCTCAGGGCCTTTGCACCTGCTCTCCCTCTGCCAGGAATATTATTCCCCTAAATCTGTATGGCTAACTCCTCATTCCTTAGGTCTTGGCCTATATGTCACTTACTCAGAAGATCTTTTTCTTGTTACCCTAACTAAAGATATTCCCTCACTCCTAATTATAATCTCAGGTCCTGGTTTGATTCCTTCATATTACCCTGTAACTCCTTTGTTTATTTTTTCTTTTACTTCTTTTTTGGGGAAGCAGGGTGGAGCTGGACCTTCAACTAGAACATACCTCATTGAGGATAGGAAACCATGTTTCCTTTTTTCACTTTTGTGTTTATCTCCAGTGCCTAACACATGGTAGGTGTTCAATAAAACAGGGTGACCATATAATTAATCACCGAAACAGGAACACTTTTGAAAAAGAAAGAAGGATATTAATAATTCTTCTAGGGCAAAAAGTACAAACAGGAGAGTCCCAGATAACTTAGAAGAATATTCACCCTAAAAACATGTTGAATAAATGCATGAATGACCACTGATAAGGGAAAACTTAATTGCATTAGGGGAAAGAGCTCGAAATAGACAAATATTAATTTGTTTTTAAAAGTAGTTTTCTGATCTCTCTCTTCCCTCCCTTTATGCTATTTCTTGTTCTTGCCATCCATAAACAAAAGTGGCAAGACTTCCAATTTACCTTTCCGGTTGACCTTCAAATTTAATTCAGCCAGCTGATCTATAGAACCTGCCTCAAACTATAATTCTTCTCTCCAATTCTAATCACTGCCTCTTTACGACACTTCACCAAAAAATAATACCATGCAAACAGTGCTCAGGAAAACATTTCTAACTTAGAATGGGGCTTTATCAAGGCAGAATTCAGAACTGCAGTTAAATATGTTGCCAATTTCCCTCTAACCTGTGGTAACTAAATTAGTGAGAATCTATTTTATTTCCCACTGCTTGGCCAGAATAGATTACAAATGAGTAAGAATTTAGTCACATATCTGCCAGGATCAATCTTATTAAATAATTCAGCCTTCCACAATACCCTGGAGCTCTACCCATTTATCAGTGCTATTATACAAATGCATGTGTGTGCACACACACATACACACTCTGAATAAAAGGTAGCCTATAAGAGTATAATTCTTGACATGTGTCCACACATCTTGAGATGTGTCCACACATCTCAAAGGGACAAGCATATTCCTTCGCACATTCTTGGGACAATAGTATGAGTCAGATGAACCTAAGTTCAAATCAAGCTCAAACAATAACTGTAGAATTATTTCGCCATTTTTCTTCAGTTGCTTATCTTTCTAAATGATTCATTGGTATCTAACTTGTGGGGGTTTTGTGGGGATCAAGTGGGAATCAAATAGCAAATCTTATTACTTGGTTAGCAACTAGTCCAGCACTTGGCATGTATCAAATGTTCAATAAAAGTTAGCTTCTTTGATACTTTATGTCTGTCCCCACCTCCACCCTAGCCAGGAGACCAGCATGCCTTTCCACAGGCCACATCAGCCTAACATGGGAGCTTTGGGCTGGCAAGGAGGGTTTAAGGAAAGAGGAACTGCAGGTGAGGGTGGATAAAGAAGGCAATAATTATAGTGATTTGTCATTTTTCCTGTGAAACTATTTTGCTTTCTTGGTACTGCTGCCTGTTCTCCCTCCACTCCGACTCGTGAGTCTTTTCATAACAGCTTCAGCTTCCAGATACATGACGTTCTGAGGAGTCAACTAGATATGGCGCAGTTTTACATTTTTTTACTTGACCCTTAGAAATGAGCCGTTGTACTTTTAGCTTTTTTTTATTACAAAGTACCATATATAAAAGAAACCCCTCCTTCATCTTGAGTAGGTATGAGTGATTTACCTGAAAACCTGGGAGAGGGTACAAATCCAGAATGGGCCATCACAGTGGTGTAAGGTGGTTTGTGGGTCTGAAGGGAGGACAGAGGGCAAGTGTCTGTTGGCGCTGCTTGAAAATGCCATAAGCTAGAATTTGAAGGTTATTTTTAAGACCATGCAATATCCATGATATCAAACTAGACACATCAACAAAGTCCTGGTTTGCAGCACTCTCTGGAGCTTATATGTTGGTGGCAGCATTGACTCATGCTTCCCCCTTACCACTTAATTTGAAAATGTCACCCCCAGCATTTCAAGTTTCTCCATCAGTCATATATATATATATTCAGGCAAATAGAACTGCCAGTAGATCCGTCTATTTTCCCAGAACTCCTGAGGTAGGCACTCAGATTAGAATTCACCTGCTGGGATTCTTACTACACCAAAAGTCAGCTACAAAACTTTTAAGCTCCACAAGGGAGATAATACCAAAATTTGAATCTTAGTCAAATGTTTCTGCAACTCCTTCTCATTTTTTTGGTGCAAAATTTGAATGTAATTAGTAATCAGCGTTTGAAGTTTCTCTTTGTCTATGTAAAGCTCCAACTCAAAATATTTTACTAGCTGTTCTTTTCTTCAGAAATGCTAAATGAAGCATTGCAAATTCAGCTTTACACACAATGGTTTTTAAAAAAATAAATTCCAAAAAGATATAATTACTTAAATTTAATTTCATAAAGATTATAACTGCTTGAAAAAAATGGAAAATAATTACAAAACTGTCACAGATATTTTTGGCTAAAAATACAACAAAATAAAATAGGCTAATGATTGTATATAAGTACATTTAATGTAAATTAATGATCTGCAATAAAAAATTATGCATATTTATTTTTATGACAACTTCTTGCTTCAGAGCCCCTCCTTGCTGATTTAAGAAGTTAGGACTAGCATGCTGCCAACTGAAGTGTGGGTAGCACTTCATTTTATCTTAGAAGTGGCAGAGCTATGTCAGATCATCTGAGCAAATGGCATTAGGTTTCTTTTAATTCTAGGCTGCATTGATGTATTTTCCAGTCCTTTGTTGTGTCTCTCTTGAAGTGTGCCCCTCCCTTTTCACAGGCCCCTTCAGTCCCCTACAAAACATATAAACTCAAATCTGTACATCCTTTCCATAATTAATCATACCTTCTGCACTGGAATAATCACCTCGTGTTCATCTCTTCCACCTTAAGTTCTAATCCCACACCTGAAGGAGCCAGACAGCAGCTTTTTCTACCTTGTAATTCCTTGATCAAAGTAACAACATTTCTGAATTTGTTTCCACATTTTTAAAATAATGATGATACTTATTTCATCATGCTTCTGTGATGATTAAATAGCCTGATATATAGGGAACCCCTAGTATGGGACTACCAACCTCTAAACTCTAGACTAGACACACTGTAGTCCTGGGCTATCTCTGGGACCCTGGTCTTGAATAAGACTTAGGGCAGTGTTAATTAAACACTCTTTACTTCAGTCTAGCCCAAGATGCTAAAATTAGTGGTGATGTAAAACTTAACATAAAATTAGTGGTGATGATGACTATACTGAAATGTAGGTGACAATCACATTGTCTCTCTATTAGATGGATTATTTTCAAAGATTAAGGTTCCTGAAGTTTTACTAACAGAGGACCACTTAGCCCTGATCTTTCTACACCTTTATTATGCTCAGGATGTATAGAAAGGAGTTGTGTTTATAAAACAATCTCTATTGTTTTTCTATTGCTGTGTTAAATATTAAGCCCAAAATTTATCAGCTTAAAATAACAAAATAACAAACAAACAATAACAACAACAACAAAACAAAGCAGTTTGTTATTGAGTCAGGAATCCAGAAACAGCTTAGCTGGGAGCCTCTGTCCCAGGGTCTCTCATGAGCTTCTAAGGTTGCATTTGAGCCATAAGCTACGGCTATGGTCTCATCTGAAGGCTTGATAAGGGGGAATATTGAGGAGGATCTACTTCCAACCCTCACATGGCATTTAAAGACCTTGGTCCTTCACCATAAGGACTTCTTCACAAAACATGGCAGCTGAATTTTCCTAGGGCAAGTGATCTAAGAGAGAGTGAGTGCTATAATTTGGATATTTGTCCTCTCCAAAGCTCATGTTGAAATTTAATCCCCAACGTTGCAGTATTGAGAGGGAGGACATTAAAGAGGTGGTTGAGTCATGAGGGCTCTGTCCTCATGAATGGATTAATCTATTTGTAGATTCATGGATTAATGGGTCATCATGGGGGTGGGACTGTTAACTTTACAAGAAGCAAAAGACAGACCTGAGCTAGCATGCTCAGTCCCCTCACCGTGTGATGCTCTGTGCTGCCTCAAGACTCTGCAGAAAGTCCCCACCAGCAAGAAGGTCCTAACCAGCTGTGGCCCCTCAACCTTAGACTTCTCAGCCTCCATAAGTGTAGGAAATAAATTCCTTTTCTTTATAAATCACCCAGTTTCAGGTATTCCTTTGTAAGCAACAGAAAACAGAGTAAGGCAGTGAGAGAGTCCCCAAGACAGATGCAGTCTTTTTTATAACCTAATCTCAGAAGCAACATCCCATTACTTTTTCCAGATCTGTTCATTAGAAGTAAGTCACTCAATCAATTTGACACTCAAGAGGAGGTAATTATACAAGGGTATAAATACCAGGAGGTGGGGTGATCAAAGGCTCCCTACCACCTGGTCTTTGACACAATCATTTATGTCTCAAAGCAAGGCTAGATGACTGCTCTGTGGTGGTGACAACTTTGTTGAGTTCCTGGACTGGCAGATTGCCTCTGCTCTCTCCCCAACTTCTTTATCAAGTTTAGAGGAACTAGAAACACAGACAGTTTATATCTGACAAATATATCACAATGCTTCAGACCATGGTGATAGCCAATGCGTACTTAGTACAATTTCATGATGTAATTTCATGGAAAGGGTAAATAGGAAACACGATCCAAAAGATATATTGTCACTAGTGTATCTGTCCAAATTCTACTCTTTGTCAAGCTAATTCAATGTAGTTAGAATATTGTGCATTCCCTGTATTATCCTGGTATTTATGTATCTTCCACCCTAAGCATGAATATTTCCATAAGCACTAGTGCAGTCCTTTGGGAAGCCTTTTGGGACACAATGGAATAGATCGGTGTATTAAATCTAGAGACATTACCCTTGGAGTTTACCAAATGTTTCTCTTGTGACCTGAAGAAGTTAATATGACACACACAGCCTAATTTGTAATGAGGATAGCATTTGATCATGAAGATAATGAAGTGCTTTATATTGGCATCCTACTGAGATCTTGGTTCATAGTTTTTGAAAACAATGCATAAGCATATAATGACTTGTTCTTTTGTGCCTGGAGAACTAGAAATAATATTTAAACACCATTACAACTCAAAAATAATTAGCAAAAGGAACACACTGTTACTTTGAAAGCTAAGTGTCTTTGCCTCAGATGCCAGAAAAGATTTATTACTACTACTTACGAAAAACAACCGAATCACAGCCATAAAGACAAACTGGAAAACCATGGTTTTCAAACTGTGTTTAATGGAGACCTGGGATTCCCCATAGATGCTTCCAAGAAACTACAAGGAAGGAAAAGGGTAAGCCAACCAGACAAGGCTCTGAGCACTCCTGAGCTGGGCTCTCACTTCGGTCAAGGTAGCTGTACCTTGTGCTGTTTCACACATGGGCTTAATTTAAGATGTTAGGCAAAAATTGAAAATATCCAGGATTGGCAAGTTTATGAAAAAATGAGGTCTTTTACACTGTAGGTAAGAATACCAAATATTATAACAGCTTTAGAGAGTAATATATCTGCAGAATCTATTGCAATTTAACTCTACTTTTTGCCCCAGAGATTCTACATCTAAAGTACTATAATAGGCTAATAGTTGACTATTGCGTAGCATAAACTCAAACAGAATGATACTTTTACTGGGAGAGTGAACATTCTTTGGCTTTGGGATGATGTAGCCTCTGACTGATTTAGTGAATTAAATTATACTTCTCCTGTTTTGAAATACTATGATGCACAGGCATTTACAAAATTTGGGGAAAAAAAGAAAAAAAAACACATGGAAGACAATATTTACCTCTCACTGGAAAGTAATTTTTTTTGTTTTTTTAAAAGAGACTTTGGTTTGCATTTTCATATCCATCAATAAGACCACAACCTGATACAAAGAAAGTACTCAAAAAATATTTGCTGAATAATCAAATGAATAAATGTTGAGTAACATGTCCGTACATAAAGAAGAAGTGATAATAACTGTCTTTGCTTGACAGCGTAGCTGTAAATGCTCCTTTCAGGAAAACCTAACAGCCAATTCTTATATACTGTCTCACCCATTTTCTACTCAGGTCCATAAAAGAAAAAGGAAATGTGTCATGGAAAATGGTAAATTAAACAGATTGCTCCACGGCCTTGAAAGATTGTAAGTTATATGCCTATCAGAGTAGCAACTGTGAAAGTATTTTTATTCTCATAAGGGCAAGCACTATTTATTTGGCATCTCCAGGTAATTGGGGAAAATATACAGTTTTATATTGTCAGTTAGATATCAAGTCGCCAAAATTATAATTCTACTAAATACTTTCAGTGATAGCCTAGAGGGAAAGTTTGCCTGATCTGGAACATAATTTTCCTTGCCATTCTCTGTGTCACCCCATAAATAGTCTTGTACTTAGTGGACAAGATACAGAAATATGGCTTTTTATTACATGCTCAGAAAAACAAACTCTACACTACAATGTCACCTACATTTCACCTTCACCAAGAAGTGAAATACAGTTTTAATACCTAAGGAATTATCTTAACAAGGGCAGGCACTATATCAATTTATATCCTATATTCAATAACTAGTATGTTATTTGACACATAGATGTCAGCAAATATTTGTCGTTAGAGGATGCCCCCAACAGTCACTACACACACCCTTCTCAGTCTCATTTGTCTTTTCTGTTCCACTCTCATCATTGGAAATGAGCGCCAGAAATTTTTTTAGTGTCATTACCAAGTATAATTTACATATCATGAAATTCACTTGGGTGGTAGAATTTATATTCTGTACTGGATAGGCCAGACGTCTGAAATACCTACTAAGGGGTATTGCATCATTCCTTCTAAGGGGCTCTGCCTAGAGACCCCTTCTTAATGACTTACACACAAGTCCCCATGCTACTGCCACATCACCAGTCAAACTAGCAATTGTTGATTGAATGGCGGATGGGCCCTGACCCAAGGCAGCCAGTCCACAGACATTCCTTGGCCCATTAGGTGAGTTAATAGGAAAGTTCTGTCCAGTAGGAAAGATAGTGAACATGTATACTGATCATATTCATCTCTGAGAGAGTTTGAACTTGAGATATATAGAATTGAGGACCCACAAGCTAAGCTACAACACCCAGAATGTAGCAGAGACAAAGTTAGAAGCTGTAGCACTCTGGAGAAGAAAGCATAGAACCCCTGCTGTGAGGGATCAATAAGAGAGCCAGCTCCCTAGAGCTGAGAGGCAATTCCAGCCCAGCTCCCACGGAGGAGTAAGCCCTAGCTAGCAACCAAGGCACAAGCTTTGTCGGTATTCACTATTTAGCTGGTGCTGCAAGCAGTATCCCAAGGCATCTTAACAACAGTTGATCTCGACCCTGTTTATGCAGATTTCCCCAAGTTCATGCACTGTCCTTGTCCACAGAGCTTGTTGATCAAGTCGTGAATGCACCATAAGCCTGTTGTATTGCATTGACTGTGGGTTCAGTGATTGATTTTCTTCTAAGTCATTGCCAAAATTATTTTGCTTCTAATAAAAATGGTGGTGGGAGTACCTTACATTTACTGAGCATTTATTCTTTACCCAGCCCATCTTCATCAGACTAAATATTCCCAAGAACTAGAAGTAAGACTGTTCATTATCCCCATTGTACAAGTGGACCAATTAAATCTTAGAAAATATTAAGTAACTTGACCAAAAAGCACCCAGCCAGTAAGTAGAGTCAAGATTTCAAGCCAAGGCTGCCAGATGCCATGTCCTGAACATTCAGCCACTAAGCATATTGTCCTGAATTTATTGGGTTCAAAGGTAAGGATATGACCCATGGGCCTCCCAGGGAGAGTTATGTACATGGAATAAGCTAGAAAAACATGTATAGGAGCCCCTGGCACTCTGCAGGAGTGTAAAAAAGGACCATGACTTAACTGAAACCTAGGCTCCTGCCACACTCTTAAGAAACAACTTATTGGTACTCAGGGAAAATCTGAAGGCCCAGCCACCTTTAAGGGAATGAAAGGGGCATAAGGCAAAGGCCGTCAGGAGCAGGAGGATTTCTGCAGCTCATGGGTCTATTAAGATGACTGTCTAGTTCCCAGACTGCCTTCCAGTTCCCCTGAGATCTAGCTGTGTTTAGTATCAGCTTTCTATAAAAGCTGTGGTAAAACTTACTGTTCTCTTTATTCTTATCAGTGTTCTCACAACAAACCCTGCTACTTAAGGTAGCAAGAGTATGTCTTAGCTCTTTGAAACCTTAAAACAAAACAAAACAAAAAATCCTAACTAAGACATATGCTGTTGCAAGGAAAGGCATTCATCCTTTGTTCTCTTCTAATAAAGAATGGATAATAAAACTAGGAAGACAGAAAAATGGTGCACATAACCATTATATCAGCCAGGATCCCAGCAGGAAACTGCTGGCACACTCAAATTGGAGAATTTGAGGAGAATTTAAAAAAGGGACTATTTACAAAGGTTTGAGCAGACATCAGGGAAATCAATGGAGTGATGGTACCTGTCACCCTCAGGCCTGGAACCCAAGGGAATGGAGAGGTAGCTGGAGCCTGGAGATAAAAAGAACTGTTTGGAGAGGGTCACAGGAGAGTCGCTGGTGCCTTTGGACATTGCAGGGGAAAGCAGCAAGCCCACAGTGACTGTGCAGAGTGGAAACCAGGGAAAGAAATATCTCGTCCTTTGGGCCGGGCGCGGTGGCTCACGCCTGTAATCCTAGCACTCTGGGAGG
>VBSM01001265.1:64194912-64210469 GCA_008086735.1 Cheirogaleus medius
AACTTGAAGATAGGTCAATAGTGATTACGTAGTCTAAAGAACAAAAAGACAAAAGAATAAAGAAAAATGAACAGTACCTCAGATACCTGTGGGACACAATAAAGCATAAGGATATACACATGATGAAGTCCAGAAGGAGAAAAGAATAAAAAGGGGAAAGAAAAAAATCTTTGAAGAAATAATAACCAAAGACTTACCAAATTTAATGAGAAACATTTACCTACACATTCAGAAAGCTCGACAAACTCCAAGTAGGATAAACTCAAAGAAATAGAGATCCAAACCTAGATATATCATAGTTAAATTAAAGAAAGTTAGTGACAAAAAGAAAATCTGAAATCAGCAAGAGAAAAAGGCCTTACCACATATAAGGGATCATCAGTATTATTAATAGCTAACTTCTCATCAGGAACATTGGAGGTCAGGGTATATCTTCAAAGTGTTGGGGAAAAATATTATTAACCAAATTATTTACCTAACAAAACTTTCCAAAAATGAAGGAGAAATTAAGGTAAATCCCAGCTCAGAGGACTCAGAGGATAACTCAACATGAAAGAGCAGCAGTAAGGTAACCACATAGTAATAGAAGACTATAAGCATATTTTTTATTCTATCATCTTTTTATCCAACTGTTTTAAAATCCATCACGAAGCAGTAGTTATAAAACTTGTGTCAATGTGCTTATGTTATATAAATATATAATTTCTATGTCAATTATAACACAAAGGAGGGATAATGAAGGTATATTGGAACAAAATTTTTATATATTATTGAAATTAAATTAGAATTAATTCAAAATAGATTGTTTTAAGTTAAGATGCTAATTGCAATCTCAGGGTAACCACTAAAAAATAAGTTAAAAATATAATAAAAGATACATGATAAAGCAAGAAAAAATAGTACACTAAGAAATATGTACTTAACACATAAAAAAGCAGGAATAGAGGAATAAAAATAGGTATAAGTGATATTGAAATGGCAGAAGTAAGTACTTTCTCATTACTAATTACTTTAAATGTAAATGGATTACATACTGTGATCAAAAAGCAAAAATTAGCATAATAAATTTAAAAAATCATCCAACTACATGCTATCTTGACTTATAGGAATTGTCCTTCCCTATGTCAGAAATATTGTAATTTTTTCTGGTTTTGTGTTCCTCTGTTTTAAACAAATTGACAGGAATATGAAATAATCTGAAATCTCATCCCATTTTTAAACCTGGAACTTATCTACAAGAGACAAGTATTACATTTAAAGTTAAAAGTAGGTTGAAATTAAAAGAATGGAAAAAGGTATATAATGCAAGTAGTAACAAAAAAAGAGTGGAGTATCTATGCAAATATCAACAAAACTAACTTTAAGACAAAACTGTTACTAAAGACAAAGAATATTTTAAAAGATAAGAGGGTAAATCCATCAGGAATATATTAATATAACAATTATAAACATCTATGCACCAAACAATGAATCCCGAAATATACGAGGTAAAAACTGACAGAATTGAAGTGAGAAATAGGCAATTCAATAATAATAGTTGGAGATTTGTTTTTAAAATGAATAGAGCTACTAGTCAGAAAATTCTGTAAAGAAATGTAAGATTTGAAAAATACTATAAACTGGCTAGATCTACTAAATAACCATAAGACACTCCACTCAACAACAGTAGAATGCACATTCTTCTCAAGAACACATGTAACATTTTTCAGGATAAACTATAAAGTCCATAAAACAAGCATTAACAAATTTAAAAGAACTGAAATGATACGAAGTATATTTTCTAACCACATGTAATGAAATTAGAAATACAAAAGAAGAAAATCTGGGAAATACTCAAATATGTGGAAATTAAATAACACACTACTAAGTCACCAATGAATCAAAAAAATAAATTCTGAAAGAAAATAGAAAATACTTTGATATTAATGAACATTCCACAACTATAGGATGTAGATAGAAGAGTGTTCATAGTGAAACTTATACCAGTAAATATCTATATTAAAAAAGAAGAGAGATTCTAAATCAATAACCTAAACTTCCACCAAAAGAAATGAGAAAAGAAAGAGCAAACTAAATCCAAGATAAGCAGAAGGAAGGAAATAAAAATTAGAGCAGAAATAAATGAACTGGAGAATAGAAAAGCAATAGAGAAAAATCAATGAAACCAAAAGGAGGCTCTTTGAAAAGATCAACAAAATTTACAAACGTTCAGTTAGACTGACCAAGAAAAAAAGAAAGAATACTCAAGTTACTAAAATCGGAAATGAGAAAAGACACATCACTACAAAACTTACAGAAGTAAAAAGAACTATAAGGGAATACTGTGAAGAACTGTATGTCAACAAATTAGATAACTTGGATGAAATGGATAAATTCTTTAAAAAATAGAAAGTACCAAAACCTAATAAAGAAGAAATAGAAAATATGAATAGACCTATAATGAATAAAAGAGATTGAATTAGTATTTTTAAAATTCTAGCACAAAAAATATTCAGGCCCATATGGCTTTGCTGGTAAATTCTACGAAACATTTAAAGAAAAATTAATACTAACTTCCACAAACTCTTCCAAAAACTAGCACTGAAGGTAACACTTCTGAATTCATTTTATTATATGAAGTCAATATTATCTTGCTAGCAAAACTAGACAAAGATACCACAAGAAAAGAAAACTACAGATCAATATACCTTCCTAATATAGATGCAAAAATCCTCAACAGAAGGCTAGCAATCCCAATTCAGCTACACATAAAAAGGATCACACAACATGCTCATGTAGAATTTATCCTAGGAATGCACAATTGGTTTAGCATCTGAAAATCAATCGATAATAATATGTCATATTGATAGAATAAAGAACAAAAACCACATAATCACCTCAATAGATGCAGGAAAGCATTTGGCAAAATCCAACACCCTTTCGTGATAAAACAATCAACAAACTAGGAGTAGAAGAAAACTTCCTCAACCTTATAAAGTGCATCTATAAAAAACCCACAGCTAACATCAATCTCAATAATGAAAAGTAAAGTTTTACTTTTAAGATCAGGAACAAAACAAGGGTGTCTATTCTCCCCACTTCTATTCAACACTGTCCTGGAAATTCTAGTCGGTGGAATTAGAAAGAAATTCAAAACAACCAGACTGGAAATGAAGAAATAAAACCATCTTTATTTGCAAATGTCATTATTGTATACATAGAAAATTCTAAGGAATTTACTTAAAACAAACTATTAGAACTAACAAACTAATTCGGCAATGTTGCAGCATACAGGATCAATATACAAAAATAATTTTAATTTCTACGCATCAGCAACAAACACTCAGAAATGAAATTAGGAAAATTGCATTTATATAATAGTAGCATCAAAAAGGATAAAGTATCTTGTAATGAATTTAGGTAAACAAGTACAAGATTTGTATGCTGAAAAAAACACAAAATATTGTTGAAATAAATTAAGGAAGATCTAAATAAATATAAAGAACTTCCATATTTATGGATCAGAAGACTTCATACTAAAATGATTATAATTGACAGATTCAAATTGATGAATTCAATGCAATCTTTTCACCATCTTAGCTGTCTTTTTTGGGTTTGGTTTTGTTTTTGCAGTTGACATGCTAATCCTAAAGTTCATATGGAAATGCTTTGGACCCAGAATAACCAAAACAATCTTGAAAAAGAAGAACAAAGTTAGAGACGTACACTGTGAAAAGATCAATAAAATAGATAAATCTCCAGCGAGAGCAATAAAGAAAAAAAGAATTCACGCTACCAATATCAGGAATGAATGAAAGAGGTACATCACTACAGATCCTCCATAGAGTAAATGAATAATAAGAGAATATGAATGGACTAATTCCTCAAAATATATAAACTACCAAAGCTCACTCAAGAAGAAATACACAGGGCTTATGGACTCATTATGATGGGCATGTATTATTAAAGCTGGGTGATGAGGGTTTGTTATGCTGTTTCTTCAAATTTTATGTATGGTTGAAAATACTGATGATCAATTTTTAGCAAGCAAATAAATAAACACAGCAAAATAAAGATTTACCAAATATTTAGGTTACTTTAACTTAAGAGATTCTATGTAGTCTCTAATCTTCTATCAGCAAATTGAATGGTCTCAGGCAAGCCACTTCACTTCTCTAAGTTTCAGTTTCACTATCTGCCAAGTGAAGGAATTGGTAATCTCTAAATCATAAGAATCTTTCTAGCCCTCAAGTTCTATAATTCTGGACTAGTGAATTTTCAGGCTTTCTATAAATTTCCTTCCCATAACTCATTAGGGTAAAATGTGACTACATTTCTGGGTAGGAGCTCTGCAGAGATTATTCTGTTTGGTGGGTAGGGATAGAAATCTATGAGTTACTAACAGCTTCTTTACTTCCTGAAAATATATAAACCAGAATGTAAATACCAAATTTTTCTTAACTAATTTGTTCTTTGTATTCTCTCTCTTGCTCTCTCCCTCTCTCTCACGCTCATGCGTGCTCTAATGCTCTCTCTTGTTCTCTTCCTTTCTCTCTTTCCCTCTTTCTTCCTCCTATTTCTTCCTTCTCCCTCTCTCTCTCTCTTTCTCACTCTATTCTCCCATAATTTCTCCATCTCCACTCTAGCAGTCCAAGGAAGCTGTCTTTTTTCTACAAATTTTCTCCATAAATGATGGACCAAAGGACCAGTAAATGAGTCATATATCAGCTCTGAGTCAATAAAAAGATCTATTAGGGCATTTGATAAAAATGCAGGGAACTTTAAAATGTATACAAATGCATAGTTTATTCCAAAGTGTACATGTCACGTTCCTTTTTAAAAGTATTTAGAACTAGTGGCTAACCTACTTTGAAATGTTCTTTTAATATAAGAAATCACACAATCGATCTTTTCTGGTATATAGCTATTAATTTTAAGAGAATAAAATATTATACTAATGTTCCTAGAACATCAAATAATACATATTTATATTTAATCAAGAGTCAAACACATGTAATAAAATTTTTCATGTCTGTATATGGAAACCTTTATATATTTTATTCAGTTCTACAAATAAGTATTTTTACGTATATAGAGATAGTCAGAATATTAAAGAATGAAAATAGCTTAACAAAACACTGATGAAAAGTATCATTGTAAGTCTATTTGCATTTTATAATGTAGCAACACATTTTTCATTTAACAGAATTTCAGAATTCTGCTATAAACTTAAAAAAAACTGAAGCTAAAGGGCAAGAACAAAAATAGAAATGCAAGTCCTTTGCATTCCAAAGTAGTAACTTTTTTTCATTATATTCTTGCAGCATTTTGACTTCATCATTTGCCATACAATGTGCTACTCCACTCCATTTTGTTAATAGTTACAAATGCAAACAAAGCTTCCAAAAGCCAGGTACAATGAATAGAACAAGTTTTCTGCTGAGTGAGTGCAACTTTCTCATGTGTTTGCTCCATTTTTCCCTCACAGCACTTATTTTAACTATTTGAATTTCTACTTTTCAGTGATACTCACTGTCTGAACAGTGGGCTTATAAATGATTTACTTTTTAATTTCATCTAACTCATGAATATGAAATGATGAATTTCTAGTAATCACTTTTCTTCTATAGACCTAACGAGTCCCCAAGAGGGGACTCAAGAAGCATCCTTGTTTTCCCTATCCTCAGTTCCACTGAAATTTCCTGTTTCATCAAAACAATCCTAATGTAGGCATTTTATTAACCAATACTATCTTAATGAAGTTAACTTTGAAATTCCATCCTACTAAATTCAACTACAGGAGTTAGCCAAATTTACTCTGATGGTACACAGAGAAATAGAGGAAATATGCTAATATTTCCAGTATTTTGACTACTTATTATTACTTATTACTTATCATCATCATCATCATCATCAAAAGGAATGAAAATGCAATATGCCTCATTTATTCATTTATCTAATAGGATGTTTGTAGCACCATTATATACTTATATACTCTGGCATATATAAAAAATACCTAAGGCAAAACCTGGGCCCTGCATATAAAATACTTATAATATTAGAGAAACGTACACACCATTTTGGCTCTTCATGAATTTAGATCCATTTTCCAAATTTCAATAAGGTATCAAGTTGTATGTGGAACTCTCCACTGTATCAACTACTATTAATTATAAAAATGATCATCATCTAAATTTTTAAATGATTATCCTTTGTCTTTTCAAATTGACCATCTTAACCTATAAAGAATTCTGTTCTTAAGGGAAAAAATTCTTCTTGATTCATTTTTAAAGACAATTATTAAGCACCTACTATTTATTAGTCATAATGTAAAATCCCAGGAATATAAAGATAATACAGAAATTATCTCTGCTCATAGGAGCTCAGGTTCTAGTCAGGAAGACAGATGTACACAGATAACTACCAAGCTCAAGGCAAGTGCTAAATTAAGAGGATGATCAGATATTGTGCTAGGCATAGCATAAAATGTTGATCTTATAAAATGGACATTTAGGATGAGGAATAAAATTTCATATTTAGGTGCCCTGGAATAAATACCATTCTGAAACCAGATATTTTAAACTGAGATTTCTGGAAAAGTTAGAATATTCTGATTTACAAAATCATCCATAAAATGGTCAGTTAAATTATATTATTACATACATTATCAATTTTTTTTAAAGAATAGAATTAATACTACATCTACATGGAATATTGCTATATTCCTTTGGTGATTTAGCAGTCCTTTAGGATTGCTTAAATACTCAAAGTTATGATTATATAGTAGATTCTCTTTTCAGAATTCTGCCTCCTCTGGGGCCATATCCCAGTAAAACATGTTTTAACTACCTGGCTCTTCCTCATTTACCAAAGCTGACTGACCCAAGAGTAGACCTCTGACACATATCAGTCTGTCTTCCCTGGACATTTGAAAAAATAAAATTTAGAGCCAGAGATAAAGTTTTATTACTCAGAGTAACTGTGATGACTTTGCTCTAGATTAAAAAATTTTTTAAAAACCATCATCCCCTGCTGAGTCCCTGTATCTGTCAGTATTCATCCACATCAGTTATTTCAACAGAGCCAGTTTTATGTAAAGAATTATTAAGTAGACATTAAAGAACTGGAAAGGCAAGAAGAGAGCACAATGGTATCACCGAGCGCACAAAGGTATATTGCCGGTAGCAAGTATAGGGAGTAGCCCCTGTGAAATGGTGGACATAAAGGGAAGAAGCTGGAATTGCTAAAACTTGGAGGACAATTCTGCAGGTTTCTTCTCACATTCCTGGGAAGGCAGTGGTGGATAGGAGACAGTTAGGAATGTTGGTGCTTAAAGTCAGCTGTGGATGAAGACAATTCTCTTTGGACATGCTGGGCTTAAGCAGCCTCACAACAAGAGTGGAGGTATTAATAGAAAGGACCCAGTGATATTTTGGGAGTCAGGAGCTAAGGGGGATGGCAAAAGCAATGCAATTTGTAAAACATATTCTAAATCCAAAAATGCGATTTCTGAAGTAAACTCGTTGGACAAATGAGAACTCTACAGAGACTGCCAGAAAAAGTCTGTGTCTGGATCAAAGACTAATAATATTAACTACATAGCTGAGAGAGGAATTATGTTCCCTGAGGACAGTACAGTTCCTGAAGATCTTAGCAGAGATTCTCGCTGCACAGTACAGAAACAGCACTGCCTACTTCCCCAAACATCCCCAATTTGACCAACAGTTCCTTGCAAGGCTCTATGAGTTGATATCTCAAGATGCCGGAGAATAAAATGAAAACTTTCCTGGGGATTTAGTGTAGAAGAGGAGTGAGGGAGGGCTTTGGAGTCAGACAGAATTTGGTATTGAATCCCAGCTCAATCACGTGCGAGTGACTGAGTTACCTAGGGAAAATTTCTTCACCTCTCTGCACTTCGATTTGATTGTCTACAAAAAAGAGATATTTATAACCATCTCATAGGTTGTAGCGATTAAGTATGTTTAGTAGAGTATCTGGCTTTCTCTCACAGAAGACCCACATACCCCTGCTGGAAAGGGGTTCATAGTATATAGATAATTCCGCAGGTCAGTAATATACAATAACCACTTGGACAGCCCAGGCCCGAGGCAGCGTGACTGCTTCTCTGTTTCAACATGCAACATACATTTTAGTAAGTTAATGCCAAATGTCGGAACATACATAGCAGTCTGCAGAACTCTGAAAGACCACCATAAACAGGTTATAGTCCTGACCTTAAAAGAGCTAACACTCTAGCAAAGGAGATGAGCAAGTAAATGATTGCTACCATCACTGGTAGTTACTAGCAAGTCTTTGATGCATTGTGAAAACAATATTTTATTAGGGCAACTAAGCCAAAGTTGTCACCTCTCATCACATGGAAAGCAGGGAACCTATACATTAAATGCAATAGGATAAGTGCTTGATACATTACAAGTGACCAATAAATGTAAGCTTCCTTCTCCCCTTCCCAGAGATGTGTCTTAAATTTGCACTTATCTATGACATTTTTTTCTATGTCTTTGGTAAACACAATCTTTGCTTGGTGATTTCACTCTCTTTATATTTCATGTGAAATAAAAGCCCTCTAAAAATAAACTCTTCATGTTATCTAGAGTTGTTTCTGTGCACTAATCCCTCTAGCTCTGGTCTTCTTCTTATCTAGGGCTGGTGTTTCCCTAAGTGCCTTTCTCTGATGAGAAGGCCAGGAGGTGACCATGTGAATACGTGCAAGAAATGTTGATTTCTTGCCAGGCGTGGTGGCTCACACCTGTAATCTTAGCACTTAGCAAGGCTGAGGTGGGAGGATTGCTTGATGTCAGGACTTCAAGACCAGCCTGAGCAAGAGTGAGACCCCATTTCTACTAAAAATAGAAAAAAATTAGCCAGGTTTCATGGTGCTCACCTGTAGTCCCAGCTACTCGGAAGGCTAAGGCAGGAGGATCACTTGAGCCCAAGAGTTTGAGGTTGCTGTGAGCTATGATGACGCCACTCTACCCAGGGTGACAGAGCAAGACTGTCTCAAAAATAAAGAAAGAAAGAAAGAAAAGAAAAAAAGAAATATTGACCTCTGGCTTCTGTGAGAAGAAAGCATTTGACTCCTTTCCAAAACAACCCAATCTAAGGAGAGCATCAAAGGTTAGTGGACTGCCTTGTTGTGCTTGAAGCATTTCTGGCAATCTTGTTGGGAAAAAGAAACATTTCTATTCTGAAATTTGAATCACCATGGAATTGTGCTTTTATATATTGTTTACATGGTAATGTGTCTATTGCTAGATTATCTTTAGGATGAGTTCACAAAGGGAAAGAATGAAAAGTATGTAGTTTTTAATAATTGCTTTTAGCTTTCATGTCCTGATCAAAGGCCAGTTTTGATAACTGCACCTTGCTCTATCTAGAATTCTTTCTATATCTACTGAACATGATATATTCACTTACTATTATAAATTGTAGTGTTTTATTATCTCATAATGTTTTTTGGAATACAGAAACTCATAGCAGCTTTATTCACAATCGTCAAAAACCAGGAAACAATGGAAATGTCCATCAACGGGTGTATGGCCAAACAAAATGTGACATAGTCATGCGCTATACTACTACTCAGCAACAAATCTCATGATGTTTTAATGCTCTTATACACCAGAAAAATTTCTTGATAGAATCTTCACTGTTTTTTACAAAGTGGTTTATAATTTTTTGTTATTGCAAGCTGTTCTTGTAGGGGTATGTTTTTCTGGACAATCACAACTGCTCTGGATTATAGAAGTGTCTCTTCTTGAAAGTTCTGTTTATCTTGTGTGAAGGTCCCAAAGGTTTCACCAGTCTCAGACCAGTAATTTTTTAACAGCTTTATTAAGGTATAATTGACATAAGGTAAAATTTACATGATTACAGTGTATAATTTGATAAATTTTGACATATTTATGCACCTATGAAAATATCACTGCAATCAAAATAATTAACATATTTAACATCCAAAAGAGTTTCTTGTGCTACTTTGTTGTCCCTTTCTCCTGACCCACACCCCACCTCACCCCCATTCCCAGGCAACCACTGATCTGCTTTCTGCTTCTATAGATTAGTTTGCATTCTCTAGATCGTTGTATAAATGGAATAATAGATTATGTACTCTCTGTTGACTTGCTTCTTTTATTGAACTATAGTTATTGTAAGATTGCATGCTGTTATTTCTTATCAATCGTTGATTTCTTTTTAATGCGGAGTAGCATAACATCAGCTGAATGTATTACAGCTTATCAATTCACTTGCTTTTGGACCCTTGGAGTTGTTTCCAGTTTGAGGCTATTACAAATGAAGCTGCTGTGATCATTCTTGTATAAGTCTATGAACATATGCTTTCATTTTTCTTGGGAAAATGCCTAGAAATGGAATTCTGAAAAAATATAGAAGGTATGTATTTAATTTCTTAATTTTCCAAACTGTTTTCCAAAGTAGTTGTACAATTTTACATTCTTACTAACAGTATATGAGAGTTCCAATTCATCCACTGACTTGTCAGCACTTGGTACGGACAATCTTCTTAATTTTAGCCATTCTAAGAAGCATATGGTGGTGTTTCACCATGGTTTTAATTTGCATTTTCCTAATGACTATGAGGAAACATCCCAAGACTATGGCCCCAGGAACACTTTCATGCAAGTCTACACTCAGCAATGCATCAACATTACCACATAACTGTTGCTACAAGAGTTTATGGCTCCAGTGGTTTCTGCTCCAGGTAAGCAGATTTTGGTTTCTGTATTTCTCTGGATGTGCCTGGGTCTCCAGATTTGAGGGTGGCAGTTTGTCCTGCAACTTCAGTTCTCTGATAGGTCCAAGAAAAGTCATTGATTTTCAGTTTGTCCAGATTTTTCTCATTGTGAGGATGGCAGTGAAGACTTCCAGGCTTATTACATGTCAGACCTGAAACTGTGTATCTATGAAAAGGTTTTTAACTAAAGGAGTTTTAACCAATTTTTAATTTATTCAACAGATATAAGGCTATTCTGTTTATCTGATTTTTCTCTTGTGAACTTTCAAAGGTGGTGCTTTCAAGGAATTTGCCCATCTCATTTAACTTGTCATATTTAGTGGCATAACTTTTTAAATAATATTTACTTATTATCTTTCAATATCTGTAGAATCTATAATCTTGTCATCTATCTCATTTCTATTAATAATTTGTATCTTCTCTATTTCCTCATTCCTCATTCGTCTACCAATTTTATTATCTTCTCAAATAATCAGCATTTACTTTCACTGATTTTTTGTTTGATTTATGTTTTCTATATTATTGATTTCTATTTTAATCTTTATTATTTTCTTTATCTTGCTTAATTTAGGTTTCATTTACTTTTATTTATCTAGTCTCTTAATAAGATGAAAACTAAGATCACTGATTTGAAATTTTTTTCTTTTCTACTAAAATTATTTAGTTCTACAGATTTCCCTCTACATATTATCTTAGCTGCATCTTACATATTTTGATGTTGGTTTAATTTCCATTTAGCTTAAAATGTTTTTAGTTTTTTATTGCTTCTTTGAATCTTAGATTATTTCAAAGCATGTTATTTGGGTAAATAGTATGGGTTTTTTCCTGATATCTTTCTGTTATTTGATATTTACTTAATTCAATTTTGCTCAGAGAACATGCTTAATATGATTTGACTCCCTACAAATTTATTCACATTTGTTTCATGGCCCAGAATATGGTCTATTTTATTGTTTCATGTGCACTTGAAAATTATCTGTTGTTTGGTGGAGCATTCTATAAATGACAGGGCAAGTTGGTCTATATCTATTGTTCAAGTCTTTATATTCTTATTGATTTTCTGTCAACTTTTTTATCTATTATTGAGATGAGGAGTTTAAATATCCAACTACAATAATTGTGGATTTGTCCATTTCTTTCAGTTCTAACAATTTTTGCTTTATTTTGGAGCTCTGTTATTAAGCACACAACATTTAGGAATCTTATCCTGTCTTGATATATTTACCCTTTGTAATATTACAAAATGATCATCTTTCTCTCTGGTATATTCGTTGCTATAAAATTTAATTTGTCTAAAATTAACATAGTCACTCTAGCCTTCTTTTGAGTAGGGTTTTGTGGCATATATACTGTGACCATCCACACTGCTTTTAACCTAGTTGTATCTTTATATTTAAAGTTTCTTATAGATATCTTTTGTTTTTTTCCCTGCAGACAGAGTCTGGCTCTGTTGCCCAGGCTAGAGTGCCGTGGCATCAGCCTAGCTCACAGCAACCTCAAACTCCTGGGCTCAAGCAATCCTCCTGCCTCAGCCTCCAGAATAGCTGGGACTACAGGCATGCACTACCATGCCCGGCTAATTTTTTCTGTATATTTTTAATTGTCCAGCTAATTTCTTTCTATTTTTTAGTAGAGACGAGGGGTCTCACTCTTGTTCATGCTGGTCTTGAACTCCTGACCTCAAGTGATCCTCCCGCCTTGGCCTCCCAGAGTGCTAGGATTACAGGCGTGAGCCACCGCACCCAGCCTGGTTTCTTACAGATTTCTTATAGTCACCATATAATTAGGTTCTGCTTATCTGATCTGACAATCTCTCCCTTTTGATTAGGTTGTTCAGAACATTCATATTTAATGTGATTTTTTATATCTTTATGTTTAAACAGACCATGTTGATAATTGTGTTCTATGTATTCCATCTGTTCTTTTATCACTTTTTCCTCTTTTTCTGCTGTCTTTGGGATTAACTGAACATGTTTTATTTCATTTTATCTCCTTTTAGGCTTAGTAGCTGTAACTTTTTTAAAAATATAATATCAGGTCATATAGGTTCTGGGAAGAAAAATAGCACAGGAGAGAGAGAGAGAGAGAGGGAGGAGAGAGAGAGAGAGAGAGAGAGAGAGAGAGAGAGAGAGAGAGAGAGAGAAACGTAATCCTCAACCTTTTCCTTCATTGTTCCCACCACCTGGACTCCACTACCCACACCACCCCCATCACCACTATCAGCAGCACATGTGTTTTCATGACTTGATTTTTTACTTTCTTTTATTCTGTGAGTATATTGAGTATCAGTTACTGTCCTAGACACTGGGGAGCCAACAGGAGAAAAAAACACAGACTATCCTCCCTAGAAGCTCACATGGAGCTTCCATGCTACTGGGGGGGTGAGGTCAGACAATACGCAAGACAAATAAGTAAATTATGTTGCATGTTAGATAATGGTAAATGCTAAGGAGAAAAAGCAAGGGGAGGGGATAGGAAGTATGTGCATCGGATGTGGTGAACGTGAGTCACAGTTTTAGGTAGAGTGGCAAGGATGGTCCCACCGAGGAGATGCTTGAGGAAAGACTAGGAAAAAGCTAATGGAACAAACAAATCCATAGTAGCTATAACTTTTTGTGTTAGTTTAGTTGTTGCTTTAGGAACTGTATTATATATTTCTAACTTATCAAAGTTTATGTTTATGTGATATTTTATAATTTCATTTGTAAGAATTTTACTGAAGTTCTTTACAAAAGTTTTTTGCAGAAGTTCCAATTCTCCCCTCTCAGCCTTTGCTTTCATACATTTTACTTAACACACGTTATAAGTTCCAATGCATTACTACTTTTTATTTAGAGAGTTAATTATCTTTTAGAAAAAATTTTAAGTAAGAAAGAAAAGTCCATGTAGTTATCATTTCTGTTGTTCTTCCTTTCTTTGTGTAGATCCAGGTTTTCATTTGATATAATTTACCTCTGCTTGCAGGGCTTCTCTTAACAGATCTTGCATTGCAGATCTCTGTGCAAAGAATTATTGCAATTTTTGTATGTCTGGGTAAAATGTCTCTAACCTTCTTTGTTGAGAATATTTGTGATAGACATAATTCTAGCTTGACGGGCTTTTTTTTAGTACTTTAAAGATGCTGTGTTTCTATTTTTGTTTGCTTCTACTGTTTCAAATGAGAAATTTGCTGTCATCTATATCTTTGTTCTTCTGAACATAATACATGTACTTTCCATGAATGATTGTGAAATGTTCTTTTTATCACTGGTATTAAGCAATTTGGTCATGATGTGCGTTGGTATAATTTGCTTCACGTTTCTTGTACTTGGGTTTCATTGAACTTTTGAATCTGTGTGTTTATCATTTTCATTAAATTTGGACATTTTTTTCATTAAATGTTTTTTCAGTCTCCCCTCTCTATCCTATCCTTAGGGGACTGTAATTGTTTGTATATTTAACTTCTTGAATTTTCCTCATAGTTCACTGATGCTTTTTTACTTTTAAGTATTTTTTCTATGTTTCATTATGAATAATTTTTATTTCTATGTCTCCAAGTTCACTAATCTTTTGTGTTCTATTGTCTAATCTTCTGTTAATTCTACCCAGCATGTATCATTGATCTCAGAAATTGTAATTTTTATCTCTTGAAGTTTTATTTACTCAATCTTTGTTCCAGCTTTTTGAACATTTAGAATATAGTCATAATTAATCTTTTAATTTTTTTTTACTAAGTTTACCATCTGTGTCATTTTTTAGTCCATTTTCATTGATTGATTTTTATCCCCAATATAGGTTTCATTTTCCTGTTTCTTTAAATACTTGATAATTTTATTTGGCTCCCAGACATTGTATTTTATACCTGTTGGGTACTAGATACTTTCGTATTCCTGTAAATTTTTTTGAGCTTTGTTGTGGACATAGTTGAATTATTTGGAAACGTTTTGATCCTTTCAAGTCTAACTTTTAAGCTTTATTAAATGGGAATAGAGCGACACAATGTAGGGTTAATTTTTTTCCCACTATTGATGCCCCACAAAGTTACAAGGTTTTCCACTCTGGCTGTTGGCAATAAACACTCTTCCCAGTGATGTATGAGCTCAGTGCATTGTCCCCTCTATTCCTTCTTTTTCCCCACTTAGAGTAATTCCCTCTCATTCATATTCTGATCGGTACTATTGAGTATTTGAGAGAGAGTCTCTGCTGACTTCCAGTTTTGTCTCTTTGCTGCTCTCTTCTTTGTTACTCTGTCCTGCAAACTCCAGCTACTTTAGACCCTCCAAACTTTCAAATCAGTTTCTTCAACTCAGGAAGCAGGTTCTACCTCCCTGAACCTTGTCCTGGAGACTTTTCCAAGCAATAAATTGAGGCAATCATAAAGCTCGCCTAATTTCTTTTCCATCTCTAAGGATAAACATTCTTAATTGCCTAATGCTCAATATCTTGAGAGACTTTTTTTCATATATTTTGTCTGCTTTTTAAAAAAAGTTTAAGGTAGAAGGGCAAATTTGGTCCCAGTTATTCCATCTTGGCCAAATAGGAAGACTTCTAAGAGTAGTTTTACATTAACTAATGCTAATTTAATATACTTATACCATATATAATTAAATTTAAACTCATACCTGTGCCTTCCATGGGCTCGAGTGGTTGGTTTCTTACGGATGACTTTTTTCCTACCCCCATTAGATTCTTGAACAGATAAATAAAAACAAATCTACACTTCAACTTCCAAAGAGGGTACGCAGAGTTTTTCTAGTTTAGTTTTTAAAAATGCAGCAGTTCTGGCCGGGCACGGTGGCTCACGCCTGTAATCCTAGCACTCTGGGAG
>VBSM01001265.1:64210709-64227700 GCA_008086735.1 Cheirogaleus medius
AAAAAAAAAAAAAAAATGCAGCAGTTCTTTGATAATACCAGCAAATGGGGTGGGGTTTTAGTTGGAAATGCTGAGAAAGTCATTTTATTTAAGTTTGCAGGTGGTTTTACAAGTTTCTTGTCCATGCCACGAAACATACCATTTTTTAGCTACACAGAGTATAATGTTTTATTGATCTATTGTCTTGTTTTGGTTTCTTCTCTGCCTTTAACATCAAAATATATTAATTTCATACTGGAAATCAATATGTTATTCTTATTTTAGAAAAACTTAATTTTACTGGAGGGTCACTATGCTTTGTTTGAAAATGGCATGAAAACTTCTAAAGGTTTGTGCCATATTTTTCAAAGATTTATAAGACAGGTAGATACTTTCAGATAATTCCTTAGTGTACTCATTATTTTTTTGATTTTTATAAAAGCGATCACATTTTGTAATTTCTTATCCAAGCTCATATACTCTCACACTCCATATAGGTAGTGGAAGCTTTTTCACTAGGTACATTTAGAATATTATTTGGAGTTGTAATGTTCCCATTACTGTCATTGTAAGATATAGATCCATTTTTTATGGATTGTTTATATAATGTAATTCATATAATAACACTAAAAAGGTAAATTCAGCAGGTACAACAAAGGCATGCAAATGATGTAAAAATAGGTGAACCATTTTAAACTTCACCCTGATTATTGACTATTAAAGGAGACTGATGAATACAGTCCTAAATCTTTCATGATCTTTAAGAACATAGTGATTACAATAGAAAGTAGTGTATTTCTCTGACAATATAATCAGTCTTACATTTAAAATGTGTAATGTACTGTGTAAAATTATTTTATCACCTTTTCTTCAAAAATTGCCAAGAGCCTGCTGTGTACTCTATAGTATTACAGGGATTCAAAGTGGTACAATAGTCACATTTTAAGAAATGCTGCCACAGAAAATTCAATAAAATTACAGACCCTTTCCAAGAAATATGTACAAATGCTTCTGACACCCATTTGAGACCTCAGACTTGGAATCACTCTTGTAGATGTTTACTTTAGGGCATAGATCCTCCAGTAAAGATATTACAACCAAGATAAAAGCGTTTCTTATCCCAAAGCCTAACAATTTCTGAAGAAGGAATAGCTGGAATTATTTTTTCAAAAGGGGATGTAACCTGGCAGACAGTTACAATTTCATGTGTTGTCCAGTATGAAAACTATTACAAAATGAAAAAATCTGGTACAGTCTTACAATTTCAAGCATCTTGGTAGTCAAATATCATTCATAGGCAAGTGATCATCATTTATGTGTAATTAGTTTTGGAGAAATGGTTAGAGTCTTTTTAGACATTACTAAACTAGAAATTACCAGAAAGGCTGCATGATAAATCTAGAAAGTAAGGTGATAATTGAAACCAGATCAGAAAAGTAAACTCAACCTTTACAACCTTTACAACACAAGACGATTAACTTCTAGAGCCTTGAACTCAGTGTCTCAGATCTGAGTAATTAACATACTCCGGTTATAGTGAGAATTTTCCAAATCTCTATTCCTTTGGTGACTTTTTAGAGCAGTATCAATAAACGGTTTATAAATGAGTCCGGATTTTTCCCATTGACTTCCTTCAAAGCCCGAAACTGCTATGGTACAGAGCAAAAAAGATTGAAAAGTTTTAAATATTCACAAGCAGTGGGCACAATGTTCCAGAGCCTGGGGACATAATAGAGAAAAACTGAACTGTTCCATTTTGAGTAATTCAAGCAATTATCAGAGGAATGCATATAGCATATACGAGGCTTGAAAATATAGTAGCACAGTCAAGGAATGTGATTGGAGCTTGAGAAAGGAAAAAAGCATCGTTTAATCAGCATAATCAGATTGCAGCCTTTTGCAATTGGAAAGTGCCCTGGATTTAGGTCAGAAGACCTGACTCCTCGGTTAGGTCTACCATTATCATCTATATGATGTGAGGCAAGTGACTTATATTCTCTGATTCAGTTCCTGCAGAAATAACATAATCTTCCTAGAACAGTTACAGGAAATGATATTTTAAAAAATAAAATAAAAGCACCTGGAGTCTAAGGAAATGGATTTAAGTTTGGGCTCTAACTGTCTGAATTGATGTCTTTGAACATGTCACTTAAACTCTCTGAACCTCAGTTTCCTCCTACCATCTATAACAAATTGGTAGTATGACTTTGGTGCTTAGGCAGGCTACAAGGGGGTAAACATGCACTGGACCCATACCAAGTGATTAGGACTTGAAGAATGAGAGCCAAAAATGGCCTAAGCTAAATGGACAATGGATACCGGTATATACCTGCAATAAGGAGGGTTTTCAGAAACTAGTAAGTCAATTGTGACTTTGTGGACTTATCTATTCTGGGAATTTGCAGTCTTATTTATTTTGATTGGCCTAAAGACAAGCTCTCTGATAAATCTCTTTGATAAGATAGTGTTTGGAGATCTTTGCAGGGCATAAGTGAGATTCATGCTGAGAAAGTCCCTGACAGATGGATTTGCGGCACATTGTGTAAAATAGAGATTCCTATAATGTTGTTTACTTCAAAGTCCTTTCCCCATCTCTTTGAACTCCCATTTCCCCTCAGCCACTGACTCAGGTACAAAGAGAGAGAGATTGGCAGATAGTTTTAACATTTTAAAGTTAACTAAGGTTTTGGTGCTTGGGCACCAAAAGTTTTGTTTAATTAGTATTTTTTGTCTTTTTACAATCTCCTCTTTAAAATCAAAACTAATAAAAAAATAAATAAATAAAAAGCAAAATAAACAGAAAACTATACCATCTCTGATAAAAATAGGGCATAACTACAACTTCAAATGAAATCTACGAAGAACAGTGTTTAGATAAAGTGTTTGGAACAAATTCAGGAAAGAGGATGAGAACAGAAATATGTCTCTGTATAACTATGGCAATGCCTCAAATCCTCTCAAAGTAGATGGCAAAACTGTTGTAACGAACCAGTAATCCATTGCTTAAAATAGCAAAATCTAGGAGCGTGGGCTAAGGGAAGGTCACTGAGCCATGAGGTAGAAGAAACAGAGGTTAATGAGGATTCCTTCAGACTGGCCATCTTTCAAAGAAGTAGGCTGTTGGTGAAGCAGAGTAGAAGAGAAGCAGTGAGTGGCAATCAGCTCTGCAATGTGTAGAGAAGTCAAGACATTAGAATTGATGCCACAGAAATTAAAAAGATAATAAGGGACTAGTGTAAATAATCATACACCAAAAATTGGACAATCTAGAAGAAATGGATAAATTTATACAAACATACAACGTACCAAGACTGAATCAAGAAAAAATATAAAACCTGAACAGATCAATAACAAATAGGGAGACTGAATCAGTATTCAAAAACCTCCCATCAAAGAATCCAGAACCAAATGACTTCACAAGTGAATTCTAACCAAACATTTAAAGAGAAATTAATATCAATTTCTTAAACTCTACCAAAAAATAGAAGAAAAGGGAACACTTCCAAAGTCTTTTTATGGAGCCAGCATCATCCTGATACCAAGGCCAAAGATACCACATGAAAAGGTGAATACCCCTGATGAACATGGATGCAAAATCCTCAACAAAATACTAGTAAACTGAGTTCAACAGCACATGATCATATACCATGACCAAGTTGGAGTTATCCCTGGGATGCAAATATGACTCAACATATACAAATAAATCAATGTGATACACCACAGTAAAAGAGAGAACGATAAAAATAATTACAGAATCATCTCAACAGATGCAAAAAAAATTTGACAAAATTCAGCACTCTTTCATAACATAAATTGTCAACAAATTACATATTGAAAGAAATTACCTCAACACAATAAAGGCCATAAATTAAAAGCCCACAATTAACATTATGCTCAATGATGAAAAACTGAAAGCTTTTTCTCCAAGATTTGGAACAAGGCAAGGATGCCCACTCTCACCACTTCTATTCGATGTAGTACTAGAAGTCCTAGCCAGAGCAAGTAGTCAAGAAAAAGAAATAAAAGGCATCCAAATAAGAAAAAAAGAAGTAAAATTATCTATTTGCAGATGACATAATCTTATATGTAGAAAGTCCTAAAGATTTCATAAAAAAACTGTTAGAACTATATTAAATGAACTCAGCAAAATAGCAGGAAAAAAATGAACATACAAAAATCAGTTCCAAGGGGACCAAGATGGCAGACTAGAAGCAGCCTGCACAAGCTGCTCCCATGGAAAGGGTCAAACATGGCGAATAAATATTCATCTTTGGACTGATAGTCTAAGAGAGAGAATTGGGAATCAACAGAGGCAACAGAAAGCTCCAAAAGTGAAGGAGAGGGAAGTGAGTTGACCAGCTCAGCAGGATTGGAGGTACATGGGGAAGGAACCCACACTTAGAGAAGGGACAGAGGAGAGAATCCCATAGCTCTACATTTTCCCTGTGGACATTGTAATTGGAGCAGTGGGAGGGACCCTCCACTACAGGAAGCTGCTGGACTGACATAGGGAAATGACTGGAGAATGCGCAGTGGCATTGCTCCACAGAGAAGGCACAGCAAGGTCCCAGTGACTTATGAACTCTGGGTGCTCTGGCTGGCACAATTATGTCTATAGTTGACCATTCTGAGATACCAGCCCCAGAGTGTTGTATCTACTCAGGGCTCAGATCCATTGCTGCTGCCTCCCTATCACCCCTGGTGGGCTGGGGAGAGAACAGGGAGACTAGGCACTCTCACATGTCCCATGGGAAGATGTCATGGATCCCTACCACAACTGAGGGGTGCTCAAGCCTTCAAGTACTAATCCCCACCACCGACAGTGGACCTGGGCAGGGCACCTCTCAGGCCACCATGGGCCAACAAATGTAACCACCAATGGACCTGAGCAGAGCAATCACTCAGGCCACAGCATGCTGACCACCTGTGACAACCATAGGAGATGGCGAAATGCAGAAAAGTAGCAGTGTTAAAGGCTCACAGTGTATCACCTCTCTCTTGTCGAGCGAATCTTCCAGAATAGGACTCAAGTGCACCATCCAGGGGCCTCTCCCTCTCTTCACTGAACAACAGCAGTCCCAGCAGAGAACAGGTATACTCCAAACCTGTCTTGAGCTGAGAGAAGAGGTTTCAGATAAGAAGGAACCAGCATAAGAGCTCTGGCAACATGAAAAAACAGGCTATTTTGTCACCCACAAAGGATCACAATAGTTCTCCAGCAATGGACTCCAACCAGAAGGAAATTGTTGAATCATCAGACATGAAATTCAGAATATGGATGGCAAGTAAGATTAATGGAATTAATGAGAAAGTTGAAAACCAACACACACACACAAAAAAATAATTCACGACATGAATGAAAAATTCACTAAAGAGATAGATAACATAAAAAAAGATAGAACTTACAGAAATGAAAGATTCATTTAGAGAATTTCAAAATAGAAAGAAAGTTTTAACAACAGAGTAGACCAACCAGAAGAATTTCAGAGCTTGAAGGCAAGGCTTTTGAATTAACCCAGTCAGTCAAAGATGTAGAAAAAAGAATTAAGAGGAATGAACAATGTCTCCAAGAAACATGGGACTATACCAGAGGTCTCCAACCTTTTTGGTGCCAGGGACTGGATTCATAGAAGACAATTTCTCCACGGACAGAGGTAGGGGGAGGTGATGACAAGAGAGGTGGAACAGCTGAAGCATCACTCTCGCTCACCCGCCGCTCACCTCCTGCTGCGTGGCCTGGTTCCTAACAGGCCACGGATGGGTATCAGTCCGTGGCCCGGGGGTTGGGTACCACAGATAAAAACTAATTTTACAGCTCAAAAGGGACAAAAAAACTTAATTTAAAATATGAGCAAAAGATGTAAACAGACACTACACCAGAGATAATATATGAATAACAAATAAGCACATAAGAAAAAGGTCATCATTAGTTATTAGGGAAACGTAAATTAAATTCACAATAAGATTCCACTCATTAGGTAGGTAAAATGTAAAAGCCTGATCATACCAAGTGTTAGCAAGTATGTAGTACTGCTGGAACTCTCATACACTGTTGGAATGTAAAACGGTACAGCCTCTTTGGAAAACAGTTTTGCAGTTTCTTAAAACAAATATACACCTACCAGCCACTCCACGCCTAGATGTTTACCTGAGTGGTAGTGTAAGCAAATGTTCACAACAAAGACTTGTACACAAATGTTCATAGCAGTTCTGTTTGTAATAGCCAGAGATTGGAAACAACCCATCAAATGTGGATGGGTAAACAAATGTGGTATAGCCATAGGGAGAAATACTGCTCACCAAAAAGAATGAACAATCAGTACATTCAATGACATAAATGAATCTCAAAATAATTATGTGCTGAGTGACAGAAGATAGACATAAGAGTACCATCTGTACAATTTCATTTATTTAAAATTCTAGAAAATGCAAAGTAACTCATAATAGCAGGAGGCACATGAGTGCTTAACTGAAGATGTCAGGGAGGTGAGCACAGAAGGGACAATTTGCAAAGGGCCATGGGGAAATTTTTGAGGGTGATGAATAAATTCATTAATTTGATTGTGGTTATGGTTTCAGGTGTGTATTCATATGCCAAAATTTATCAAACTATACACTATAAATAGGTGCATGGTAAATAGATGTGCTGTAAATACATGCAGATATCACATACCTTCATGAAGCTGGGAAAGAAAGTGGTATTCTAAGGATATGGGTCCCAAGGTTTGTGAAACATGTTTTAGATAATTTTATAAACTTAGCTAGTATATAATCTTTTAATAAGTTATAATTATGTCTATAGTTGATCATTTCAAATGCAAGAAAATTCATTGCAAATTTCCTTTCTTCTCCTCTCTCTCCTTTCTCACTTGGATTAAGTCCTTTTTGACACACACCATAAAAGCTCAGTGTAACTTCTGGTGGTTTAGATAGGCTTTATAATTACTGATCCCTGCTGCAGCTGTTTATGTCAAGCTTGAATTACAGAGAAGTGCTTCTGACACTTTCTAATCTAAAGGCAGCACAAAGTCTCATTTTGCCAATATACAATGACATCCGAAGACCACACATATCTGTCAAAATGAAAAGGAGAAAAACTGAACTATTAAAGGAAAACACTGTCAGACTGGGTTAAAAAAAAAACAACGTATTTTCAGTCCATAAGAAATGAATGCACAACAAAGTCCTGTAGAAAGAGTGGAAATAAAATGGGCAGAGTCATGCCAGGAAAATGCACACATGTGTACACACACACACAGGGACCTGGAAGTTAGATAGTAATATCAGACAGGTTTAAAAAGAAAAAAATGAGGAAACAAAGGCAATTGATAATAATAAAGTGTAAACTTTTTGCAAATGTTGATGCCTCAAATAGTATAATGTTATTCAAACCACAAGCCAAAAAAAAGAGAACAGACAATACGATAATATTAAGGTATTTTTGATTTACCTCTCTCAGCTAATAAAATATTAATCACATGATCAAAATAAGTAATGAGACAGAGAAGAATTTTTCAAAGTATGGTCCAAGGACCACTTGCAGCAAACTTTCCTAGGATTCTTGTAAAATGAAGTATATTCCAACACCCTACTCTGGGCTATAGAATCAGGTTTTCTGGGGGTGGTTTCCAGAAATCTTCATTTTCACAAGCACCTTAAATGAGGGTAGGCACTGAAGGTATAAGTTATATACTTAATAAGGTAATACTAATACATTTATATATAAGTATTACGCTAAACAGAATATACAATTTCTAATCCAGAGACCAAGGAATGTTTAAAGAAACGAACCAGAAATTCTCATTAAATCAAAAAAAGTAGAAATAATGAAGGCCCTACTCTTTTCAATTGCAAGGGGAAAAAAGCTATAAAAATTAATGTATTTAGAAAAGAACGAAACAACACTTTGATCAGCTAAAAATTAAAAACTCTCTCCTAAACAATTTGGGCCAAAGAGAAAAATCAAAGGGTAGAAAGTGTCAAAAGTTTAGAAATAAAATGATAGAGTTGTACACATTAGAACCTATGGAATATAATTAAGCAGGGCTCAAGAGACATTCATTGCCCCCAATATTTAATTACTATGCAAGAAAGAATAATAGTAAATAAACTCATAGCTCATCTTAAGAAATAAGGAATGTAACAACAAAATAAGGCCAAGGAAAAGAGAAGAAAGCAATTAATAAAGATAAAAAATTAATAAATTTAAAGCTGATTCATACTATAAATGATAACACATAGTAAACACTAGGGCTGTTTCTCAAAAAAATAGTAAAATAAATACCTGAAATGTAAACAAGAACAAAAGATTACATGCTCTATAGTTCTATTCATGTGAAAATTTTAGAAAACACAAAACTTTAGAAGTAACATATCAGTGGTCCTGGGGCTGGAGGTGGGAACAGGGATTGACTGAAAATGGGCATGAGGGAACTTTTCAGGGTAATGGTTGAACAAATGTATCAATTTACTAAAAGTCATCAAACTATACTTAAAATGAATAAATTTTTTTTTTTTGAGACGCAGTCTCACTCTATTGCCCGGGCTAGAGTGCCGTGGCGTCAGCCTAGCTCACAGCAACCTCAAACTCCTGGGCTCAAACAATCCTTCTACCTCAGCCTCCCGAGTACCTGGGACTACAGGCATGTGCCTGGCTAATTTTTTCTATTTTTAGTAGAGACAGGGTCTTGTTCCAGGTCAGGCTGGTCTAGAACTCCTGAGCTCAAACGATCCACCGCCTCGGCCTCCCACAGTGCTAGGATTAAAGGCGTGAGCCACTGCGCCCAGCCAAAGTGAATAAATGTTATGTTTTGTATCTTATTTTTACCTCAATAAAACTGCTAAAAAATTTTGTATAAGATCTCGTTTATGGTACAATAGAAAAGATGGACTTACAATGAAGAGTGGAGGGAGTGAAGAGAGAGAGAGAAAGAGAGAGAGAAAGGGAGGGAGGGAGCTTGCTTTTTGGCAGTGGAGAGAGATAATAAACACAGAAGCACCATGAAATAAAGCCAGATAGGAGTAAATGTGATGAAGAAGAAAAAAGCAAAATAGGTTAATGGGGTAGAGAACAACTAGGGCACGGATTAGTTTGTATGGGATGGTCAAGGAGAGCCTCCCTGAAGAAATGATATTGACCAGAGACCTGAGTTAGTGAAGTCTAGTTTTACCGGGCTTTTCTTCCTCCATGAACCCTGAATTCAAGTACATGAGTGCGCATGGGTGTTGCAGGAACAGCAAGTGGCCAGTGTGACCACAGTAGAGAAAGAAAATAAGGGTGAGAGTAAGAGGAGAGGTGTTCACAGTGGTAATAGGTGCCAGATATTGTAGGACATACCGTTATAATAAGAGCTTTGACTTTTTAAAAGAGTGAAATGGGAAACCAGTTGGAGAATTTGGAGATGTGATCTGACTTATGTTTTCGAAAGGTCATTCTGAATGCTGTGTTCTGGATCGACTTCACAGGTACCACAGGGGAAGCAGAGAAACCAACTAGAAGATATGGCAATAATCCAGACAAGAAATGATGGTGGCTTAAATCAGGAGAACTCCAGGATCAGTGTAATAAAGTGGGTGAAACAATAACATTACGGATTTTAAGTTGATGCCGTAAGACAGGGGTCCCCAACCTATGGTGAGTTGTATAATTATTTCATTGTACATTACAATGTAATAATAATAGAAATAAAGTGCACGATAGATATAATGCTCTTGAATCATCCTGAAACCATGCTCCAATACCCAACCCCAGTCCATGGAAAAATTGTCTTCCATGGAAACGGTCCCTGATGCCACAAAGGTTGGGGACCACTGCTGTAAGAGGATGAGACTTTGGGAGGCCGTGGCTGGGGTGAGTGTATTTTGCATATGGCAGGGACGTGAGCCTCCAGTATGGCCTGCAATGATCCCCACTTTCTGGAATTCACAGCCTGTGTAGTCTTCTCCCACAATACACTAGGATGGGTCTGTGCGACCAGTAGACTATTGCAGTGAGTCAATAGTGTGTCGCTTCTGAGATCAGGTAATAAAATACGTTGCAGCTCTTGTCTTGATCTCTCTCCTCCGATCGCTTGCTCTGAGGGAAGACAGCGGCCATGTCCTGAGAATCTCACATGGTAAAGAACAGAAGTCTCCAGCCAGCAGCCCGCACGGGCCTGAAGCCTCATGCTAACAACCAGCTGCCTGAGCGTGGTTCCATCCTCCAGTTGCAGGATGCCGTTGCAGTCTCTCCTTCAGAAGCCCACATTCTCAACCAAAAGCACTGCAACTTCACAGTAGACCCTGAGCCAGAACCGCCAAACTAGAAATCCTGGCCCAACAGAAACCATGACATATAAATGTTCTTTGAAGCCACTAAGTTTTGGAGTAACTTGCCATACAGTAATATATACCTAATGCAGAGCCTCTCAATCTATCTTCCACGACTCTTGTCTGTTCTTTTTATAGTTTGTTTCCCTATATCTGGAAACTATTTTATGGGTAGAATCATTCTAGGTTCTCATCAGAATTGATTTCACCAATTATAATTTTTAAAATTTCAGTAACTGTATTTCTCATATACATTGTTTTTTCTACTTTTCTACCTTATTTGTTTCAAATATCCTGATCCTTTTTTAATTAAGTTATGCCTTCACTTGGGCCTTTGAACATCTTTAAAACATTTATTCTAAATTTTTCTAGCCACTCAGTTATAATATTAATTTCATCTGAATTATTTTTAACTTCTTTGGATTGTTTATTGTATTGGTTGCCTTTTTTAGTTTGGGGAACCTTCATTTTAGCCTCATTTTGGGCGGGAAGTATTTTTGTTGTTTGCTTGCTTAACACATGTTCTAGCTTTCCTTTCTTCTTCCCTCCCTCTCTCACAAAACTAGTTTTATGGTTATCTCAACTCAGGCTTCTGGGCCACTCATCCAGAACCAAGGCTTAGAGTGAGCTTTTCATGGTAACTTCCCCATGATAATACTGAAAATACTGTAGACCAAGCCATAGAGCCAGTAAATGCCTTTGTTCAGATTCTCTCCAAACTGTGGCCATATCTTCCTGTCTCTTTAGATCTCAGCTTGCAGCAGCAAAAGCCATAGGCATTGGTTCAGAGCCGTTTCTTTCAGCCTCTTCTCTTGTGTCGATGGTTGCAGAGAGTCCCAATCCAGCACCCGGCTTTAAGCAGTGTGCATGAGCCCTCCACAAGTGGAGTCCTTTGGGTTCCTCTCATTTCTCAGAAGCTGAAGTCCTAACTGTTAGGTCCGGAGCCGAGAGGGAGACACATGAAGCCTCAGGTGTAGCAAAGTTGCTGTTTATTCAAGCATCAGGGTGCAGATGGGTGGAGGCCAAAGAGCATCCACTCTGAGGGAGGGGAAAGACTTAGGTTTTATAAAGGGTTTCTCAGCAGGGGAGTGAGTACCTGGGCCAGAAGAGCTGCTGCAATAAATTTTTTTTTTAAAACAACCAATTTCTGGGACCCCTGGGTCAGTCTTATCCTGTAGAGATAAGGAAGTGGGGTAGTTCCTTCCTTATCAAGGGGATAGGAATGCTGGCTGCAGCTGTCTGTTAGATTTTACAACCTCAAGGGACTCTCCAGACTCCTGCAACTATTGTTTCACAAACCTCCGTTTTCCATTAACCACATTCCACCCTATCTATATTTTCAAAGTCCCACCTGGAACAAACCTAACACTAACCAGGAAAAAAAAGACTAGTTAGAAAAATAATAAATAAAGCTGTCATAATCAATGTTTATGGTCCTTCCTGAAGATAAAATGGTTAGAAATAAGTGGGTGCTCACGGAGAACATAATTTCATTCCTTCTAACTAATCCTCCCAAGATATGCGAGGGAGAGCCTTTTGTATAACATGCACCTGCTTAAGGGGGGGGCTCTTTAAAACTTCAAAATTCAAATCACACGATGTTCTTTTTCCGTGAACAATGCAGCACCACATGCAATGCCCTTAACAATTTGTGTGAGCATATCATCTGTAAATGAGGATTTTTTTTTCAAGCATAAGAAAGACTACATGTTTTTTCTTCCCAAGCTTTGGTAAGCCTTACTTACGTTCTTGTATTAAAATGTGTTTACAAGATCCATCACAATGTTCCACAGTTATCATACTTCAATGCTTGAATGCATAGATTTCTGCATTCCTTCACTTGCTCATGTTCATTCATATGTCCATCCATTTTCATCTTTGAATTAATCTTCCTTTAAAGGAGGAATAATGAGATTTTAGATGACATTGAAAAAGTGTAATGTCCAACAAATTTTAGAAGGGTTTCCTGTGTGTGAGGAATTGTGTGTGTGTGTGTCTGTGTGTGTATGTGTGTGTGTTGGGTTTTAACGGGAAAAAAAATCATTCTCAAGAGTGGTTTTAATTAAATACTTGAAGTCTTGAAAGGTGAGCCAAAGAAAATTACCCAGAATGTCATGATGCCTCAGATAAGTCTAGAGATCCAGCCATGGGGCCATGGGAAGGAGTAATAATCTGGGATCACCCAGGATGATGGACTGGAAAATAATACCTTGGGTGGCGATAAGTTGTCTATGTCTGACCCGACCACTACTCGTCTCCCGTGGATAAATGGCCACACTGCCCCATTCTATACTTCCACTTGCTCATCCTTCTAAGCCCAGCTTTAATGGCATTTCAAGGCTACACATTTGTCTTATCCTCATTTAAGCAAAATAAATTGTCCTTTCATATGTGCTTCCACAGTGCCTTATGTATACCTACATTTTAGGTACATTAAATTGACTATTTGAATATATGATTACTCCTTAGTCTAAATTGACATCTCAGCAGAAAACTCCTGCAAGACTGTCAGCAGCAAGGCTACTTGCTCTGGGAAGCCTGCCCTGACTCTCCCAGGAACACTTAGCTCTCCTTCCCCAGTGTTTCCACTGCTCCCTACCAACTTCATTTACAGCAATTATTATAATATTAATTATATTATTATAATATTACTTAGTCATTTCTTCTTGAGGGAAGAAAATATTTTTTCCTGTCAATATCTAATCTATGATATATCAGGTCCTCAAAATTATTAATTTAAGTAAGAATTGTATACACACATACATATACATACATATCACAAAGACAAGGAACTGTTTTTATTCTTTTTTTATATGTGCTGTGTGATAGTGTCCTATACATGATAGGTGTTCAATTGATATAAGTAGGGTTGAAGTAAAGAGAATTCATTCTTCCATCCAGGGGGTTGCTGTTGGTAGAAAAGTCTGTCTAAAAGGTATGCTACATAGGTCCCAGATAATGTGCAGATTGAATGCCGACCTTGTTCACTGAAGCTACGTGTGTTTAATTTAATACTGAAGAGTGATTTAGACCATGCCTTTCTGTTTTACACAGCTCAAAGTACATGGATTGGGAAAGGGATTAACTAGTACTTATTGGAATGGACATTTGTTTCTAAATGTGGAAACAAGTTAAATTCTACAGGATCCTACACCTAGAAGGTTACTATGATCAATGGTCTATTGATGTATAGCTTTGATATATTGCACCTAATCATATAGTTGGATGATCAACACAGAAATAAAATATAGAAAAATTCTCGTTTTATTACTCTTTCAGATTTCCTATAAATGAATTCATAACTTCATCAAGACTTCACTGGCTATACAATTTTCCTCAGCCACCCAATTTCATACTTATATTCTTGACTTTGTCATTCCCAATAACTGTATCACATTTGAAATCTAGACATCAGCTTTACGCTCTGATCATTACCTCCTATTCTCATCAAGACATCTCAGATACTGACCCCACTTTTTTGTTATCTATCACTTCTCTCTTTTTCATTTCCACTTGACACAATCCATCTGGGTAACCACTGTCATTTCTCTATTATTTCCTATATCCTCCTAACTTGAAAAAAACCTTAACTCTGCTTAACCCAAAAGGCCACTTTTTCTAAGTCATTATTTGAGTAGCTGAACATAGGTGAAGAATAAAACTTCTCTGACTGATCTTCATTTGAACTCATGATTGCCACTTTCAAATGGGCACATATCATGGCCCGGCACTTCTATTCTATGGCCCTAGAATGTGGATTCTCCCTCTCTCAAAATAACTATTTCATAACTTTCCTCCAAAAACTCTCTTTACCTTCTGTGACCACCCTCAGTTGATAACCTTGCCTCAAATGTCATTGATTAAAAACACAGGTAAGAACACCTTCCTCTTCTCACCTTCAGGCACCTGTACCCACATTCTGTGCTTTTCTTCCTCTCACTGTGTATGAGGAATTTCTGCTACTATCAAAAGCCACCCTCCCACCTACACTGGAGTCCAGACCCCTCTTATCTTGTCAAACACTTCACTCCTTCCATTTCCCCCTTTCTTTCCTGCATTAGCAATGTGCCCAGAAAAACAGGCCAGTACCCATTATCGTACTTTGGCTGATTTTTTTGCTCCACCTGAAGTTCTATTCTGATGAATGAAGCCCGAAAGAGATTTTTGCTAGTGCCGCCATTTTCTCACATGTTCTCCCTGTCCAAGATAAGTGCAACGCCAGCTTTACTTTGCAGCCATACCATCCATATAGTGAGAATGGATTGGTAAGGGGATTAGAACAAATGACAACTGGATACCTTAGATGTTGCCGACCACGGACATTTCATAGGACAACTTAGTAACAATTTGAACTTGATTCTTCATTTTACATAATACAGCATATCTGAAGTTCTCTCTAAAATAAGGTTGGCTCAAAGGCCAACCTCCAGGAGGAAACAGCTTTTCTTGAGCAAAGGAGTTGTGTCCAGAGACAGAAAGGCAAGTGTTATGGTTTGAATGTGTCCCCTGAAGTTTGCGTGTTGGAAATTTAATCCTCAATGCAACAGTGTTGAGAGGTGGGACCTTTAAGAGGTGATCAGGTCATGCTGGCTCTGTCCTCATCAATTAATGTCATTATCAAGGGAGGCGGTTAGTCATTGCAGGAGTGAGTTCCTGATGAAAGGAAGAGTTTGACCCCTCTCTTACTCTCTTTCTCACCCATGTGGTGTCTTCCATAATATTATGACACAGTAGGAATGCTCTGGACCTTGTACTCCCCAGCCTCAAGAACTATAAAAAATAAATTTCTGTTCTTTATAAATTACCCAGTCAAATATTCTTTTACAACAGCACAAAACAGACTAAGACAGCAAGCATCAAGAATCTTTTTTATAATGACTGTAGCTGCAGACCAATATGTAAATGTGACCATAAACAAGTAAAAAACTTGCTACCATACATTGTTGGGTTTTCAGCCATTCACACACTGTGATGAACTATTTCAAAAGCCATACTAGCTATTTGCTCAATTGCCACAAAATAAATCATGCTTCCTATAAAATTATTGTCATTATCATTATTATTGTTATTGTTAATCAGAGATTTGCAATTGATAAGAAATGGAAACTGGCAAAATAATTCTGGCCCTCAAAGTCTCTCTCTCTCACACACACACATATACACACACAATTACCAGTGTTTATAAATACTACTTGCTGATCTATCACCATAGGAATTTTCCCAATATGCTGGGCAGAAGTAACATAACTCGAATGACAATAAGAAGCTTCAGTTGTATAATCATGGATTACAAAGGATGGAACCCATATATGAATATATAACTAGTGCTATGTCAATCATTTTATAAAGTTCAAATTGCAACTCACTCATGGAAGTTTAATTATGAAAATTCAAAGTAATATTTGTCATATGCTGTTTATGTCAGTTAAAGTTCTTAGATTGGAAGCAACAGAAACCAACTGTAGCTTGAGAAAAGAACAAGAAATTAATTAGAAGGATAAGAAAGCTTAACAATAAGAATGAAGAAATATGCTTAGAAATTGGTAAGAACAAAAGCAGAAACTACAGAGTCTTATAGAAGAAACAGCTTGGTTAAGCCACTGCCAGAATGAATGTGTTCCTATCAAGATGCAAATTTCAGGGAGGAAGCATGCAGTTGGCTTTGTCAAATGCCTGCCCCTAGGCTGAGAAGGTCAATGCATTCACTTAACATTTCCATCTAATTGTACCCAATAAGGATAAGGTTATTTCCCGAAAGTAAATTAGGATGTTTTAGGTAAGGGAAATGTATACTCAATCAACCAAAAAAAAAAAAAAAAAAAAAAAAAAAAAAGTCAATTGGATCCAAAAAGAACATAATAATAAGTACTATTACATTTCTATTGCTAAATCAAATTTGGGACATTAAAGTTTATTTAATATTTATTTAACAGATTTAGGACATTCTGAGATTCTGAGATTTTCTAGTGATGCATCTACTGTCTAATTAACAGCTAGAGATAATTAATGATGTTGACATTTACACCCCTCATTTGTGTCAACCAATTCCTACATCATATTAATTGGCATTTAGAGCCACAGGAAACATGTTTTTGAACTGAACACTGACACCACCATGCTGTTGCAGTTTTTTTGAACTAAAAGACCTATTGTCCTGTTGACATATGAGGATCATTTTTAACTGCATGTGTTTAGAGAGATTTCTCTGAATATGTGAGAACTTTTAATAGGTATATGTTATGTCTACTTTTACAGTTAGAAATTATAAATATGAATGCACTCCTTAAGGAGGGAACGTACAGTATCTTTGTAAGCTAATATATAATGGGCATGACCACATGCATATTTGGATTTAGTAGCAGAAGATTGTTGTTAGTATTGTCTGAATTTAAAAGAAAAATAATTACCTTGCTGAAAAGGTGCATAGCTACAAACACTGAACTCTTGAGCCAAAAATTGCATATTGTGCCCCTTTTCTTTGCATAATTGCAAAATAAATTGGTATTTGTATTCTTTGATATGTTGAGTTTATTAAACAGTTTGGTTTTATAGAAAGAGAGGGGAAAGAGGTTTGAGGAAGGGAGAGAAAGAGGAAAGATGAGAGAAGAGAAATCAAAAAGGGGAAAGAGTTGGTAAGGGCTCTTTCCCCTTCCTGTCACTTCTGCACTCATCCCATTTCACACAAGGACCAAATAAATAATTAT
>VBSM01001265.1:64233206-64259083 GCA_008086735.1 Cheirogaleus medius
AATAAAAAATAATGAAAACTCACTTAGAAGTCCCACATACTTAAAAAATTCCAAAGGTGCTCTACATTTTCACAACCACCAGTTCCAACCCTGATTAACATGTAAGGCATTTTTATGAACCTTAGGGATCTGGAAACCAATTTGGAAACCTCTGAGATGAATGGTAAATTGAGATTTACATATAGTGCTTTGAGTTATAAACAGATCTATAGGTGAAAACGTTCAGCAAGAAACTGAGTAGAGCGTATGGGAGAGTAGGAGAGAGTTAAGATCTCGATGAAGATTTAAGAGCCATCTGGAAGAAGATGATATTTGAAGCCATGGTAATGGAGAGAATGAGTAGGCAGGAAGACAGAAAAAATACAGAAAAGAAGAGGCCTTTGGGGAATGCCTACATATAGAAGGTGGGTGAAGAGGGGGAAATCAGCCCAGTAGACGAATAATCTAACAAGTAGCAGGAGAATCTGAATAGTATGAAATATTAGAAATCAAGAAAGCAGTTTCAGGAAGAGAAGGCTGATGCAGAATGTCAGATAAACCAGGAAGAAAGATGGGATTGGGAAAAGGTAATTTGTTAGAGCACTAAGAAACTACCAAGAATGTGGCCCTCCAAGGAGCAACTTCAGAATTATGGTGGAGATAGGAAGCAAAGTGCAACTGGGATAAGGAGTGAACAGGTAGAATGTTTACCCTCTTGAAAAGTGTAGAAGTCAAAGAAAAGACAGAAATAAGATAATAACATAAGGGCCTAAGCAGGAGTATGGATAGGTTGCTAAGAAATGTTATGTTAGGTGAAAGTCAAAAACATTTTTATAGCAAGTGGATGCTTATATTCCTTTAGGCCAACCCAGCAGATAAATGAAGACATACCACAGGCTCCCCTCAAGTGGTTCCCAAATTGTTGTAGGGGCAGTTGGCACTGAAGGGCTCAGGAAGTCTCTTCTAGGCTTGAGTGTTGTGATTATGTATCAGGTAAGATCTTAAAGGAGCTCTCTTCCCCAACTGTCCAACAGAGATTATACAACAATAGGGTGAGTGAGTTTGTTTTGCCTATGGGGAGACAGGAAAAGGATCCATCCCAAGACAATGAAAGCATATGGACCATCTGTAGGCTAAGTGACCTTCTGCCAGGATGTGCTAAATTATCTGTTATGATAATTTAGCTCTGCTCAATGTTGTGAGATCACGGTCAGGGTTTATATCCCTTTGTTACAAGACTCATTTCTTTATTTGAGTTGGCATTACATCATATCCAGGGTCAATGGTCTTGTAAATGTTCAACACTGAGCAAAAATAAAGTCAGGAGGGAGTGAGGATGGGTCTGAACAAATTAGCCTACCATGAAAAAATAACTCAAAGTGATGCAGTAGTGGTGGTGAGTCAGAAGAGACACTTTACTCCGTGAAGGACAATACTTTTTATGGATGCCAAGCCCAAGGTGCGAGAAGTTGGAATATACCACATGGGTTTCAGAATCTTGGAAAAGTAATCATAGAGCATATGATGCTAACATTTTGATGATGACAATGGTAGTCACTATCATTTATGGATCCTCTAGTGTGCTCTGGGCTCTTTACATACCTTGTCTCATTTAATACAAATAGAAACCACATAAAGAAGGAATTTCTAAATTTATTTTATATTTAAGGGAAGAGAGATTCACAAGGGTTAAGTAACTAACCAAGGTCACAGGGTTAATGAATGATGGAGCAGGATTACAATTCAAATCTCTCTTATTTATATGTTGGTGGTTCCCTACCAGTCTACACTGCCTGACAGGAGTGTTAGATATAACCCTCCACTCTTTGCGTGCAGGCTGATGGAGGTAGCCCCACTTTACACTTTGAAGGTCAACCTTCCACCAACAGACCAAGTGTTATTTGGCAGCTTTCTGCCTTTGCAGGACTGTCTGCATCACTGGGCTCAGCCCATACTTTATGTGTCCCAGAAAGATCAGCTGTGTAATTGAAATCAAGATACAAAACGATTTCAATCTTGCAGCAGCACCAGAGAAGAGAGCAAATACAGTGAGAAATCCCTGGCACCCTGGGAGGTTCCAGATTAGAGGGGTGATCTTACCCAAATGATGATACCTGAAAGCCAAGACTATTCATATAAGAATTAGATCTATATGGGGGTTTTCCAAATGAGAGGCAGCAGAACTCTGTTTCTTCATACAAGACATTTTTCCCTACCAGAGCCTTGGGAGGGAAGGGAAGGTAAGAGTTCTACCTTGCCTCCTGTGGGCAGGTGTCAGGGCATACTGAGGAGACTTTCATTCAGCATGGTGTGTGGCACATATGATTAATATGAACAGCACAGGAGTCCAGATTAATGGGTAGGATTCAGTTTCCCATCTCTGAAATCCTATCCGTGTATGGTGATTAGGATTTTGGACTTGCTGCCAAGGCTTACTAATTGGTTTCTCCTATGCTGTGCTAGTGTAAATCCCAAGGTTTTACCATGTCAATTTGAGAATTTTGGAAATCTGTACAAATCACTTTAAAGTTTGCTGCCCAGATATATTTGGCTCCTCTTGCCAAAACGGGTCTCCCACAGCACAGTAAGTACTTAAGGGAAAACAAAAGTATCGCATCCTTCTCATTCCTGAATGAATTTCAAGACATTAAATATTTCCTATTCCTTCTCTCTGTGCCTTGAAAGAGAAAAGCGTGGCTTCTTAGTCCTCACCATGCTGATGAGAGCAAAGTTGAGTTTGGGTGCTTGTCTAAATTCAGATCAGGAATGGACACAGTTCTCTGATTCACAGAGAAGCTCGCAGTATCTGGCCAGGTGTGGCCAATCAGGAAGGATAGAGCAGATAAGAAATGAACCAGGCCAGTAGTGTCATAATAGCTGTGACTACATTTCCTCTTCAGTAAAATAAAAAATACCAGTGATATTTTCTGGTACCAACATTCCACGAGTCGACAAACAGGCTGCAAAAAGACAGTGCCTTTCAAATATTCCACTACCTCTTCAGAATAATCAGAAACTTACTGCTTAACTAGAGCAAGACAGGGCTCTACCAACTGGAATTCTTATTGCTGTAGTAAACTAAATAATCTTTGATGTTAAAGATAAACAAATAGTTATAAGTCCATGTTAATATAAATAAATGGGGAAAGGAGACAAACTTCTTTTACAGAAAAATTCCAAATTATTTATATAGATACTCTGCCCTCAAAAAAATGGAGTGTAACTCCTCACTCCTTAATCATGAGTTGCACAGTGATATCCTTCTAAAGAGTACAGTAGGGAAGGGGAGACAAAAGGATAAATTCACAGTGGAGAAACCTGACTTACACTACCTCAGCTGGGTGGTCAAAGTCAACATTAAGAGCAATAAATGATATTGATAGTACGTACCCTTGGTATGATGTGATGAAAATGTCACTTTACACAAACCCATAACAGAATAGTTATGAGGAAAACATCCCACAAATCCCAATAGAGGCATATCCTAAAACATACCTGACCAGTATTCAAAACTGTCAAGGTCATCAAAACCAAAGGAAGTCTGTGCTGTGACCTGAATATCCGTGTCCACCCAAAATTCATATGTTGATATCCTAACCCCTAAGATGATGGTGTCAGGAGGTAGGGCCTTTGGAGGTGATTAGGTCATGAGGTCAAAGCCCCCATGGATAGGATTAGTGGCCTTAGAAAGGAGGCCTGAGAAACCCCTTGTCCCCATCTCCCACCACCATGTAAGGACAGGAAGAAGGAATGTCTATGAGGAAGAAATGGGTCCTCACCAGACACCACATCTGCCAGTGTTTTGCTCTTGGACTTCTCATCCTTTAGAACCACGAGCTATAAATTTGTTGTTTATAGTCACCCAGTCTATGGTATTTTGTTATAGCAGCCCAAACAATCTACTACAGTCTGAGAAATTGTCACAGCCAAGAGGAGAATAAAGAGACATGACAACTGAAGGTAATGGGGTATCTTGGATGAAATCCTGGAAAAGAAAAGGGATATTAGGCAAAAACTAAGAAAACCTGAATAAAATATGGACATTAATTAACAATAACTAATAATAGTATTGTTAATAACTAATTATTAAAAATGAATTAATAATTAGTTGACAATGTATCAATGTATGTATATTAATTGTAACAAATATACTAATGTAAAATGCTAATAATAGGGGAAACTGGTTGAGAGGTATAAGAGAACTTTCTATAATATCATCGTAATTTTTCTGTATATCTAAAACTGTTCTAAAAAATAAAGTCTATTTTAAAAATGAATGAATGAGTAAATAAATAACAAAAATATCATTTTTTAAGATCCAAAAGCAGAGAGTCGTAATGGAAAAAAAATTGATTTTATGTCCCATTACTGGTTCTATGTTAAGGCTGCCTCACCTTTCCAGGGCTCCATTTCCATGTCTGGAAAAGACAACATAATACTTAAATGGAAAAATAAGCATCACATGTACTTGCCATCAAATTGGTACTAACTGAGCAACACTAAGGTGCTCACATGGAAGTAATATTCACTGGGTGCCAGTCATGTGGGAGGGGGCTGGTGGGGGTGGGTAAACTCACAACTAATGGGTGCAGTGCACACTGTATGGGGGAAGGGCACACTTGTAGCCCTGGCTTAGGAGAGACAAAGGCATTATATGTAACCAAAATGTTTGTACCCCTATAATATTCTTAAATTTAAAAAAAGCAAATCACAATAAAGTAAAAAATAAATAAGAAGCACAGCCTTCGATGTCAGACAGTCCTGAATTTGCATTCCAGCTCTGCATTTTACAAGCTCAATGACCTTGAACTTTAGTTTCATCTCCTAAGGATAGTAATGTCTACCCTATAGAGTTAATATGAGGATTAAGCGTGATAGTGTGTTTGGAAGCATTTAGGTAAGTAGAAAACAGTTTAGAAGGGTCGGATATTTGGCACTGGAGGAAACTGGAGCTTTGGCAGGGATAAAACCCTGTGATCGCTTGTATAAACGGAGAGAGATGTGTCAGACATTGTTAGCAGGATGACTGTCCTCAAAGTCAAGTTGCAGAGAAGGCAAGGGCAGTGGGGTTAAAGCTCCACTCTACACAGAGTTCAGGCAATGAGGCTCCTCTCTTGTCTCCTTTGGGCACCCGATCTGATAACCTCCCCTCCTAAGAAGAGCTAGGAGCTAAGAAAATGAAGCAGAGCTGCTAGTCTGGACTCGTAGATGAAGAGGAAGCAGTCGGCCGCACCGTCTTGGACAATCTATAAAGAAATCAACTGACAGTCTTATTTATTTCTGCTGCTTAATGGAGCACATTTTTGTCAGTGGATGTTGAAATCTTCATTCCTTTCAGAAGAATGATTGTTGTGCCTTCCACTTTAGGACTATTCACCTCACATTTAAAATACAGCTTCGGAGGAGAATGAAATCTTTTTCAGAGCATGTAGGGGCTGGACCTTTGGCAGTAATTTTTCTCATATGGCTTCAGAGCTCATCAAAAAATGCACCCCAAGCAGGCCTTGTTCTCTGCCCTCTCTTTCCGTGAGACCAAACGTCCAAGAGCACTAGGCCAGCACTATCCTGAATCCCCCACTGCCAAAAATGCGAAATTCAGAGTGATATCCACTCTCTAAATCCTCTGAGGTTTATCTTACCTGTCTAAAAAACTATCCTCATCCTTTTGAGCTATAATGTGACCCTAAAAAGGCACATTTAGAATCATTTTCAGGAGCATTAGCTCAGCACAAGGGAATATACAGCTTTTATCAATCTTGGTCTAGGATCACAAAGACTTCGGCAATTATGACCCTTTGCATACCAAAAAATGGCAAGAGCAGAGAAGGGCTCTGGAGTCCAAGAAACTGGAGTTAAAATCCTGGTTCTGCCACTTATGAGCTGGGTAGACCTTCGGGCAGGTTGCTTAACATCTCTGAGCCTCAGTTTCCTTATCTACAGAAGGGCAACACAATCTTTACAAGACTCAGGTCAGATGATGAAGGCAAAGAGCCTAGCACCACCCTAGGTTCATGCTCAGCATTCAATAAACAATAAGTTTATCATAAAAAGGGGTTTTAAATGAAATAGAGATGGTCCCAGAAGTCTCTGGGAATTTGCTTAATATGGGAGGAGAAGCAAGATGCAGAAATGGAGCCTAATCACTTGAAGTTAGTTGGTTGAGAAAAAAATTAATTCTTAACGAAATTGTGAATCATCTCAGTTTGTTGCTTGGCCTTGTTCCAAGTATATTCCTCATGGTTTCAATGTTCAAAATGAAATGTAGGCTGCTGCTGAGAACAGAGAGATCAACAGGAGGGCAGTCTGACCAATGCCCACGACCAGTATCAACCAGCAGCCCTCCACCTGCCCCTCAGACACCCTCATGGCCCTAGAAACAGGGTCTCTTCATATACATAATGTCACGATGGAGGCCCATCGGCCCAGAGAGGATCGCATCTGTTCCTACCACAGGTGACACAAGTTCCAGCCACGCTCTTCACAGCACAGCCTGTTCTGTGTGCTCTCCCCACGCAGCCCCTTGCTAGTTCAGGATGTGCATGAAGGCTGGAGGACTCGGGACGGATTGATAACAACTTCAATCTCCTGAGGCTCACTTGTTCCTTTTTTAAAAATTTCATTCTACTTACCAGCTGCTTCTGTTCATAAAAGGCTGGGGAAACGTTAGCACCATATGTCTTCTGGTTATCTGGGTATCTAATGAAAAATGTATTTAAAGGATTTATCAAATCTTAATAGAAAGACTAGCAAAGGCATCGGCCTAAATGAAGAGCCAAAGTTCTGGTTTCCTGCAGATACTTCGAGGCTTCACTTCCTTTTCTTGAGGAAAGCCAGACCCTCCCAGCTCTTCCTCCTCCCATTTCAATTTGCCTCTGGTGCCTGGCATGGAAATTTGCATCTGTACATACTGAGTAGATATGTATTAAATTTAAGGGAACCATGAATGTAAGGGGAACATTGCCCTGAGCTATACAATAAATATAAATATAAAAACTTGACATTAATTTTAAGTTAGAGTTCCTCCTTTAAGTTATAAGAATGTATTTGCTTGTGATGAATAATATAAGCTTATACTTCTAGCTATATTTTGGGAATGGTTTAAAGTGTGGGTTTATGATTTTTTTTTCTTGAGGCATGGGCTTGGATGCCTTGCTTCTAATTTATAAATTAGAGATGACTACCCTCATTTCCCACTTCCGGTGGATGACCATAAACCCCGCTCCTCCCACCAAAAGACTCATATTAACTGCCTATTTTCAGATAATGAAACTACATCCCTTGATTTAAAATCAATAGTTGATCTCAAGGGCTTACTGCGGGGAAAAATGCTTGATACTCTCTCAGCACCGTGTCTGTATCTTTGGCAACTCTTGTAGAATTATAGTTAATTGGTCTCTTGCCTTGTCGTTTTCCCATAAACACTGAAAATTCCTTAAGGGAAGGGGCTGCACCTCTGTGTACACCCCCAGCACTGAGCACATTGTGTGCTGCAAGGCGGCAGGTAGCACTGGGACAGGGGGAGACCTGAGATAGGATTAGATGGTTATTGTAATGGCCAAGGCAAGTGGCAAAGAGATAAAGCAGGTACCCCCCAGGACTACCTTACGGAGAGCACTGGACGTCACAAGAACGACACAGTGGGGGACGAATCAGGTGAACATGGCACCCTGTCCTGTCTTGTCTGAAATCCCCACCATGTGTCATGCTCCGGACTGGGCAGAAAAGCCAGAAATGCCTCCAGAAGTCCACTGTGAAACACTGCATCTACAGCTATCTAGCCCTTGAGCAGCTTACATCCTGTTTTGCTCAGCACCAGCCACAAGACCCTCTGCATGCAAGAAATACTGAGCAAACTAGGTCCTGAGCCCTTCCCTGTCCCAATACACTGCTGCATCAGAAAGACGAGGCCAATCCCACTTCCACCAGGTCTCAATATCACAGACAATCACACCTCTTCTCTTTCCAATTCCAACTGGCCGTTAGCCTGCCAGCCCCACTGCGGTGCTTTATAAATTCAGCTCTCACTGCAGACACGCTGACTGGGGAAAGGGAGCGTGCGCAGCAGAGATCTGGCCTGAGTTAAATGCCTCTCCACTGTTTCTGAGAGTGTGGCATCTCATCTGATGTGAGTTAGCTCCAGCTGCTCACAGTCCCCTGGTAAGAGGAGCGTGTCCCTGCTTCTCAGTCATCCTATTAACTCTGAGTCCCTGTCAGTCAAGCTTCCTGGGCCTTACTTGTTCCAGCTCCAGCAGGGAAATTCACTGTTTAATGCAACTGTGCAAATGGTATATCTGGAAATCCATGTGCTTCCTTTGGCAGCTGTGTTTTCTGATAGCAAATGCAGGGATTGCAGGTTTGTTTGCTCTTATTTTTAAATAATTTGCAGGAGAATATGTGAACTATTTTAAACAAAATGCTATTCAGGTAAGCAATATATAGCCCAGAGGCCAAGGCAATTATAGTTTAGCGAGAAAGGAGTCTAGGTGAGCCTAGCTGAAAATTACACTTAATCAGAAGATGGCAAAAAAGAGAAAACCAAGAGTGACAGTTTTGTTTGTTGACTCAGCAATCCTGAATTAACGATGATATTTATTAAGGATTTTATTTTCCCACACTGAAGATGTTGTGCAAGTTGCAAGAATGGTTTTCCTGAAACCAAAATACTTAAGGGAAATTTCAGTTCTATGCACCATTATACAGCAGAGAATTCTTCACTTCTTTTTAACTTTCAGCTTTTATTTTCATAGTATGCTTCTAGAAGCAGGAAAATACCACTTATTACTTTTCTAGTTTTGGCCCGTATCATATGCCAGCCTATGAATTCTTCTCTCCTGGAAGATACTTGTGGAGTGAAGGTGACGATGGGCTTTTTATCTTGGCATTTTTGAGGTTCTCCTTCCAAGAAGTCATTAGACAGTTATGGGACAGTGGTGGTGATGGTCGGTTCCCTTCTGTTAAAGGGGAGAGGATGCTTGGAAATATTGCAGTTTCTCTCTGAACGATGAATAGATTTTAGATGTTCAAGGACAGTTTTACCTGTATAGAAAACAAAGAAGCAATCCCACTTTGAACACTAAGAGAAACAGAGTTTAGCTCTTCAAAATTTGCCTCTGAAGATTCCTGAAGAAATTCCTGAAGATTATTCAGAAACTGCTAGGATGAACAGCGAGGAGAATGAATAAGGAGACCTTCATCTACATGACAAACTGACAGGGAAATGGATTCCAAAAATAATTAATTGACAGTTAGCGTTAAGTAAGAGACTCATTTAAAGCATTGGAGCCTCCTCCTTTTCCACCTTCTCCTCCCTCACCTTCACATCTCTTCTTTTTTCTCATCTCTTTCCCCTTCCCTCTCTTCACCTTTCATTTAAGGTAACTGGAAGACCATGCAGAAGGCAAAAAATGAGCTCTCTGCTGAGATATTTAAAAATAGCTTTAAAATGGCAAAACACTAAATCTGTAGCTTTTGAAGGGTATGGGGCACGAGCAAAAGTAAATTCCTGAAGATTATTCAGTTACCTTTTTCTGATTGTTTTCTCATACCCTCCCCCTCCCTTGGTCAACCTACCTGTGGGGTGCTGCTTGGGAAGAGGGTCACATAGATGTCACAGCTGCATGGATCAGCCTCTCCCAAGAAGATTTTTCCCCTCAACATCCACTTCTGGGTCGTGCTCTGGCATCTCTTCCCCTGTGCCCAAAGCTCCTCCCACCCCTACTCCCATCCTCTATTGCCTCCTTCATTATTGCTCACCACCTGGATGGAACTCCAGGGCCACAAACCCAGTCCTGGGTGTGGTCTCCTTTCCTGGCATCTGTCCTCCTTTAAGTGCATAACTCCATCATCAAGCTACCAACGTCTGACTCTCAATCCCTCCTAAAAAAAACACCACTGACTGGGTCCCCCAAACCACAATCCCACTTGGAGGCTGTTCTTATTCTAGAAGTTAATCTCTAGCAATTAATTCTTCCTGTGTCCTAAGCTACTTAAGGCTGACTCCCCAGAAGAGCTTAAGCAAAAGGGTCTAGTGCAGGCTTTGACCCTCCAAGTCGGTGTGAGGTGCCAGATGAGGGCTCTGCCTAGTGTTCCAGGCAGTGAACATTAAATCAAGTGCAACAGGAGCATGCCAGGACACTTGCACCCCCCCACACAACACAAGTATTGGTTCCCAGAATCGGTTTGTCATTGACCAGTATTGAAGTAAGAATAGCTCCATCATCTGCACAGGCCCTGCCTCTGGCTTTTCATTCTTATGCAGGATGTGGCCATCTCCTGCTTCCCAATTCCAGGCAACTTCCAGGTCATGTCCTAGGGCTTCTGTTCATTAGGAAGGACAAGAGCTCCCTTAATATCATCGATAATTTGAAAACTGCCATTAAAACAATAAGATATTGTTTTTTTCTCTTTACCAAACTGGAAAGCATTAAAAGTTTGATAATGCACAGTGTGTGTAAGAATGTGAGGAAACAAGTACTTAAATACATTGTTACTGGGAGTATAAATTTGGGTAGTCTCTTTGGAAATCCATCTGGCAGTTTCTCTCAAAATCCAAATTATCCTACATATACAACAACATATATATGCATCAGTGTTTGTAATAACATAAAAATGAAAGCAACATAAAGCTCCACCCAATAGGGCAATGGTTAAATACACTATGGTATATCCCTACAAAGAAATAATATGCAGCTATTTAAAATATAGATATCAATCTACATAACCTAATAGGACATATCTCCAAGATAAAAAGGCATATATAAATACTATAATCTCATATATAAATACTATTTACACACATGAATATATAATCATGTAAATTTTCTGGAAGACTACTGTATCAATCAGTGTCCAGACAGAAAATAATCTACCCTAGTTATTTCAAACAGAGGAACTTAACGCATCTGTTTAATAGACAATGAAAAGGCTGAGATGCTAAACAGAGTAGGGTGAGATAATGCAGGGTTTAGCAAATGCAGGAAGTCCCTACAGTCCCTAGGCTGGAGGAACAGAGGGAGGAGACAGTGTCATAACAGCTCTGGTGCTAGAGCCACCCAAAGGAAGCTGGAAGCATGATGGGTCTCCCCCAGAAGAGATGCATTTGCCTTACAAATGCCACCTGAAGCCAAGGGGAGTTTCTCCCTCTTCCTACCCTGCCGTCTCCCACCACTATATTCCATTGGCTGAAGCTACCTGGAAACCAGAGGATAAACCAGAGGACAGAAGATGACTTCTCTGATATACAGAACACAGAAGAGAAGGATAAAGACTCGATCTAAGAGCAAATAGGCAAATGGCAGTAATGACTGACAGAGTATCACAGTAACTCCTTGACTGTGATTACCTCTTGGGAGTGAAACTTTGAATTTAGAGACAAAGGAAGATTCTTCTTTTGTTCTTGCTGAATATTTTACAAAGTACATATATTATTTTCAACACAATAAATTTTTTAAAATATAATAAGTTATCTTTAAAAGTATGCATTTCCATATTGCATCACCTATGTTTATGATGCTTTGGTGTAAGATCTCTCTCCCTCAAGAGACTAAGATGCCCAGATGGTCAATCTTCCAGTTGCCAAGAGTCCAAAGTTGCCAGAAACAACCACGGGAAACTGCGTAGCTGAGCAGAGGCAAACTTCAGCATAATAAGGGATGTGGTATCTGTACAACTTTAAAACAAGGCAACACCCTCTCTTCTAGGGGGAACAGAAGAAGGTGATCTTCCAATTCCAGGGCCATGGAATGGGTCATGCCCACCAACTGCGGTCACTCCTGTGGTCAGGCTTAGCAACCAGGGCCTTCCAGCTGAGACATTTTAGGGCAGTTTTTATATAAGTAAAACACCTAGGAAAAATTCTCTCTTTGTACATATACACTGCTATAGTTTGGATGTTTGTCTCTTCCAAATCTTATGTTGAAATTTGATCCCCAACGTTGGAGGTGAGGCCTAATGGGAGGTGTTTGGGTCATGAGGGCAGATTCCTCATGAGTGGCTTGGTGCCATCCTGCAGGTAATGGGTAAGTTCTGGCTCTGTCAGTTCCTGAGAGAGCTAGTAGTGTTAAAAAGAGCCTAGCAGCTCCTCTCATTTCTCCTGCTTCCTCTTGCCATGTGATTTCTACACACTCCAGCTCATCTTCGCCTTCTGCAATGAGCAGCAGCAGCCTGACTCCCTCCCCAGAAGCCAAGCAGATGCTGGCGCCATGCTTCTCGTGCAGCCTGCAGAACCATGAGCCAAAAAGCTTCTTTTCTTTATAAATTGCCCAACCTCAGGTCTTCCTCTCTAACAATACTAAATGGATCGAGACAGGCACTAAGAAAGAAATGCATGCTCACTTTTAAGGATGATCATGTGATTACCTGGGATTGCTATGGCTACCTTTTTTGTTTGGGCAACATGCCTTAAAACAAAATATTGGACCTGAAAAAGACTTTGAAATGCATTTTTTTTAAATAACAGCTTTATCGACACAAAATTTATATAACTTAAAATTCAACTTTTTAATGTGTACAAGTCAGTGATTTTTAATATATTTAGAACTGTGCAGCCATCACGACAATCTAATTTGAGAAAATTTTCATCTCCTGCAAAAGAAACCTCATACCCGTCAACAGTCACTCCCTGTTTTCTCTTCTCTTCAGTCCATGACAACGACTAATCTACTTTCTGTCTCTAATGATTTGCATATTCTAGACATTTCGTATAAACAGAATTATACAATATATGGCCTTTTGTGACTGGCTTATTTCACTTAGCATAATGTTTTCAAGGTTCATCCCTGTATAGGATGTTTCAGTGTTTCGTTTCCTTTTATGGATGAATAATATTCTGTTGTATGGCTATACTACATTTTGTTTATCCATTTAGCTTGTTTCCACTTTTATGCTACCATGAATAATGCAGGTATGAAAATTTGTGTACTAGTTTTTGTATGGCCATATGTTTTCAGTGCTCTTGGATGTATATTTAGAAGTGGGAGTGCTGGATCATATGGTAACTTGTATGTTTAACTTTTTGAGAAACTGCAAATTGCTTTCCAAAGCAGCTACAACATTCCCATCAGCAATATATGAAGGTTCCAATTTCTCCACATTTTCACCAATTCTTGTAACAATATTTTGTTGCTTTCAGTGTATAAGTTTTATACTTTTGTTAATTTATTTCTAATTTTTTACTCTTTTTGGATACTAAGTGAAGTTTTCTTTATTTTCTTAGTATTTTAATTACTTTTTAAATTTAATTTTGAATTATTCATTGCTAGCATATAGAAATACAGTTGATATTTGTGTATTGATATTGTACCCTGCCACCTTGCTAACTCATTTATTAGTTTTCAGCTATAAATTTTTAATTACATCTGTACATTTCCCTCTAAATGCTGTTTTCCCTACATCTCAATAATTTTGGAATGGATTGACCCTCTTATTATAAAATATGCTTCTTTTTCTCTAGTCACATTTCTTTTTTGCAAAAGCCTATTTTGTCTGATAGTAGTAAAGCTACTTTAGCTCTCTTTAGAGTATTTGCATGGTATCTTTTTTCATCCTTTTACTTTCAACTTATTTGATCTTTATAGCTAAAATGTGTCTCAAAGTAGGACAGGATGGCATGCACTTATAATCCCAGCTACTCAAGAGTCTGAGGTAGGAGGATTGCTTGAGCCCAGGAGTCCAAGACTAGTCTGGGCAACATAACAAGACCCCGTCTCAAAATATTAAAATTAAAATTAAAAAATATAGTATGCCCCTAACAAAGAGAATATGGTTGCATTGTCCATTTTATTCATTCTGCCAATCTCTGACTTCTGACTGGAGTGTTTAGTCCATATTCATTTAATATAATCACTAACAAGGCAAGATTCATGTCTGTCATATTTAAATTTTTATATATCTTATGGTTTTTTATTCCTATCTTCCTCCATTACTGCTTCTACTGTATTTCATAGACATTTTCTAGTATACCTTCTGAATTCTCTTATTGTTTCTTTTACTATATAATTTTTGAGTTATTATTTTAGTGGCTGCCCCAGTGTATTAAAAATAACATTTTAAAACTTTCTAGTTCAGACAAAAACAAATTAATTTTAATATTATACAAAAACTTTGTTTCAATGTAGCTTTGACCCCACCTCCTTTGTGCTATTATTGTCACACAAATAATATCTTTATATATTATTATAAGCCCATCAACATAGGTTTACAATTATTGTTTTATGCAGTTCTCTTTCAAATCAGGTAGTAGAGAAAAAAAAAGAATTACAAAAAGAAACATCTACACTGTCATTTATATTTATCTATGTAGTTACCTTTGCCAGTACTCTGTAAGTCTTCTTCTGGATTTATGCACCATCTATTGTCCTTTCTTCTCAGCCTGACATACTTCCTTTAGTATTTCTTGTAGGGCACGTCAGCTGGCAACAAATTATCTCAGTTTTTATTTATCTGTGAAGGTCTTAATTTCTTCTTCATTTTTAAATCATAGTTTTGCTGTGCATAGAAATATTGATTGACAGTCTTTTTCTTTTAGCACTTTGAATATGTCATTTCATTGCTCTCTGGTGTCCATGGCTTCTGATTAGAAAAGCAAGCTAGTAATGTCATTGAGAATCCCTTCTACATGATGAGTCACTTTGCTCTTGTCGCTTTCAAGATTCTCTCTTTGTCTTTAGCTTTCAACAGTTTGACTATCATGTGTTTAGGTAAGGATCACTTTGAGTTTGTCCTATTTGGTGTTTGTTGAGTTTATCAGATATGTAGATTGAGATTTTATTAAATGTGGGAAGTTTTTAGTCATTATTTCTTCAAATATTCTTTCTGCTCCTTTTCTTCTTTCCTCTCTTTCTAGGGCTCTCATTATGCACATGTTGGTATGGCTGGTGGTGTCAGTCCTCTGAAGCATCATTCATTTTTCTTCACTCTTTTTTTCTTTTTGTTCCTCTGATTGTACATTCCCTTCAATCGATATATCTTTAAATTCTCTGATTTTTTTTTCTTCTGGCTACTCAAATCTGATGTTGAGTCCATCTAGCAAATTTTATCTTTCAGTTATACTTTTTAATTTCAGAATTTCTATTTGGTTTCTTTTGATAATTCTTATCTCTATTGATATTCTCTATTTAGAAAGACATTGTTCTCATAATTTCTTTTAGCTTTTTAGACATGATTTATTTGGCTCTTTGAAAAAATATAAAATAACTGACTTAAAATCTGTGTGTAGTAAGTCCAATGTCTGGCTTTCTCAGGGCAGTTTCTGTTAATGCTTTTTTCCTGTGTATAGGCTATACTTTCTTTTTTTCTTCAAATGTCTCTTAAGTTTCATTAAAAACTGGACATTTTAAATAATGTGATGTGGCTTCTCTGGAAACAGAATCCCCCCAAGATTTTGTTGTTCTTGTTGGTTTAGTGACTTTTTAAAACTATAGTCAGGTGCCACATAACATTTTGGTCAACAAACAGCATATACAACAGTGGTCCTCACTTAAGATTATACTGCTATATTTTTGCTGTATATTTTATATGTTTAGATATAGTTAGATACACAAATACTTACCATTATGTTACAATTGCCTACAGTATTCAGTACAGTAACATGCTGTATAGGTTTGTAGCCTAGGAGCAATAGGCTATGAGCCTAAGTGTGTAGTAGGCTATACCATGCAGGTTTGTGTACATATACCCACCCTAGGTTGTTCACACAATCATGAAATCACCTAACAATGCATTTCCCAGTCTTTAAGCAACACATGCCTATACTTCTGTAAAGTCGATATTCTTTGTTGTGCATAGCCATTGAAGTCTCTGATTAATTAATTTAGTGGTCAGTTAATGATTGGACAGGGATATTCTTAAGTGCCTTGAACCAATAGGTGTCCCAGTCTTTGCTGAGGGTCTGTGTGTTTGTGTTGTGAAATGCCTTCAATGCTCTAGCAGTCAGTTAACAACTCTCCCTTAGCCTTCACTTCCTGTTTACACAGACACTGAGGATCGACCAGAGGTAAAAATATTAGGGCTTTTCCAGGTCTTTCCTATGTATACACATATCCACACTCATGTGTATGGACTGCTAGATTCCCAGGAATATGTCAGAGCTTTTCAAAGCCCCATGTGAACATCTCATGCTCAAATTTTTTCTTTTAAGTTTTGTCATCTGCCTCTTCTAACCCCAGTTGGAAATACAACCCTGGCCAGTGTTAAGTAATCGATTATTTTTGACAAATATTCACACATAGTAAGCTCTGAGCCAGGTTGAATAAAAACAAGCCCTGGGAATAGAACTTTTTTTAAAAAAATGAGCTTTAAGACATTAAATAGTGTCAAACTTCTGGGTATAAGACTTTTAGGGAGATCTCAACCCATTTCAGTCCCTCTAGTAACTTCTAGGTTGCTGGTTATTATAGCTACTACAGTAGTGGGGGTGTTGTTTTTTAAGACTACTACAGGTCTAGGGAAAAGAAAATGGTATTAAAGCAACTTCAAACACCACAGGCTTACTGTTTTTACCACGATCCAGCTGATTTTATTGAATAAATATTCCTCAGAATGTTGCAATCTTTAATTTTGAGAGTTCTGAAATTTTGATAATTTTTTCCAGTGTTCTCATTGCTTTTCTAGCACAGTGAACTTTCAAAGGTCCTTACTCCATCATTCCAGAAGTGTTTCTCCATCTGGAATGCATCTTGTATCTGATTTTGCATTTTTAACAACCTTCCAAATGCCTCTTTTTATTCCACACTCATAATTTTACATATATTTATTTAAATGGCATTTACATAAAATATATGCTATTATGGAAAGGCTTTTCTCAATAATATCCTGTGAATTTTTCCATATCAATAACAAATCCATCATTTTAAATTGCTGCATTTCACTTAAGGCATATTTGCACATTTTTTTAAAAGGTTACGTTATATTTGATATATGGTACATATATTTAAGTTTATGAAGCTATAACCAAGAAATGAACACCCACAAACTCAATACCCAACTTAAAAATATTAAAACTTTATTTAAAATATTAAATCAAGATGATTAATGTGATATACATTGTGTTCATGGATAGAAAAACTCAACATTCTGAAGATGTCAATTCTACCGAAATTAATCCATGGAGTAAGGCAGTATCAATAAAAATCCCCATGTTTGTTGAGGAACTGACAAGCTGATTTTTTAAATTGACATAAAAGAGCAAAGGCTCAAGAATAGTTGAGAAGATTTGTTCTACTAGATATCAAAATTAATTATAAAGCTGTAATAATAATATGATTTATTGGATAAAAGTAAAACATCACTAAGCATGAGAATAAGATTGACAAAAGTGATGTCTTTAAAATGAAGACCATCTAAAGAGCACCACAAAGAAACTGACAAACAAAGGCTATAAAGTGGAAGATGATATTGATAGGATTGCTCTCTGAGGATCAATTTGGGGAGAATTTGCATCTTTACAATATCGACCTATTTTCTATTAATGTGGTAAATCTCTCCACTTATTTGGCAATATATAATCCCTTTTGATGAAATTTTGTCATTTAATACATAGACAATGCAAAAAATGTGCAGTCAAATTATTAGAAATAACATCACTTAGTAAGGTGACTATTTTTGGTTTTATCTGAAAGTGGAATCGCAGAAAGGGGCTAAGGATGCACGCTGTTTATTTCAAGCAGCCGTGAGATGGCTAAGAAAATGAAATAGAGAGTAAGGAAAAAGTATGTGGAGTTAGTTACTGCTATGGGCAACTGGAGTTTAATATTAATATTAATTTAATTTAGATGGTCACCCATAGTGACCATCTGAAGATCTGTATAAAATGTGACTTAGAATTTAGAATTATTCCTCCAAAGAAGGTAGCTGATGGAGAGAGAGCACAGTATATCCTAGAGACAGGACAATGGCAGTATGTATGAAAGTGTCCACCACTGTAGTGTTGAAATTAGAAGCAGGATGAATGGTGGTGCAGAGCACAAAAGCATCCGCTGCTGTGACCAGATATAAGGCCAATACAAAAAATGGATTTGATTTCTATATATCAGAAATAAACAGAAAAAAATTAAAATATGATTGTTATCAACTTTCTCTCCAGATTAACTCTACCATTATACATTCCCACCAGTAATTTATGAAAATACATATATTCCCAAAGCCCCACGAACAGAATATGTTGTCAGACTTAAGGATTTTTCCATTCTGGTAGTTGAGAAGTGGTATCACAGAGCACCTTTAATTTGCCTTTTTTCTTTTATTATGAGCAAAGTTGATTATCTTTTCATATGAGTAAGAATCATTTGCATTTCTTTTTTTCTGAAACTATCTGTTCTTTTCTTCAGCTCAATTTTTCCATATGACTTTACAGTTTTCACCTCTATCTGTAGAAGCTCTTTATATATTATGGACATTAACTTTTAGTTATTTGCAAATATTCATATTCCAGTTTATTGGGTTTTTAAAGTTTTACTTATGGTGTGTTTTTTTATGATGCAAGATTTTTCTTAATTATTTTTATTCTTTCAAGTCTATAAATTTTTTCACATATTACATCTGAAACTTAAATCTTATTTAGGAACATATTTCCCACTTTGAGCTAATGGAGGAATTCAAAATTTCTCCTAGTATTATATGGTTTAATGTTTTACATTTAAATTCCTGCTTCATTGTGAATTTATCATGGTAATAATTTGAGATAGAGATCTCATTTTATTTCTCTGTGTGACAATTCGTCATAATATCTCCACTTACACAACACTCATCTTTTCCCATTGATTTGAAGTGTCAGTTTTATCATATAGTTAATTTCTGTGTGTAATTCAATCTCTTTATGGATTTTCTATTTTGTTCTATTAGTCTGGCTATTTATACACCTATACCACATCATTTCATTTATGAAAGCATTACTATCTAGTATTAATATATCTATGTCTGTGAATTGCTCTTCTTTTTTCACTATTTTCAGACTATTCTTGCCTGTTTTGTTCTCCTGAATGTGTTTTGTAACCAATTTGCCTATCTAAAAATTTAAAACTCTGATGTCATTTTTATTAAATTATATTAAATTTATAAATAAATGAGGGAGAGCTGACATCTTTATGACATTGTGTCACTCTACATACAAAAAAAATGGTATGTCTTTCAATTTGTTCAAGTCTACATTTTTGTTTTTCATGAGTGTTCACAGTTCATAGTTCTCGCAAATAAATTTTGGCCATTTTGTGCTGTTAATGCCTAAATATTTTGTTTTCTCTGATGTCTTTTCTTCTGCTATATCTTCTCAATAATTGTTTGTATTTATGAAGGTTATGGATTTTTCTATGCTACTGTGTATCTTACAACTTAAAAATTATTCTGTTGTTTGTATAACAGTAATTTTTTCTTTGATTCTTTTGTATTATACAGTCACATAATCATATCATTTGAAAACAGATAATTTTTACCCCTTCTTTCCTATTCTTTTACTTCTTATTATATTCTCTTATCCATTTGCATTGGCCAATAACTCCAAAGAGGATGGATATTTTATACTCTTGCTTTTGACTTTATCAGGGAGGTCTCTACTATTTTCTCTATCACAATGCAGGATTTGGGGCTAAGATATATATTTTACCATGTTAAGGAAGTAACAATGCCTATTTTTTTCTTAAATAGCTTTTCTGTATCTATAGCAATAATCATATGATTCTTTTTCAATTTTGCTGAGCTTCACTTATACGATGGATTATATTAGCAGATTTCTTAATATTGATGCAACTTTGCATGTCCAGACAAAACCCATATCATATTTTAATATGCTGTTTGATTCTGTTTGCTAATATTTAATTTAAGATATTTGCATCGATATTTAAAAGTGAGATTGGCCTGTACTTGGTTGGTTGGTTGATTGCTTGGTTGGTTGGGTTTTAGTGTAATCCTTGATAGGCTTGAAGATTAATGATATACCTGTTTCATAAACAAATTTGGAAGATTTCTTTCCCTTTCTATCCTATGGTATGGTTTATGTAGCATTGGGATTATCTGACCTTTAATGATTTGTTAGCATTTCCCTGTGAAAACATGTGGCCTAGAATTTCAGTATATGTGGAAACATACACTTTATCATGTTCTTCTAGGGTATATAATTTTTCTCAAAGTGACATAATAACAAATATAAAATCTGAACACTTACAGATCTGTTAATGAAATGAACTTTTAATTAAAAAACCTTCTCTAATCTCATATTACTGTACTGGTGAGTACCATCAAACATTTAATAAAGATACAACAATCTTACAAACAATCTTTTAGGGAAAAGACAGTGAGTGACTGTGCACTGGAAAAAATGTATAATCTGCAGTTATTGGTTTTATAGTGTTCTACAACTGTCAGATCATAGTGTTCAAGTCTATGTTCTTAAAATTTTTCTTTGTCTGCTTGTTCAAATAATTACTGACAGAGGAGTTTTTAAATCTCCAATTATTTTTGTGTATTTGTCTATTCTTTTAGTTTTGTCATTTTTCTTTTCATATATTTTGAAGACATATTTTTGGAAGTCAGATGTTTGGATTGTTATGTCTTTTAGATGAAACTTAATATTTTACATTTTGAAGAATCTCTTTTATATGTGGTAATACATTTTGTCTAGAAACTATTTTGTCTGACATTAACATAGCTATATTACCCTTCTTAAAATTAGTATTTGTATGGTATGTATTTTTTCAATTTTTTCATGTTCACCTTAACTGTGTCCTTTTATTTAAGGTGCTACCTCTTATAAGTAGCATACAGTTAGATCTTTTATTTTAAATATATAGTCTAACAATATATATTTTTAAAGAATCCATTTACATTTAGTATAATTTCTGATACGAACAGGTTAATTGAGTTCTTTTAGTGTTCTATTTTAACTATTTATTGGCCTTTTATCTATACCTCTTTGTGTTTTCTTTCACTGTTGCTCTAGAGATTACAATATGAATTCTCGCTCTTCCACAGTCATAGTTTACATTTAATTAACATCATCCCACTTAGCATAAAATATAAAAACATGTAACAATAAAATTCCTTTTAACTTCCTTGCCCTTTGTGTCCTTTTGTTATATATTTTACTTTTAAAAATAGCATAAGTCCCACCATAAATTTTTTATTATTTCTACTTTAAACAATCAAGTCTTTTAAGAATATTTTAATAAATGTTTTTAATGCACATGTTTGCCAGATCTAGTGCTCTATGTTCATTCCTGAAAAGCCATGCTTTCCACTGAAGTCATTTCTCTTCAGCCTAAAGAACTTTCTATTTCTTATAGTGTGTTTCCAATAGCAACAAATCATCCCAGTTTTTGTTTATCTTAAAATTCTTTTATTTCATCTTCATCTTTAAGGCACATTTTTACTGGATATAGAATTTCAAGTGGCAGCATTTTTACTCAAGAATTTAAAGGTCACATTCTATTCTTCTAGCTTCCTTTTGCTTTTAATGAGAAGCCAGTTGTCTTATCAAATATAATGTGTCCTTTTTCTCTAGCTGTTTTTATAATTTTCTTTATCTTTGGTTTTCAGCAGTTTATCTGTGATATAATGGGTGTGGTCTTTGGCTTTATCCTGCTTAACATATCCATTTTTAGGTGGATGTCTTTCATCAATTTTAGAAAAATTTTACCCATTTATTCTACCATATTTTGTATTCTTTCTCTTCTTGCCTCATGGGCTTCCAAATAAACATATATTAAATCATTTAATATTGTGACACAGGTCCCAGATGCTGTTTTGTTTTTTATGCTTGTTTGTTTTAATTTTTACATTGTCTTTTCTCTATTTGCATCAGTCTGGATGATTTATATTTACCTTTCCTTAAGATTACTATTCCTTTCTTATGTACTATCCAATATGCTTGTAAGTCCATTCAATAAATTTTTGATTCTAGATATTTTTTAGTTCTAAAATTTCTATTTAATTCACTTTTATAATTTCTTTCTCTGTTAAATGCCACATTTGTTTGACTAGCTATATCTATTATGTCCTCTAAATTATTTTTATGCAAATAATATTTTTAGAATGGTAATTCTAAACTCTGTAAATTTCAACACTTTAGTATCTCTGGGCCTTCTTCTGTTGACTAATTTTTACCTTGGTTATGTGCCAACAGTCTCTTTCTTCTTATTATATCCAGTAATTTCTTTTTGTATCCTAAACATTGTATACAAGACACTATAGAGACTCTGGATTATTTTATCTTCTTCCAGTGTGGGCTATTTTTGTCTGGCAGATGATAAATTACTGGATTGCTTTGATCCTATAGGTGTTTGATTTTAGGTTCTTTGAGGATTAGTTTAGTTTAGTTTTGAACTTAGCCCTAAATACCTAAAGGCTTCCATGTTAGATAATAGCTCTTACTCCTAGGATATGGTACCTACTCCTAAAACAGAACCTTCCTGTGGTTTTAAATACAATCAGTATGTACACCAAGATTTTTCTATTCTGGCTGGGTCAGAACACCAATACCTCCTCAGTATTGTGCAATCTCTCTTCTATCCCAGTAGCTGTTCTCTGCCATCCCTAAATGCCTCATCCTGCAGCCTTGTCCTGCCGATACACAATTTAGGATTTGGCCAAGAACCTAAGAGAAATCCCTACCCAAATTTCTGAATCTTCTTTGCAGCTCTCCCTTTCTGGTACTCTGCCCTTTGAATTCAGCTGTTGTTTTAGCAACCACAAACTCCAATCTATGATTCCTCTGCCCAGAGAGGCTAATTTTCTCTGCTTGGCTTTCACTGCTAAATTTTGGTTAATGCCCCCTGACGAAAAGCCTGAGTGAATGTAGATATCACCTTGTATGCCTCCCTTCTCTCACAGATTGCAACTTTATGCTATCCAGTGTGCAATGCCTGAAACTATTGTTTCATATGTATATTCTAGTTCATAGTTGTTTACTACAGGAGGTTAAATCTAATGCCAGCTTCTCCATTATGACTGGAACCAAAAGTGCCTATGGTCAGTTGTTCAAAATCTAGATTAGTATTATAATATTGTTTATTTCTGTAATTATTCTTTTTAAAGAATTCTTAAAACATTTGTATTTTATTTTGTTACTTTACAGTATTTTTTATTCTGACCTCTATATTTATACTGTTTCAAAACTCACCTAATGACTTTGCCATTCTTTAAAAATTTTTAGTTTTGAATAATTCATCTCTCAATCAACTAAAGAATGCCTTTGAGTAATTCTTTTTTTCATGCAGTTTACATAACTGACATATTCTATGGCTTTCCATTTAAAAAATATGTCTGTTGCCTTAATATCTGATCATGAATGGCAGCTCTACTGGGTATTTTCTGCTTATGGTGCCTTGTTTTTTAATGGCATTTAGTATTTTAGTAGTATGAAGTCTGCTTGGTTGGTGTCCCACTGAACAAAAATGGCATCTTATTTTGCACCTTGATACTTGTCATCCAAAAATCCACCCAGATGGCTAAATAATATAAAGGAGAGCTTTATTTGGTGATATCAGTTTGCAAACCAGGAAGAGAGTCTCCAGTATGGGCCAAAGGTGATCTCTCATAGAAGAGAGAAAGGGCAGGTTAGGTTTTATGCCCCTCCAGGACCATATTACACAATAGAGTCATACTTATTCAGCAGGTTTGGGGAGAAAGCTATACATATTTGGGGGGGGCAAGCACATGTGCAATAGATAAACCCAAATATAGCATACATCCCATTTCATTTTAGGGTGGGGTTTTAGCATTGAAATGAGGTGGAATTTGGCTCGTTAAGTTGAAAGCTTATAAGCTGTCTGAAACTGACTTGAGGTCTACAATGGCTTATCAAGAAAGAGTGCTTGTAGGACTGTCCTCTGTTCACTCAGAGTTGTAGTGGTCTGTGTTATCAATCAGAGTTAGGAAAGGTCTGATAATTTGCCTGATAGTTCCTCTTGTTTAGGGAGTTTAGCAGGGTGTGGTTTTTCTTGTAGCCATAGGGATTTAGGAAGCTGCCATGCCAGCTAAGCCCTGACCCCTTGGCCTGTGGATAACTTTTGTTTCCTTACTCTTAGGGTCCATCTTAGTTGATACTGGGGCATTTATTTTGGTTTCTCAGATCACATACTCGTGGAATTTTTTCATTATCCTTGAAATTTAAAACGTCTTCCAGGATGCCTGGTTATAGTTCTATTACCATTAATATCACCTAGAATACAGTGGTGCCTTGTAATTTATAGACTTAGCTGGAAATTTTATACCTATTTTAGTGTACATTAATGCAGTGTGTCCCAAAAGTCACCATACATAGGTAAAATGAAAAATTGTAGCTAAATGTACCTTTATTTACAAAATGTTCATTACAAAAATTTTCCTTTGTATGGAGACTTTTGGGATACCCTGTATAATTAATATATATATATATATATCTTATTTAGGAACACCCCAAAACTTATAGGTTAACTCTCCATTTCACAACTTTTGCCACTGTTTTGTTTTCTCTCTCTCTCTTTATATTTCCTTTTCTCCTTTAGTCTCTGAAGCTTTTGAAAGTTTTTCTTCATCTCCATGATTAAATTTTCTAGAGGGTCAATTCTGATTCCTACAGATAATTTACTTCTGCTCTTACGTATTGAAATTCTTTCCATTTTTACCTCATAACTACCTTCTATTTCTGCTGTCCTTTATCCAGGCCATTTTCTCTTTATTATTTGTTACTCTTGCTTCATAAATGTCATGTCTTCATACCTTTTATTGAGAACAGTAAATGGATATTATCTAAATAGTCTGCTATTTCTTGCCATAAATAATTTTTAGAGGTGTACTTTCCCTTTGAGCCTTCAGGTTAATATCACTTTTTGGTGGTATAGAATATTTCATAGACCAAAGTATTCTACTTTTCTTTGCATGTTTGTTTATATTTATGCTTCACTGAGTTGAGATCTGTTCAGATCTAGTGTTGCCAACAGACATGGCAAATTGTGTGTCCTTAAGCTTCTCTTTATTAGGCACTTGGGGTATTAGATAGCTAATCTTGAATCCAAACTTAGAAACATAATAATGAGTATATCCCTAATCCAAATTATGGTGTGTAGCGAGCATTCATCCCTTGTGGTTCTGCTGAAATTTGCTAAAATATTCTTCTTTGCTATTGAACTCTCCATGTTAGGAAATACAATGCATATCCCAGGATGTAAGGAATCAATGTCCATCTTCCTCTCCCCTGTTGTTGTGTACCAAAAGCTGCAGTGCAAAACTGATGTAGGAAGAAATGATTTATTTTCTTGGGTTAAAGCAGGAGGTGGAAACACTAGGGCAATAGAAGATCTCTACTGCTTCAGAAAATATCAATATTTCAAGTAGGGAGTGGCCTACTTGATTAGTACAGCTGTTTTGTTTCTGAGCTCGAGAAGACAGAGAAAATGAGCCAAACCCTTCTCATGCAAAAGTGTCAACATGCATAGCCTAGAAAAGTGTTTTCAATCTAATCCAATCAATTTTTCAATTCCCCTCAAATGCTAACTTATAGTGCACTCTTATTCCTTTCCAGTGCATTTGTAAATTTTATGTATCTTCAAGGATTTTTTGAAGAAAGATCTGGAAAAGAAAGCATGCTGCTCTATTACCTCAATTTCCAGTGATCACTTGTAATAGAATTTTTATGTTTCCATGGTTTTTTACTTCTTCCTACTGACAGTCACTGAATACAATTTTCCACCTGTTTTGCCTTTTAGTTTAGATATATAATGCCAGAAATTAGGGGTAAACAGAAGATTAATGAGAGAGACCTGTATTTGTCAAATTGAAGTTCTAATTCTCAGTGATGGAGAGCCACCTCTGGGAAATAATAAACATAGTAGCATATGCAGAAACCAGTCCTCTATATAGAATCTTCTATCCATCTTCTGACTGGTCAGCAAAATAGAACAAATGAGTACAAAGTTGCAGGAATTTCTTAAAGT
>VBSM01001265.1:64259183-64281278 GCA_008086735.1 Cheirogaleus medius
TTGTGAAGACTAAAAAAGACAAGCTATACAATGCACTTAAATAAAAATAAACAAAATAAATTAGTAAAATCATTGGGAAGAAATGCTAACTATAAGCATTATTGTTGTTGCTGTTACAAAACCACAAAATTATTTTTATATAATTAAGTGAATTATAAAGAAAAAATAAAAACAATGAATATGGTTCTTTTTTACTTAATAATTATAATTTTTTAAAACATTATATCTATGTTATTTTGTCTCTATTTCACAAAATACCAAGCATGATATTCAACCCAGAGCAAAAATCCTATTGCCTTGATAGGCAAAATATGATGGTAATTTTATACCTGGCTCCTTAGACTATAAATTATTAAAAAGTAGAGATTAAATCTAATTAATTGTGCCTATAGCCAAGTCTAGGACTATGCATATATGCAACTCAGTGATCCACTTCCTGAGGTGGACACTTTGTCTATATAATCACATCACTGGAAGAAACTAATCCATCCCTTAGGTATATTTTCAATTCCTACATATGACTCAGTGGAATTTTACAATTTGTGGAATTGGGGTATCCACCATGCCCAGTTGATTAAATATTCACCCAATATTAATTGAGCACTTTCTATGACTCAGGCAATGTGGTAATTGCCAAGGAGACAACCACAGGTCACCACTCCTTATCTTCAAAGATCTCACAGCCTAATAGAGGGAATAGACTGTCATACATCACAGCTCAATATGACAAGTGCTTTAGATACTGTGGAATGAAATTTGGGAACCCCTTGGCTGAATCAACTGGGTCATGGTTAACCTGAAAAGCAAGTAGGAGTTAGCCATGGGATGAGGCCCTGCTTGTAGTTACCTCCACTATGCAGAGTGGTTGACGTCTAGACCCTGGCAACAGACTGCTTGGGTTTGGATTCTTGCTCTGCCAATTATGAGCTCAGTGAGCTTGACCAATCATTTAACCCCTTGGGGCTTTTTCTGTAAAATAAGTATTATAATAGTTTCTAATTAATGAAGTTGTGGGGACCACATGGGTTAAGTAAAGCTTTTAGCAGGTCCTGGTACACAGCAAGCCCTAGTTCAGTGTTAACTTTTATTATCATCTTATTATTGGCTTGTTTTCCCCAGTGGCCTTCCCTGATGTTTCCAATCAAGTTATGATCTTTGTATGCGCTCACATCTCAAGCACATCAGGGCAGCAGTGTTACAGGCATTCAGCGAAGGTTCTGATCAGAGCTCATAAGATCTCAATTAAGTCTTATCTGAGTAATGTGCTGGCCAATGAGGAACCTCAGGTTGAAAAAGAGAAAGAGTTTATTTCTTTAGAAATCCCCTAGATGATTAGAGGCAAACTGTCCTGCTGATTGATGAGAACATAAGAGTTTAGCATGGAGGTTTAGCATGTGTAAAATGACATTAAAGTTGAATTTTTATGTATGACCTTTTTATTACACAAAAATCCATGTTCACTGAAGAAACTCAGAAGTATAGACATCAACAATTTATAAAATCATAATCAGCTGTAATCCCAGTGTCCAGAACAAAAGCACTGTGGCATTTTGATCTAAATGCTTCCAGTCTTTCTTCCACATGTGCATATTCTAATAAAAATGCACCTACCCTTCTACTCACCTCCTTACTAACTCCACACATAATCCCACCCAAGCATCTCTTAGGAAGAGATAGTTTGGCCAGAGTTTAGAATGGCCACTGGGCCATATTTAACCAGTGGACCAAGTTATTATGCCTTAAAGTAAAGCCCCCAAGTCCTCCCCTTTGGCTTACTTCTTTCTATGACTCTGTGCTCTGTGATAAGAAAACAAGGACTACAAAGGTGTGTGCATGTGGATGTGCATGTGTGTGTATGTGTGTGTGTCCCATCTATTCTGTATCTATAACTAAAGAGATAGGTTAGGCCAGAGCAGACTTCAGATTTAGCCATCCTTGATTCAGGATGCCAGCTTCCCTTAAAGGTCTCTGGATATAATGATGTTTTCCTATCTATCTTTTACCAGAGAGCTCACAGGGTGACCTAGATGTTCAGACAGTTATTAGAAAACAACACCATCTCTTATTGTTCCTTGAGTTATCACTCCCTTGGTTAGCAAAAGCATGAGAAAGACACATGATCAACATGGCAGAAACTTCCAATACCTGCATCTCTGACCATAATACCATTACAACAATATCAAATTCTCACCTTTAACCTCTAAAAATATATACAAATAAACCCATTTTTTTAGAAAAACAAAATTGTACTATACATATTACCTTATTAACTACTTATATTAATAACTAACTCTATCATATCTTTTTATATCAATAAATACATATTTAAACACATATCCACTTCTTCACATTTAATTTTTTTACTTATTTTAATTATTTTGTTGGGCAAATATTACTATAATTTCTTGAGCCAATCCTCTATCATTGGAAATTTAATCATTTCCAAATTTTGACTGTTAAAAACAATGTCTCAGTGAAAATCCCTGTACGTGTATCTTTGTAATTGTATCTTCCCCTCACCATGGCAAAAATACAAAATACCCTGCCATCTTTTCTACTAAAGCTTGACTTCCCCATGTCTGTATCCAGGTAGCTAGAAGAATCTCATAACCACTCTGCTTCAGATGAAACCACATGCAGATGGCCTGAGCAGCTTGGAGCTCCACATTGCATAAGTTGGTTCCTCTGGTAGTTAATCTTGAATTTCTAATGGACCCTCTTGAACAGAGGGAATTGCAAAACTGAATTCAGATATAGGATTCAGGCCTAACAATATGAAGCACAATCAACAAGCAGAGAAGCAAAAACCTAATTGGAGCTAATTTAACACACCTGCTGAAATCTTGAGTGTCCAAGTTGCTAGATTTGGGGCAGGTGTGAGGGATAATACTTACTGGACCTCAGAGTCACTCTGGATCTGGCCAGGAGGATTTAGGGAATATTTTAGAAAGTTTTTCAGGATGTGACTAGAGCCACAAACCAAAAGCATTTTTTCCAAATCTATAATATCTCCCTCATAAGTGCAGGTGATTCAAGAAACAATTTTAGGTACTAACATCTTTGAGAGACACCATGAAACCAGAGCTTTCTAACTCTAAAAAACATTTCCATTGAAGCATTGAAGTTGTGTTTAAAATAGAAATTCAGATTTTAAGTAATAATAGTCATCATCATCTTTCAAAATAATAATAATAATCTTTCAAAGACTCATTATATGGGAGAAAGAAAATTTAAAACAAGGCTGATGGCCTCCACAAAGCAAATTGGAGAATACACTAATATACTGGAACTTGAGCAGAAATTCCAGGGACTTGGAGTGCTGTGTATTCTTTCTAGCCTTTATAATAACTTCTTTAAAAAATCCCTATAAGTCACATCTGTAGTCTCTGCTTAGGCATTATCACTTCTTCTTTCCTATTTTCATTCCTTTTCATTTCAGTAACTTCCTAGTCTTCACCTGATAGAATTGTCATTCATATGGGTCTTCCTCCTTCACCATAATTGAAGGCATGTGACCTAGGCTGCCCAATCAAAGTGCCCCATGGTCCTAGAGACAGTGATTGGCCCAGGGGCAGACTCATGACCCAAGCATAGTCATTGACAATCATTTACCAAACACTGGTAGGAAGCTGAGAGAGAATTTCTCTTCTACAGATGCCAGAAGCCTATGGACCATAGTGCTACTAGACGACATCTTAGTCATTACATGGAAAAAGCCTTTTAAGGTACTCAAGTTCTCTTTTAATTACCTCCTTTTGAGGTAAATTCCGATCTCTTGCAAAATAATTCTTATCCAAAAATCCTAGCATCATTTGATTTCTGTAAGAGGTTATGTGACTCTAAAGAAAAGATTAATGTGGAACTGGAAAATTCACCACAATTCAATTTATAAGTTGGATATAACATGAAAATTTGGTTCTGGATTGATTTGTGCATTCTAGTATTATTTTTTTGAGGAATACATTTGACTTCATATTTTACATTTCTTTTTTGGGGGAGAACACTGACCAAACTGAGAGCAATTAAATGCTTCCTTCATTATTCACTCATTCATTATTTATTAATTAATTCAAATTACTACCTGACAAATTTTTCCTTTCCTCAAACTCATTTAATGTTATCTGCTTAATCACATCATTTTTATTCAAATAGCAATCCCAAGTATTACTCTTTTCCTAAAATATTTTTTAAATAATTATAAATATGAGGGAGGGGGAGCCATGGTTCAATGACTATAGATTTTAAGTTCTGCAAGATGAAAAAGTTCTGGAGATGTTTCACAACAATGTGAATAGACTAATGCTACTGAACTGTATGTTTAAAAATGGTTAAGATGGTAAATTTTATATTATGCATTTTTACCACAATAAAAAAGTATAATAATATAAAACAATAAAATTTGTTTTAATACTTTATAGTGTTACAGGCTGAATTTATCTGAGGAAGAAGGATATATTGTTGGGAAAACTTTCTGAAAAGCACCTGGAAGGAAATTTAAACCCTCAGGACCTTGGTGTCATCTTTGCATGAAAGCTTCCAAAATCAGGAAAGCTATTTTGTGTAATAGATAGCAAAGGAGGCGGAGCTACTAGAAGAAATCTAGGACAGAGATGAAAAACAGCAAAATGGCTGGAGGTTGATGCTTTGACCCCTCCCATAAACACATGAAATGCTTGATGCTGGTAAATTCTTTGGGGGGAAATTCATAAAGACATTTCATTACACATCTGGGTCAATGCTGCAGCTCAGAGGAGCACTTAGAATAGCCATTGAGAAGCAAAGTTGAAAAGGTTCCAACTGATCTTTGCATTAAAATGGTTTACAAAGCACTTTCCTATTCACAATCGAATTAGTCTCCATGGTAATTTATAAAAATGCATATTAACATTAGTTCCATTTTATAGGCAAGTTAACTAAGGCCCAGAAAAGCTAGGCGTGTTATCCAAAGTCATGCAATCAGGAATGAATTAGCCTAGTCCTCTGAACAAAGATCCCCTACTTTTCCCACATACATTTCCACATTGTTCTCTACTGAAACTGTGCAAGTCCACAGACTCTCCTCAAAGCCTGAACCTGCCTCCCTAGTGTGAACTAAAATAAAATCCTAAGCTCCCCACTGACTAAAAATACCTGCTCTCAGCCAAGAGGACCCCAGAGAAACCTTAAAACTGAGTTCCCAGCCATGACAGGCTGCTCCCTCCCTTGCTAACAGCCATCAGACTCTTTTTCCTAAGAGCTAAACAGAAACCAATCTTGTGATCTAGAACAGCATTCTTTCCTAATAAAAAGCCACCAGCCATGAAGTGGGTTTAACCAGTCTATGGAGCACACAGAGAAGGTTTTTGTGTCTTTGTTTCACCTTTTGGATACAAAAGGGCAGCCATTTCTGAACATAGACCCCATATAAGGGCAGGAAACTCAATTGAGCAGGCACATGTTTCTCTTTTCATAAATATTTATGACTCCTCCTATAACTTGTTAAATATGTATATTTGGCCATCCATCTCAGTATAAATTCCTATTCCTGTGGTACCTGCCTTGAAGCACATGTTCCTGGCATTTGGCTGGGGCTTACTTTCCAGTCTGTTGGAATGGCCACCCACAGCCTGTAAACCCTTATGAGAAATAAAGCTCTCCTTTCCAAATTTTGAAACTCATTATTTCAGTGTCAGCTCAAACCACACATTTACACCTAATCTCTAATGTGTAAAATTTGGAGATTAGCACAGAAATTATCTAAGACTGAGCTCTTTGAATGCAGGGATCAGACTATGATTCTGTTCATCTTTAAATCCCCAGTGCTAGGTTCCTAGTAGGTATTTTTAATGTTTGTTGAATATATATTGTTTCATTTTTAGGCATTTATGTGACCTCTCATTCCATCCTTGTAGGATATAAAATGGATTTTTTTTTTTTTTGCCAAATGCCACATATCTCCTGGAAAAAAATGAATCATTTCTTGATGGAATTGAATTGATTCCAATTTATTACATTGTTTCCCTGATGTTAGTAGGTTTTAGAGCCCAGGACTTTATTTTACATATTATGTTTTCTCTTTAAGACATTTTCTATCCTTAAGTCTCCTAAAAACAGTGACACAAAGGAGAGTGAATTAATGTCAAATACAATTCTCAGACTACTGAAAATCTGAGGGGCTTCAGTCACCTTCCTTATTATTCTTACCTTCTTAAGCTTAAAGTCCTTGAAGTACATTATGTCACTTGAAAGACATTCAAATAATCATTTTATTCATTTTCTTTTCAAGTAATTATTTAAATAAAAGGCTTTTAAAACTTGGTCTCCTTTGAAAACTTTTGCATTGATAATTCACTGCTTCCAAATAATTCAAAGTACTTGGCTTCTGGTGTGTGTAGGTGGTTGCATTTGTACTCTGTTACTTGGGATATGAGAGAGGTAACTTTTTGTTCTCCATTATGCCAATTGTCAGAAATTAGTCACAAAAATCTAGACAAGGAAATGTAGAAGAGGTGACCAGATATTTCCTTGAGGCATGATGGTGGAGTGAAAAGAATCAAGTTCTTGAGCTCAAGACTTATGACATTAGACCAATCACTTTACCTCTCTCAGCCTCATTTACTTCAGAATAAAAAATAAAGGGTGGGATCATGTATTAAAGCCACCTAAGGGTTTGAGGAGATGCCAGAAGGGACGAAGGTGGGGACCTAAGACAAACATGATGTTTCTTTTCCATCCAGCTCTAAGCAGAACTGGTTGGCCTGTGTCATTATTGATTGGATTTATGGTTAAGACTTACTTTGACCAAAAAAGTATTCCATGCCTGAAAATCTTTGAAAACCACTGATCTACCATCCTTTTATAATCCAACATTCCTCGTCTCTGATCTCACTCTAAAAACTTCTTGTCTAGACTGGGTGTGGTGGCTCACACCTGTAATCTCAACACTTTGGGAGACCAAGGCATGAGGATCACTTGAGGCCAGGAGTTTGAGACCAGCCTGGGCAGAACCCCATCTCTACACACACAAGAAAAATAAGACAAATTAGCTGGACATGGTGATGCATTACTCTAATACCAGCTACTTGGAAGGCTGAGGTAGGAGAACTACTTGAGCCTGGAGTTAGAGGCTACAGTAAGTTATGATCACACCACTGCACTCCACCCAGGGCAACAGAGTGAGACCCCATCCCCCCCCAAAAAAACTTGTCTAAATTTTTCCACTGTACTATTCATAACTATAAGAGGTGTGCCTACCGTTGCAAATTCATGCTGCTTTTGTGGCTTTTCCCTCCAAAGATTTTTGCTTTTATTTTTGTATTTTTTTTGGAGGGAGAGTCTTGCTTTGTCACCCCAGGTAGAATGCAGTGGCATCATCATAGCTCACTGTAACCTCAAACTCCTGGGCTCAAGTGATCCTCCTGCCTCAACTGGGCTCAAGTGATCCTCCTGCCTCAACTGGGACTACAGGTGTGCACCAAGATGCCCGGCTAATTTTTCTATTTTCGGTAGAGACGTGGTCTCACTCTTGCTCAGGCTGATCTTGAATTCCTGACCTCAAGCAATACACCAACCTCAGCCTCCCAAAGTGCTAAGAGTACAGGCATGAGCCCAGCCCCCACTAAGGATTTTTAATAGTATCTGTAGAATAAGTTATAAGCACTTTGACAGGTTCTTTCACATTCATGACCTCATATAATTGACACATATTTGCTGCCCTTTACCAATTTGCCACCACCAAAGCTAGCTACCATAGGAAGTGCAATAGGAATGTATGGAGGCAGTATGGAATGAATAATTTTATTCAAATTTAAAGCAAAACAATGTAGTTATTAAAACGAGCTCAGGCTCTGGAAAAAGGCATATGTTTTTTCCTGTGCTGGTTCTACCACTAATGAATGTAAATTTGGGCAATTTCTTTAACCTTTGAGGATCAGGTTTTTCACCTGCAAGATGAAGAGAATGCCTATTCCTTAGGGTGGCTCTTTGGATTAACAGAAGTATTTAACATGTATAGAGGGTTTACAATATGCAAGGTACTGTTAAGTCTTTTACATGTGCAATATAATTCAATCTTCATGTTAACCAAATGAGGTTATAATCAGCCCCAGTTTACACATGAAGCACAGAGAAGCTTGTCAAAGCCACAAAGCTGTTATGCAGAGGAGCTAGGCTTTTAACCCAAATGATCTAACTCTGGAGTTCACAAACTTAACCACTGCACCATGAGATAATACACAGGCAAGCATCTAACAAACACACTGCCCAAAACTGGCCAGGTGTTCACTAATGACTAATTCCTTTCTCTCTGAGACTCATTCCACTCTCTTTTCTGTGTGGGTAGAGATGTTGAGTAATAAATAACAATACCACCAGCCACAACTAATAGCTTACACTCATGTACACACTATTCATTCTATAACAAAATAAAAATTAAGAAAATAAAGTGTTTATAAGTCAACAGAGAGAAATGTATTGAAGGAGTGGACTTTTGGCTGGACCCTGAAGAAAGGGTGTGTTGGAAAAGACTAAGGAGACAAGTCAGCACTTGAGAAAAACAGACCATGAGCAAAGGTGTGGAGCTGCAGACAAACGTGGAAGCTGGGGAAGGGAGGTACACTGGAGACATGCATGGTTGCTCTGTATGTTTATGGACATACTCGCCTTTAGGCAAATTAAACATATTTTTAAAATTGGATTTTCAGGGAAAAAAATAGCAATAATCATTAAGCTTATAACGTTTCTGCTTCTCAGAAGAAGTAGCTAAAGAGGTTATCTTGAAATAATGAGCTCCCTTCTGGAATTTAACAGTGTTCCATTTTCAGAAAATAAATTAACTTGCATGCTATTTTTAAATATATGATCATTCCTAAAGCTTGTTCTGAAAGCAGAAACCTTTTCCTCCAAAACAAAATATTTTATAAGAATTCGATACATATAACCAACAAGAAAAAGAGAACTGCTCTGGCTGAAGTCAAGATGTTAAGTATAAAGTCCTGGGTAGCAGCCCTGTGGAACCTAGATTAGCAAGCAGGAGCCATTCTAGGAATAACACACCTCTCTGAGTTCAAATGATCGCCAATTTTCTCTGTTCTCAGAAAAATGAAATATCTGATCAGCCTCTCTGGCTAATGTTGGTTGTGTAACGTTACCATTGGCCCAGACTTGATCTCAAACAGCAATTAACAGGTAGTGGAAAGATAGCTGATAGACTCTGCCAACCCAAAGGCAGGTAAAGTTAACGTAAGCCCACGTAGAATGTTGTTTTGTTGAGTAGTATTTTACTTGCCTTTTCAATTTTATTTATTTATTTTGGTATGTGGTATGTTACTTTTCCACACCATTTCTTACATGTTAAAAAAAAAAAAAGACATCCAGAGAGAGTTGGTATAATGCCAGATTGCTTCATGAATGTGGGATAAAGTCAACTGGAGTTTTTCTCTCTGTTATTTTATTGATAAATATGGCTTTCTGGTTTTTTTTTTTTTAATAAGCATGCCCCTTAGGTTCTTTTGTTGACTTTGATTTTGTGCAGAATCACCCACCATATCGAAAGAACAGATGATTAGCATTTGTACAATGTATAACAAAATCAGGCACTTGAGAAATTCAGACCTGTCCAAATGCTAGATTATTAATAACTGATAACAGAAGAGAAGCAATTTCTGTTCCCTAAAAGCAGGTTCCATTGGGTCCTAAAGAAATGCTTCACTAACTGTCTAGTCCTAACAGGATGCTGGTGAAAAATGAAATGAAATGTATAATCTCATCTACCTCCATAAACAGAGTGTAAGCCTATCCATATGTATTCTTTCTTATTTTAATTATTTTTCCAGCTTTATAGAGGTATAATTGACAAATAAAAATTATATATATTTAAGGAATACAACATGATGTTTTGTTATAGTTGTACATTGTGAAATGATTACTGCAAGCTAGTTAACATATTCATCACCTCACATATTTACCTTTGGGTGTGTTTGTGTGTGGTGAGAACATTTAAGATTTTTTTTCTATTAGCAAATTTCAAGTATACGTGACAGAATTATTAACTATAGTTACCATGTGATACATTAGATCTGCAGACTTACTCGCCCTGCATAACTGCAACTGTACCAATGACCAACATCTCCCAATCTCCCCCTTGCAACCATCATTCTACTCTCTGTTTCTGTTGAGTTTGACTTTTTTAGATTCCATATGTAAGTGAGATTATGCAATATTTGTTTTTCTGTGCCTTCCTTATTTCACTTACCATAATGTCCTCCAGGTTCATCCATTGTTCCAAATGACAGGACTTGTTCCTATTTAAAAATTATTATTTAATTTACAAATATCAATTATGTCCATTTATGGTTTACAATGTGATGTTTTGAAATATGTATATTGTGGAATGGCTAAATAAAATTAATTAACATATGCATTACCTCACATACTTATTTTTTTTCATTTATTTTTTACTTATTTTTCATGATGAGAACACTGAAAATATATTCTCTTAGGAATTTTAAGTTTATGCCATTTTAAATTGCATATAATTCACACAAAGTAATATACACTGTTGTGTTATATAGATTTAAGTATACACTATTTTCAACTACAGTCATCATGTTTTACAATAGGTCTCTTGAACTTATTTCTTCTAACTGAAATTTTGTATCTTTTGACTAACATCTCTGCAATCTCCTCCCGACTCCACCCAGCACCTGTCAACCCCCATTCTAGTCTCTGCTCCCATGAGTCCAACTTTCTTAGATTCCACATATAAGTGAGATCATGTGGTATTTGTCTTTCTGTGTTTGTCTTATCTCACTCAACATAATGTGTCATGTTCATCCATATTGTCCCAATAAGACTGATTCCATTGTGTCTATACACCACATTTTCTTTATCCATTTATCCACTGATGGACACTTAGGTTGATTCCATATCTTGGCTATTGTGAATAATGCTGCAATGAACATGGAAGTGCTGTTATTTCTTCAAAGTAGTGGTTTCATTTCCTTTGGATATATACCCAGTAGTGGGATTGCTGGGTCATATGGTAGTTCTATTTTTAATTTTTTTAAGAAACCTCATACAATTTTCCATAATAACTACACCAATTTACATTTCCACCAACAGTGTACAAGGGTTCTACATCCTCACCAATACTTGCTAACTTTTGTCTTTTTGATAACAGCCATTCTTAACAGGCATGAGATGATATTTCATTGTGATTTTGATTTGCATTTCCATAACAATCAGTGATGTTGAACATCTTTCCATATACCTATTGGGAATTTTTATATATTCTTTAGAAAAATGTCTTTTCAGATCCCATGCCCATTTTTTAACAGGGCTGTTTTCTTGTTATTGAGTTGTATTAGTTCCTTATTTATGAGAGGTCTTCTAAAAGTTCATGAAAAATTCATATGAAAAAACTATGCATGGATTTCAAAATTGTTTTGCACCAAAATAAACTTGTACTAATTTGTTATAACATATCTGAACAGGATCTAGTTTGAAGCACTAAGGATGAGATATCAGTTTGAAAAGCATCCCTATCAGAGCAACATGAATTCTGCTAAAATTGAGGCAAGAACAAACATCAAATTTATGATGAAGCTTAGATGAAAGAATGGTAAAATCACTGATGCCTTACAAAAAGATTAATGGATAATGCCCCAAAGAAATCATCATTTTATGAATGGATAACTCATCTTAGGAAGGGATGAGACAATATTGAAGATGAAGCCCCTAGTGGAAGACCATCCACATCAACTTCCAAGGAAAAAAATTAATCTTGTTTGTGCCCTAATTGGAGAGGACCAATGATTAACAGCAGAAACAATAGCCAACACCATAAACATCTAAATTGGTTCAGCTTACATGATTCTAACTGAAAAAATAAAGTTGAGAAAACTTTCCACTTGATGGGTGTCAAAACCATTGCACCCAGATCAGCTGCAGATAAGAGCAGAGAATTCAGTGGAAATTTTAAACAAATGGGATGAAGATCCTGAAGCATTCCTTTGAAGAACTGTAACAGGAAATGAACCACAGCTTTACTAGTATGATCCTGAAGACACAGCACAATCAAAGCAATGGTTACCAAGAGGTGGAAGTGGTCTAGTCAAAGCTAAAGTGGACCGGTCAAGAGCAAAGGTCATGGCGATAGTTTTTAGGATGCTCAAAGCATTTTACTTGATGACTTTCTGAAGGGTCAATGAATACTAACATCCGATGATTATGAGAGTGTTTTGAGAAAATAGCCAAAGCTTTAGCTAAGAACAAAACAAAACAAAACAAATAAAACCACCCAGGAAATCTTCACCAGAGAGTCCTTCTCCACCACAACAATACTCCTGTTCATCCCTCTCATCAAACAAGGGCAGTTTTGCAAGAGTTTTATTGAGAAATCATTAGGCATCCACCTTAAGGTCCTGATTTGGCTCCTTCTGACTTTTTTTTTGTTTCCTATTCTTAGAAAATCTTTAAAACACACCCATTTTTCTTCAGTTAATAATGTAAATAAAAAAGACAGCATTGACATGGTTAAATTCCCAGGATCCTCAGTTTTTTAGGGATGGACTTAATGGCTGGTATCATTGTTTACAAAAGTGTCTTGATGGAGGTTCTGCTGAGAAATTAAGTTTATATTCTTTATTTTTATCTTTTAATTCCATTTTTCTCTTTTCAAGTTCCTTGAGGTATAAAAGTGAGGCTATTTATTTGAGAGCTTCCTTTTTTCTCAATGTAGGTGGTTGTTACTATAAAAATTCTTTTTCAAATTGCTTTTGCTATATCCCATAAATTTTTGTGTGTTCTGTTTCCATTTTTGTTTGTCTCATATCTGTTTCATGGGGGGTTCTCCAGAGAAAAGGAACTAATAGGCTAGATATAAATATATAAGATGAGATTTATTAAGGGAATTAATTCATGTGATTATGGAGGCCAGGAGGTCCCACAATATGCCATCTGGAAGGTGGAGACACAGGAAAGCTGGTGGTATGATTCAGTCCAAATTCGAAGACCTGAGAATGGGCAGTGGGGAGGGTACCAATTTAAGTCCACAGTCTGAAGGCCCAAGAACCAATAGTTTCAATATCTAAAGGGAAGAGAAATTGTATGTCCCAGCTCTAGAAAATAAAGCAAATTTTCCCTTCTTCCACTTTTTTCAGGCAGGCCCTCAATGGATTGGATAATGATGGCCCACAATGGTGAGGGCAGATCTTATTAACTGGGTCTTCTGATTCAAATGCTAATCTCTTCTAGAAACATCTTCATACATACATAAACAATAATGTTTTATCACCTATCTGAGTATCCCTTAACCCAGTGAAGTTGATACATAAAATTAACCATCACATCTCAAGAGATTTTTGTTTCTTTTTTATTTCTTCTTTCACCCATTAGTTATTCAGCAGTGTGTTTTTTACTTTCCACATATTTGTGAATTTTCCAATTTTTTTCCACTATTGATTTCTAATTTCATAACACTATGGTCAGAGAAGATACTTGATATAATCTCAATCTTCTTAAATTTGTTACTTTTCTCATGGCCTAACATGTGATCTATCCTGGAGAATGTTTTCTGTGCACTTGAAAAGATTCCTTTTTTTCTTTCTTCCTCTTGCTGCCTTCCATTGTAATTTGATAATTTTTTATAGAAGTATGCTTTGATTCCTTTCTCTTTCATGTATCTACTACATTTTTTCTTTACCATGAGAATTACACAAAACATCTTATAGTTATAACAGTCTATTCTAAGTGACAATAATTTACCTTTGACCTAATACAAAAACTTTACACTTTAACTTCTTCTCCATCCCACATTTGATGTTACTGATGTCATAATTTTCATCTTTTTATATTGTGCATCCATTAACAAATTATTATAGCTATTGTAGTTATTTTTAATACTTTTGTTCTTTAACTTTTATACTGCCATTACAATATTAGAGCATTCTCTATTTGACTAAATTCCTACCTTTACAGTAAGTTTTATACTTTCAGATGTTTTCTTGTTGTTAGTGTTCCTTTGCTTCAACTCAAAGAACTCCCTTAACATACATTATAAAGGAAGATCTAGTGGTGATGAATTCCCTCAGCTTTTGTTTGTCTGGTAAAGTCCTTATCTCACCTTCACTTCTGCAGGTGGTTTTGCTAAGTATAGTATTCTTGGTTAACAGGTTTTTTTTTCTTCAGGATTCTGAATATATCGTGCCACTCTTTCCAGGCCTGCAAGGTTTCTGCTGAGGAATCCACTGATAATTTTATAACAATTCCCTTGTATGTGATGAATCACTTTTGTCTTGCTAATTTTAAAATTTTCTGTCTTTGACTGTGGAGAATTTGATTATAATGTGCCTCAGGGAAGATCTCTTTATGTTTATCCTATTTGGGGTTCTTTGGGATCCATAAATCTGGATATTTATTTCTCTCTCCAGATTGTTGAAGTTTTCTGTCACTATTTCTTTAAATAAGCTTTCTGCCACCTTCCTCCTTTCTCTGCTCCTTCTAGAATTCTCATAATGCATATATTGGTTCACTTGACATATCCCATATGTCCTATAGGCTTTCTTCACTCTTTTTCATTCTTTTCTTTTTGTTCTTCTCACTGGGTAATTTCAAGTGATTGTGTTCAAGCTCACTGATTATCTCTTTTGTTTGATCAAATCTGCTGTTGAAGCTCTCTATGGAATTTTTTAGTTCAGTCATTCTATCTTTCAACTTCAGAATTTCTGTTTGGTTCTTTTCTGTGGTTTCTATCTCTTTGTTGAAGTTTTATTTTTGTTCATTTATTCTTTTTCTGATTTCATATAGTTGTCTTTGTTCTATTGTAGCTCACTGAACTTATTTAAAATACTTATTTTAAATTTTTTGTTAGGCAGTTTATAGCTCTCCATTTTGGGGGGGGGTTGGTTATTGAACCTTTATTTTGTTCCTTCAGTGGTATTATGCTTCCATGATTATTCATGATCCTTGCATTTTTGTGTTGGTGCCTGTGCATTTGAAGAAGCAAAGACCTCTTCCAGTCTTTCAGACTGGCTTCAGCAGGGAAAATTCTTTGCCAGCCAACACATCCAGAGATTCTGGGTAGTCTGGCTGGTGAGGCCCACAAGTGGGTTTGTTGCTGGGGTCTTCAGGTATGCTGGCCTGGTGCCTGGGTCTAAGGGGATGGCTCTGGAGCTAGTCTCACTCAGGTGAGCCTGAGCCTGGGTCCACATGGGCAAGCCTGGTGCCTTATCTACCTCCAAAAGAATGATTGTAAGCCCATTCACATAGGAGTTCTTAAATTAGCTATGCAGTATTTTTCAACATGGTGGAAACTGATGAAGAAATAACCCTTTCCTATTCCCCAAGAGAGTATTTCTGTTTTGCTTTTTTATTACAAGAAGCTAATTACGTTTTAAAAACAAGAGATCATCAAAAGTGTATAGATTTTTATTCAACTCCTACACAGAAAAACAATGAGACAGTAAGAGTATGGAGATAGAGGGAGAAAAAAAAAAGATAATTATTCCAATACTGAATAAAAGAGTTTTGTTAATACATTCCCCCAATAATTCCTTAGAATGTGGAATATAACTGACTGGGAGACATGAGTAGAAAAATTACTTTTCCTGTTGTCCCAACAAAGCAAGGAAAGTTGGCATTTTTCAACAGGAATGTTATTAAGAAAGCAACACACAAAAGAAAATGCAAGATGAATTTACAGAGCACACATATCTTAATCCATTATATACTATGTTTTCTCTGTCTGCATCAACCCAAGCATGAAAATGGCATCCTCTTTATGTGATTCAGGCAGCCCACCCAGAGAGAGGCACTTAAATATGCATTTCAGGTCTTGATCGCTCAGCAACCCTACAGGGTAAAATACTCACTGTTAGGCTCAATTTCTCAGAGAATTTTAAGTGATTTTCCAAAGGTCTCACAAAAAATGGCTAAGCTAGATCTGAAAAAAGAAATCTTCCAGATTCTCACCTTTCTGCTCATCAACTATCAAAGGATGCTCTAGATCTTAAGTTTCTTATGTACCATGGAGATTCAGACCCATCTGGTGAGCCAGTGGCCTAGAGGAGAGATTGAACAACCTTCTGGGAAAGTGTTTAAAGAATTCAAAGGCTCGAGACATGTGCAAGTTATGTACACTATAGGGTACAAACTTTCCTGGGAAAACATAAATTGTGAAATATGGCATAAAAGAGTAATTCTCACAAGATTGGGTATAAAGTCTTTAAATAAAAACTCTGATCTGTGGAAGTCTGGGAGAATGTAGTGGCATTGCCTAAGAATCATCATGATTTCTGCATCTTCAATGCAAACAGGATTTCATTTTCAGCTCAGTATCTGAGTTGAAACCTCCCTGAGGCTAAACAATGACCTAGACAAAGAGGAAGAAGCAACCTATGAAAAGAAAACACAGAACACTCAGATTATAGCTCAGAGTTGTAGGATCCAGACTCTAAGAGAGCCATTTCCATAGTTACAAGTAACATGGGGACCCAGCATTCTGCAGACTACATGAAATAAAAAGAAAAGCAACATCTCATGAGGATGTCATTAACGATGGCACTTTGAATTCTTTGTTTCCCTTTTGTCATCCTCAACAATTTAATACAGTGAGTGTGGACATTCAACTCACTCAGCCATTCTAAAAGAGCTTTCAGAAAGAGCTTTGTCCACAACTGGCAGGGGGTGTCAAAGAAGGTCAGTGACCACTTTTGAAGCAGGAATGTGGACAATAATAATTCAAACAAGAAAGCTCCTAGTAGAAGTGAAATCAGCATAGATGGTCTGGCAGTCCACCAGGAAATTGTCCTCTCAAAGCAAAATTTGGAGATTTCTACAGTGGTATAACATAGGTCCCTGGAACCTTAAATCCCTAGGCTTAAGCAATCCTCCTGCCTCAACCTCCAAAATAGCTGGGACTATAGGTGCATACCACCACAACTTGCTAATTTTCTTATTTTTTGTAGAGACAGGGTCTTGCTATGTTGCTCAGGCCGGTCTCAAACTCCTGGCCTCAAGCAATCCTCCTGCCTCAACCTCCCAAAGTGCTAGGATTATAGGTATGAGCCACTGAATCTGGCCCTAAATTGCATTTCTTAAGGAAGATAGCTTCTCTATATCCTAGTTTCAAACCTGACACATTTTGAAAGGTTGGATTACTTGGAATGAAATAATCTGATAATATTTGAGACAGTACAATGCAAAATTAGGCTTTATTCTTATGATTAACAACACACTGTGCTTCATACATATGATATAGTGCGCATCTCTGGCCCTGAAACAAGAAGTCATGGAAAAAGAGGGAAGAATGAGAGGGAGGATGATGTCACTCAAACATACATGCATACAACCAGGGATCTGATACAAAAGGCCTAGATTGAGGTCACAGTGTGTGGGGTGTGCAGTAGGGAAAGCAGCGATGCTAACACCATCCTGATTCCAAGGGCTGACAAAGTAGAAGGGTCAAGAATACAAAGTACATCTTAGTCTAGCCAGTGCAAGACCTGGAGAGCTACTCTAGAGGCTTCAGGACCAGCCCATCTAGAGGAAGCTGTGAGGCAAGGAAAGAGAGTGATCTGTGGTGTTGGCTTAATATGTGCTTGCACTGTGCAGTACCACATACTGGAAAAGGTTACCACCAAGCCATCCATGATCCCTTTGCTTGTTGTCTTTTGCTGCCTCCTAAGCAGCACCCCGTACCAGAAGTTGGGGCCCTCAAGCAATTTCCTGGTGTGTTCTACCTGCCCTCCCCACAAAGTTTACTTATGACCTTTTCCTGATCTTTTTCTCCTCCTTTTCCTCAAGGTCTTCCTGGGTGATAGCTAATGTCTTCAAGGATTTGATGGATTTTAATGTACTGTTGAGTTTCCCTTCTCAGACTACACCTCAATAACACCTTGACCTGCCAGGAGCTTTGAAGGTCTTTAGTTCTGAAGCAATTTTTCACCCAGTAATAAATGAAGAGATAGAAGAACGTGGCTGCTCAAATCAATCTAAATTGCCTAGGACATAGGTTTAAAACCTTGGAGGATTGGGAGTCTTTGAGGTTTTTTTGTGGTTTGTTTTTAACACGATAGAAAAGGCCATTAGAATCATTAGCCTCACTTAACACTAGATTTCCAGCCCATCTCTGGAAACTTCTGCCCCCTTCTTCTCTCTAGCCTTTGGCTCATTCTTATCAAGCTCTCATCTCCACAGTGGTGATTTTCTTTTGTTTTTGTTTTGCTTTTGCCTTTGTATTTGCAAAAACAAAACAAATACCACACAAAAACTCACAGGAACATGTTTGTTTTATAAAGTTTACCTTCTTGCAAACATGGGCGGCAAAAGAGTCAACCAAACAAAAAGAGATCAGTTAGGAATCTGTCTTTGTGCAGGTAGAAGTGTAGTGTAGAATTTTAATCACTGATGCAAGCAGGGTATGCCGAGCCTTCTTGCTATAACGCTGTATAGTATAACAAGCTTGTTGAAACTATTGCATAATGAGGATTAAATTAGAATATAGCTAGTTATCTACCCAGATTTCCCTCCATGCAATGAATATGAGATGCAAAGAGGTAGAGGTGATATAATTTGACACTTAGACTGATGTTTTTAGAATGAGAATGGCTTCTAAAATCTACTCTAAAAAAATAATACTTAAAATCATGAAATGGCTATAAAATTTTATATTCACGAAGCACCAAGAATTCAGGCTCCAAAGAGGATCCTTTTAACCTAAAAAACAAGAAGAAGAAACAAGATTGCATTTTTCTTTCAGGGGAAGTTGAGAAAGTCAAGTGATGAAGCCAAGTCTGGGAGCTGTCCCAGATGAAGCACTTGCTCAACTCTCTTGTCTATATAATCCCCGGGTGTAGATTCCTCTCCTCTCAGACTACAGGAGAGGAAATGAAGAGTCCTAAGAATCAGGAAGCATGATCAAAAGGGAAAAAGAAAGATCTGTAAGTATGAGGAAATATGACAAATGTTATTTTATTTTTACTTGCCCCTAGAATGAGTGACGCAATCTGAGAGGTGTGATTTTTCTTCTCTGAGATTATTCAATATCCCACTGTCAGATTTATCTTCCTCAGGAAAAGTTCTGATCATATCAGGTATAAATCAAGAAAGCTTTCAGGCTACACAAACTACATCCTTCTAATTACATTTAGAAAAATCCATCCTCCTCAAATTCTGTCTCATTTTATATTCACTGGGGAAAGAAATGAAAGGAAATTAATGGAATTGAGGAAATGAAGACAATATTTGTGAGACCCGAAATATCCCAAGCATTCAAAAATACTGGGTATTTATCAAACATCACACCTTACTCAATTTCACCTGGAATTCAGTTTCTAAGAAAAATGAAATCCTACTACCATCCAGCAACACTGTTATTCCTAAAGTGTCTGATCTGATTTAGGGATGTCAACTGTTTGAGATCCAATGCCTCCCTTTTAATGCAAATATTTTCTACGGCCCCTCTAGCTCTCCAGACAGAAAAATCAAAGATAATCTATGTACATAATTTAAAGGTAGGTAAAAAAGAATTTATAATAACATAAAACACTTCTAATATTTAAAAGTCACTTGAAATACGGGACAAATCTTTGCTGTGTGAACTCTACCCCACAGTGCAGGCTGTCTGACACCCCAGCTCAGATCTCTACATTGCCAATGGCACTCCTCCTCCATCATCATGACAACCAAATCCTCCCCAGTGCATTTCTGGAAGGTCCCTACCAGCTTATGGAGAACTACTGATCTAGCTGGTTTGCAAGAACCGTTAGTAACAACAGGATAAACTTGGAAATCAGCTCTGCCATCCTTGGATGGAAGCCCCATTCTGCAAGGAAAGGCACTCAACATTATTCAATCACTATATCTCTTGCTCTAACTTCTAAACTCATCTTGTCTCTTAGTTAGCTCTGGATAAGTTTTTAAAAATAATGTCAATAGTAAATGCAAATATCAGCATGAAAAATATAACTTCAGCTAGTAAATATCATATTAACCATTAATAAGAGAATAGTTAAATTTTAGGAGACTTTTTATTCTTGTTCACCAGTGTGGCTTAGGGCTAGCACAAGGCCTGATACATAGTAGGAACTCAATAATTACTTGTTAAATGAATGACTGAATCAATGGAATATTATTTAGGCATAAAAATATATTTATTGATATAATAAAATCCTTATTTATTGATATAAAAATCTATTATATATTAAGTGAAAAATGTCACAAAACAGAAGAATATAATCTATACTTCTGTCTTTAACAGTTTTCCTATTTATTCTGAGAAATTGCACACCAAAATGGTAGCAGTGTTTGTCTCTTAGTAAGGGGATTATGATTGAGCTTTGCTTTACTCTTTGTAATTTACTGAATTTCCCTCCATCTTTTTGCAAAAAGTATGTGCTACTTTTATAAACAGAAAAAAAAAGAATAATAACACTTCTTTAATGAGACACTAATGAGTAGCTAAATGGCCAAAGGCAAAGAGGAAAAAATAGTAAAAAAGGGTAAAAATTATTCATTCACAAACAGATCTTTTGACCCAGTCCAGAATTGGCTGTTACACAAATAAACTTCTGAAAATTATACTGAAATTATATATAGTTAACATTTTTGCTTTCTCATTAGCTAATTATCTCTCTGCCTGCCTTTTGTATCCACTTTGGTTACCATAAGAGCTGGTCTTACCACTATAATTTCACCACTAAGAATTTATTATTGCTAGTCTATAGTAATTGACAATTTCCAACAGGTTTGACCATCTTGGTTTAAAAACAGAATGCTGAAGTTTGAATATTTTTATCCCTTGAAGTTACTTTTCTGTGTATTTTAGAGCTTCCCTGTAACATAAGTTAATCAATATCTTTATCCTTATTTACAATGAAAGAAGTATGAGAACTAAATCCAAGAGCTTTCTGGCAACGCAATGGTTAAAATTCCCTAGGAGTTGCTGCCTATTTCCCCGCAAATGAAAACTGAACTGCATGACTTAGCTTGTAGGTTGAGGGGAAAGTGTAATTAGTATGAAATGACAAGTCAACTATGAAGAAACTGTAGCAAGTGAATTTGCATTTGAAGAACTCATCTATTAAAAGTTGCATGCACAGTGTATAAAACAGGACTGGATTTAACTCTTTGAGTTACCGGCCTGTTGAACATTGCAGTGAAAGAGTGAACTGGAACATTCAAGGAAGATGCATTTTCTTTGTAAAAATCAGAATCTTAACTGAAATTTTCAGTGCATCATGCCACACAAGGACAGCTTGAGAGCAACAAATGCTGTTCTCCGTCTGTCAGCAAAAGCAGTGTTTTGACAGTTCACGGCATATTTTGCAGGTCTGCTGAGACCTCCGGGATTATATTAAAGGAAGGATTTAGTCTTGTTTCTATGGAAACTATAACTACTCTGTAAGCCTGTTAAACAAGACAGTTTGCAATATGGTATCTTATTCAAGATGAATAGTCTTTGCAATATATCATTGATAAATTTTTCTATCTGGATTTTAACATCTGCCTGAGAAAATTCTAAATCTGTGATGACTCCACAAGAAAAGGATCAGCTAGCCACAGTGCAAACAAGTTCCACTGCACTCCGGGTCATCTGCTGGGAAATCAGAATGGCCTCTACCTTGAAACAAAAGAAATTCTGCACAGAACCCTGGAATGACATTTTAACTTTGAATAACTAATGACACACTGTACCTTAACTAGCTTTTATTTGCATTTCTTTTAATTTCTCAGTTTTCTTTACCACAAAGAGATTAGTGCATTTAAAATTAATTAGTTTAAGGCTTAAGAAACAGAAAATATGTGTTGTTTCATCTACCTACTAGCTGAGAATATTTATGCACATGCACTAGACTATATCTTTTACTGTTTTGTCACCAGCACTTATCATAATGCCCAACATAGAGGCTAAAAAGAAATAATATTAGCATGATAACAATAGCAACCAACATTTTTATTGAGCAACAGCTATGTTAAAAAATATTGTGCTTAATATTTTACATGAGTTAGGCCGGGCACGGTGGCTCACGCCTGTAATCCTAGCACGCTGGGAGGCTGAGGCGAGCGGATAGCTCAAGGTCAGGAGTTTGAAACCAGCCTGAGCAAGAGCGAGACCCC
>VBSM01001265.1:64281378-64298096 GCA_008086735.1 Cheirogaleus medius
GGATACTTTGATTAGGCCCAATGCACAAGCAAACTGAAGATTAGTGAGGCTAGGAAAGTTGGCTAGTGTCATATAGCTAGTAAAATAGCAAAAATGGAGGCAGGGCGTGGTGGCTCATGCCTGTAGTCCTAACACTCTGGGAGACCAAAGCAGGAGGATCACTTGAGGTCAGGAGTTCGAAACCAGCCTGAGCAAGAGCGAGACCCTGTCTCTACTAAAAATAGAAAGAAATTAGCTGGACAACTAAGAATATATAGAAAAAATTAATTATCCGGGCATGGTGGCACATGCCTGTAGTCCCAGCTACTCGGAAGGCTGAGGCAGTAGGATTGTTTAAGTTCAGGAGTTTGAGGTTGCTGTGAGCTAGGCTGACACCACGGCACTCTAGCTCAGGCAACAGAGCAAGACTCTGTCTCAAAAAGAAAAGTAGCAAAAATGGAATTAAAAGTTTGGTCTATCTGATTCCCAATCCTGTGATCCTGACACTGTGCTATTCTGCATATTGCTAAATGAATGAATAATTAATTAATGATGTAACTCCTCTGAGCCTTTGTTTCCTCACCTCTAAAACAAATGGAAATGACCCCTACCTCACAGGACACTGGTATTGAGTCTGTGGTTTACTTAATAAGTCTTAAGAGCTATAAAAATTTTAGCACTGATATTAATTATTATTGGCTCTCTGCTTTTTCAAACCAGATATTATCTGCATACAACAAAAGAACAGTGTTTGAACTTCTCTTTCTTTTTTTGCATGTGGGTAAGTTGCTTTTAATAGCAATGTCTTGAGAACATCACATAAACAGTGAATTGCAAAGAAATATTAATATAAGTTGGACATTAGCCCTAATGGCAAAGTAGTTGTTTTATAAATTATTTTATTTTATCTGTGTACCAGTACCCGCAGATCTGAAGACTAGAAAGTCTCCATAAAACTGAGAGCATCCTTTAGTCAAAGCTGGTTAACATTGCAAAGCAAAGGGGGACCAAACTGCTGCTGTATTCATTGTGGAAGAACTGGGTTCATGCTGATTACAAAAGCTCAAGACAGAGCTGTGAATAGTGATCCCATGAGCACCTAGACGACATTTGTTAATTACTTGATAATATGGCTGATGATGACATGCAGCCTTGCACACACAGGTGCTTGAGTGCCACAGTCTGCCCTTTATTTCTGGTGACAGTTGGCTCTTGTAAGAGCTGTCACTCTTTGCAGGGTACCATGCTGTGAGGGTGGACATGCAGATGCTGGGGTGGAGCCAGAGGACCACAGACCTCAACAGTTCTACCTCGCTCCTGCTGAGCTGCGTGAGACCATGACCAGCAGAAATACGGGGACAGGAGCAAGACCCAGGCTGGTGTAGCAGGCAGTCAATCGGATCCAGCTTCAAGTTCCAGCTCTGTCACTAACTTGTATGTTCTTGGACAAAGTAACCATTGTACATTTTGGTTCTCTAGTTTGTAAGGTAGAAATAATAATAATAACTGTGTTGAAGATAAAAAGAGGAATTGCCAGGAATGGTCTGGAGAAAGGGCTCATTGAATGCTGGCTGTCTTTATTGTGCAAATTGTCATATTTAAAAGCTTCAAATGAATATCTTTATTTCTTTAATTGACTCCCTGCCTTTGCAAATCAGACACATATGGAGGGACTACCACATACATGAATAAATAAAATATCTTAGAATAGTTTTAAAATGGTGTTTGATTTTCCTCTATTTTGTTTATTTGGCATCTTCTATATTTCTAGGTACTGTGAAAATAAGGATGAATGATTTAGTCTATTCAGAAAATTCATAGCAATACATAGTACATAGCAGATATTTAATAAATGTTCAGTAAATTAATAAATTAATGAAATGGCCTTAAAACTTGGTTTCTTGGATTCACTGGAATAATATATACTTTGAGACCTAAAACCAAAATTTTAATTAAAAATCATCTTATCCTTTGCTATTGTCAAAATAAATTGCTCTTTAGGGAGAGGAAGCCCCTCTTTTCAATCCATGAACTTGTGGGAAGTATCCCTTACCCATGACTAGAACAGGGAGCTAGACCTAGAATCAGCAGGAATTACAAAGCAATGCAGAACTGTTTTACCAATCAGGCCAGCTGACTCCAATTTATATCTGCCTCTCTGTTTGCAGAGGATGAAAGAGCATTATATGGTCATGTGTAGCTTAACAACAGGGATGTGTTCTGAGAAATGCATCATGCAATCTCATCTTTGTGTGAACATCATATAGTGTAACTTACACAAGCCTAGATGGTATAACCTGCCATATACCTAGGCTTTATGGTGTAGCCCATTGCACCTAGGCTACAAACCGATATAGCATGTTACTGTACTGAATGCTGTAGGCAATTGTAACACAGTCGTAAGTATTCATGCATCTAAGCACATCTAAACATAGAAAAGGTACAGTAAAAATACAGTATTACCATCTGATAGGACCATCGTCATATATGTGGCCCATCAATTGACCAAAATGTCACTATACAACACATGACTGTATTATATTCATCACACCAAGAAGTTGAAAAGAACATCATTAGGACATAATCCTTAAAAAACTGATGCTGCAGAAATTACAGTACTTCCTCTTAACTTTATGAAATCACAAAATGTTAGGAGTTGAAGGGATCCTAAAGATCACTTTTTATCTAACATCTCTATTCATAGATGAGCAGTCTGAAGTCCAAAATGCTTAAGAGGTTTTCTGTGATCACTCAGCTGGTGCTGAGTAAGCAGTAAAATAAAACTGCTATGTGTGAGTGCTTACTATATGCAGGCTCTGCTACCTGGGACAGCTCCTTCTGCCGCAAGATTCTTTAAAAAGAAGGAAGCAGGCCAAGTGTGGTGGGTCATGCCTAAAATCCCTGCACTTTGGGAAGCCAAGGAGAGAGGATCACTTGAGCCCAGGAGTTCAAGGCTGCAGTGAGCTATGACTGTGCCACTGCACTGCAGCCTGGGAGACAGAACAAGACTCTGTCTCTAAAATAAAAAAGAAAGAAAGAAGCATAGATTATAGATTTGAGGAAACATTTTGCCTCCATTTGTAAAGAAAAGAATAGTTTTGATATGGCAATAAAAATGTATGGATTTCCTGCTTCTAGGGATTTTGTCCAGCTTTATTGAGGTATAACTGACAGATAAAATTGTATATATTCAAGGTATGCAATGTGATGATTTGGTATGTATACATTGTGAAATGATTACTATAATCAAATTAAATAACACATCCATTACTCTGTGTGTGTGTGGGGGGGTGAGAACACTTAAGATCTATTCTCTCAACAAATGTCAAGCAAACAGTACAGTGTTGTTGACTCTAGTCACCGTGCTACGCAGTATTAGATTGCTATTAGGTCTTTGTTCATTAGTCAGGAATTTAAGGTCCTGACATATTGAAAACTGCTCTCCCTTAAATATTTGCCTGTCCCATACCGTAGCAAACAAGAGAAGCCAAACAATTCTTGCACAGCACATGCTAATGTGCGGTTTTAATGAGAGGACCCTATTGTTTTTAAAGCAGGGAAGAACAGGATGTGACCACACAACCTAGTGAGGAGGTCAATGAGATAAGGCTACAAAGTGAAAAGTCACTCACTCATTTCCTTCTGTCTACCCTCCCGAATCTTCTTCTACAGATGTAAAAGGAGGGTGTGCCTGGGAAAATATGGCTTCAAAAACTTTTAAGAAAAACATGGCAAGTATAAGGTTTATTCTAAACCAAACCTCAGCTGCCCTGCCTAGTTCGAGATGCTCTGGAAGATGCTAAATCAGCTCAAATTGCGTTGGAGGCTCATTACAGTGCCCGTCTCGGGAGAGGCTGTTTCATTGTGATGCTGCTGGCACTTTTGGGAACTAAACTCCCCTGAAAAGGGTTGTGTGTAGGGTCTAGGGCAGACCGTGCTACTGCAGATACTTTGAATTGCCACTGTGTTGGATCAATTTTACTATAGCATCACTATTTTACATCAGTGAGGAATAATGGAATTAGAGATGCATTAAATTGGGGAAGATTTCTCATCAGTTCAAATGTGTTTTATCATCTTATCCATTTTCGAAAGTCCAGATTGAGAGTTATTTTGGCCTTCACCCCAGCTATCTAATCTAATTGCCTATCCCTTTCTGATATCCGCCTCCCTCTTACCAGGTTGGTGTCCATACATTTTCCAAAGGAGCAGGGATCACTCTGATCTCCAGGCCTTTGCTGGCAGTTTCCACTGCCTGAATACATCTGCATTCGTATTCTGTCAGGGTTATAATGCATGTAAAATCATACAGTCCCAAAGGCCATAATAGAAAAGATCAGTAGCACCACTTTTTTGCATTCTACCCTATCTCATGCCTCAGAGGCAGACACTTTTATATACAGCAATTACCTCCACCTTCCCTAATGATTTGTGCATACTATTATCCCTTGAATTTTAAACATTATCCACTGACTTGCTCTTACAGTAAAAGACTACTTCAGTTCTCTTATTATATCTTCGATAGTTTTAATCACAACTTTTAGTCATTATTTGATTGTGTTAAAATTGTTTATGCTGAGCCAAGCAGCAAACTATGATTATGGTTCCCATCTTGTACAACCTTTTTCCTCTTTCAGTTAATAATTAACCTTATTTTGTTCTTAATTTAATTTTCTTAATTTCTTGGTTTTTCTTTCTACAGCTTTTGAAAGCTCTGTAAAATGCTGCTCAATATAATTTTCCTGCTAGCCTAATCTGTCAGAGAATCTACTACATCCACTTCTTTCCTTTTCCTGCTCTAGTGTGGACTGGTTGGCACCCAGCCCTGGGGGACAGCTGTCAACTCGGATCCCCCCTCCACCCTCTCCTGATGGAGTCTCTTTCCACAGTGCCCGTCTCCCTCTCTCATTAATTAGCCCTCAATTTAATAGAGCACTTTTTCCAGGATCTTCTTGAAATAGGATGTTTGGAAGATAAATTTTTGAAATCTTACATGTCTGACATATTTTTATTCTGCCTTATACTAGATTGATGACTTTGCTTGGTAGAGAATTCTATGCTGAAATCATTTCCCTTAAAATGTTGAAAACCTTCTCCATTGTCTTCCGGCACCCAGTGTTGGTATTGAGCACTAATATGCCATTCTGATTCCTAGTCCCTTGTATGTGATCTTTATTCCTTTTCTCTGAAAGTTTTTGGAATTTCCTTTTAACCCCAGTGTTGTGAAATTTCATGATGATATGCCATGGTGTGGCTCTTTTTATTCATTATTCTGGGAACTCGGCAGGCATTTTCCATAAACAAATTCGTGTCTCTTAGTTATAGGGAAATTTCTGGTATTATTATGTTGACTCCTTTCTTCTCTTCTGCTTGTCTTCTGGAATCTCTCATGTTCATGCTGGAGTTCTTGGAATGATCTTCTAGCTTTGTTACCAGCTCTCCTATTATCCACTTCTTTTATTTTACTTTCTGGGAAATTTCCCATGTTTAATATCCTCTTTGCTATCACTCTTTTTTTCTTTCTTCAATTCCTATTAGTCCAATGTAGAACTGATCTTCTAATTTTCTTAACTATTCTTCTTTAGTGTTCATTTTCTGACTTTTTGAAAATCTCATTTCTGGGACATGTATTCAATTTTTACATATTTTTTCTTATTATTTTTTTTTTAATTTGCAAGAATTCTTTACTGTTTTCTGATCATCCATCTTCTAGCATCCTAAATCTTGTTTATGATCCTTGGAAGGCAATTTAGCAATCCCCTGTGGGGCCAATTGAGCACGCACCTTAAAAAGTTTTATTCCACCTCTCCCGAGTAACTTAACAAAGAATTACGGCCAACCACATACCACACTCTCCGTAGTTCTGAATATGCATTTATACTTTGCCCTATCTCCTGACACTTGTAGTGATATTTTAATGTCACTTACAGATTGATGGCCTGCCAGTGCCACCTTGCCCTGTTCTTTAATTTGGCTCTGCTTACAGTGCTTTAAATAAAAGTAGTTGTAGTATTATTGAGGGAGTTAAAATACTGAAAATTGGACTCCAGATGGCTGGGTTCTGAATGTGAATGTAAAAGATATATTCTCCTTTGAACCCACTTTCCCCCAAATAATTCAAGTTTCCTTGAGGTAAGAACTACCAAAATCCAATTAGCAGCCTTCTTTAAAGAGGAAAACTGGTGATACTTTCAGAAAATAATTTTCATGCTTGAAAACAGCCATGAGTGAGTGTTCTTACCTGAGTGGTTTTTTATCTACCAGACTAATAAATCCACATTGTGCCCTATGTACTCTGACAACAACCAGTGCCTGTGGTAATTTAATGTCTTGTCAAATGCTCTTATTGATTGGTTTATATGTCATTCTTGTTATAGAAGAATATGCCTTTTAAAATAGCTCATTAGTAATACTTTCTCAATTTATATTTAAAAAAGCTAAAGAACACTGGATTAATCTTTTGGGGGTAGAATAAAATAATTGATTACTATTGCTGCATACCTGGGGTGGGATGGGGTGGCTGGACAACCAGAGCTATTTTTAAAACATTAAGTTTCCATATAAATACAACTCACAACTGTAGCTTTGGGGGATGGGGGGATTCTTTGTGGGTTTGTTTTGTTTAATTTATTGATTAGTCTTTAAATTAGGTCTTTTTTTTTTTTTTAGATTACTGGACCATCATTAACTGTGTACCGTGAAGAGATTAATGAAGTGTATAAAGGGTTTTCCCAAAATCCACTAAATCAACACTACTCAAGTACAGACTGCAAACCAAAATGTATCTGTGTTGTGACATTAACTGCAAATAGCAAGTACGTGCTAAAGCCTACACCAATGGAATTAGATGAGTGCTATGCACTTAATTTTAAAATAAAACTAGTTTTCAATTTAAAAAAGTAGTTGTAAATATGACTATTTGTTAAATAAATGAATAAACGAATAAGGAATACATTGAGATCAATTTTAGTTCTAGCTGTCTATCTTGGTAGTTCTAGCTACACATCTCAGTGTAACTGAAAAGTACTCTGAACAGTCAGACTGTTAAGGAATAAGCTATTGTGTCCAAAGTATACCAATCCAGTACATGGCAGCAGACAGCACATGGGAGGGGAAAACTATTTAAAATCTACTTGATGTAGATAAATACTTCCCTCTGATTGGAAAGAGATGGCAACAATGGCTTGTAGGTAAGGGCAAGTTGTGCTTTGCTCGAGGTAGAGTTCAGAACTAAAGGAGGTGGGAAAGGAACTAAATAAGTGCCATTCTCCCCAACCTAGTCTTCCAGTCATTCCATTTCTCCCCATCTCTGCTGCCATCTGTACCTGAGGCCACAGGTGTCTTTCCCCAAAATTACCGTGTTACCTCCTAACTGCTCTTTCAGCATCCTACACTGCATCCATTCACCATATCGCAGTAGTCATTTTCCCAAATTATAACTTTGGTCAGGTTACTTCCCTGTCTTAAACTCTTCAGTAATACCTTTATCCTCAGAATAAAGACCTAACTTCTTCTTATCAAGGTAGACGAGGCCTTCTTGATCTGGCCCCTGCGTATACCCACATCTGAAGTCAATTTGCACAGCCTTCACCTTATGCTTCAGCCACTCTCAAATATATTCCGTTCTAGGAAGGTACATGCTCTAGCTCAACTTTGGCTTTTGAAAATGCTTTTCTTTTTTTTCAACCTATGATTTAGTTAGAATCAAGTTCTGCCGCAAGTGACAATGACTTCAACAAGATACTTTATTTCTTGTTCACATAACTCAAGTTGCAGTCTAAGACTGCTGTGGAAACTCTACTGCAAATTGTCAGCTCTATCTAATTTCTTTTTCTGCTATACATGGCCTCCCTGCCTAAGTCGACTCTAAGGTCTAATATTGTTGCCCACGCTCCAGCCATCACAACTTCATTGCATGGAGAAGGAAAGAAAAATGGGAATGAGAAATGCATGTTCCTTTTCTTTAAAAATACATCCTGTGAGCAGTTCAAAAGATCTAATGTGCAACATGAGGACTCTAGTTAATAACAGTGTATTGTACTCAGAATTTTTGCTAAATGAATAGATTATAGCTGCTCTTCCTATGGGTTGGGTAACAATGTAAAATAATGAATATGTCAACTTGTTCCACTTTAGTAACCATTTTACTATACACATGAATTTTACATTATGTTATATAGCTTAAATATACACAATAAAAGTTATTTTTTAAAAAAGAATACATCCTGGAAGTGGCACCCACTATTTGTATTTATTTATATATCATTGGCCATTGAATAGCCATGCAACACCTAACCACAGTGAGACTGAGAAATAAGTTTCTGTTTTAGGTAGCCACGTATAGCTAGAATTCTACAATTCTGTAATTGAAGAAGAAAGTGAAGATGGATCTTGAATGGTGAACTTAGCTGTCACCTTTTACAGAAAGCCTTCCTAAAGCCCTAATAATCCACTAATCACTCCCTTTACACACACAAAGTGTTTTGCCCAGCTCATTAAACAGAAGGGGGGAAGGAATTAGTCTATGACCCAGGCAGTCTGCCTCGAGAGTGCCCTGAACCACTTCACTAAGTTTACTTCTTAGTATGTCCTCATTAATCTCTATGAGGGCAGTAAATTGCTAATCTCAGTTACCATTGCATTCTCATTACCTGGTCCACAGCCTTACACTTAGCGAGTTCCAAAAAATATTTGTTAAAATCAGCAAAAAGGCAAACCTCTCTCACTGCTATCTGCCACTGGCCTGTGTTATCTCTGGGACCCAGGCAAATTATGCAGGATGAAGAGTGGCTGGCCTCTGATTTATAACATGATCATCTATTCTAGTCCCTCATGTAACAACAGAAGAAAGTAAAGAAGAGGGGAAAAAAAAAAAAATCTCACACACAAAACAAAGAACTTCAGCTTCCTTTTGGTCGAAGTAAGGCCTAAATCTTTTTGGTCCTTGTCCAAGAAGGACAAGATGAGAGGTACAGCTCTGAAATTCTAAGATGCTAAGCCCCGAGGTAAGAATATCTGCTTTAAATAGAGTCATTCACAGAACAGGAATGGGGGTAATCAGGCACCATGAATTCACTCTCCTACATGCCTTTTATCTTTTTGTTAATCTGGATTTAGAGCTACTTGTTTCACTACAATGTCAAGATAGAAAACGTTTCTTAAATAAACCTTTTCAGAATATAGTTACATGTTTTATAGCTCTGCCTTCCTTATGCTGTACACATATACTATCTGCTGGAAAACCCCAGTGCTTTTATATTTATTGATGTGCTACACGCTAAGAAACCAAGATTGTACCCTAGCCTTTGGGAATAAGGATCAGGTCGGGTCATTCTCTACCCAGCTGAGATTTTACTGCATTTGATCAAAGATCACTGTGAGAGTCACATCATTTATATGATCATTTTTTAAAACCTCAGCACATTGTCCCAGATGTGTAAATGTGAATACATATTTGATGAGTTCCTACATTATTTAGAGCAAAGAAGAAAAGTTCAAGTGTGATTTAACATTAGCCTCTAACACATTCAATCATTGTGCTGGAGATATGACCTAAGGGTTGGGCATGATGGGAATACAGGGGTTTAAATTGGATCAGGGAGAATTTAAACCAGTTGAAAAATAAACTCTGCTTCTTCACTGCCACCCCCAAAATCCCTTCTTCCCCTGTCCCACATCCCCACTTCACAGCCCTGCTCACAAGCCTATGTGAGGTACAGCACAGCATCTTGGATATTTTCCCCCTAGAAGTTCCATATTTAAGCATTCCATTTTCTTTTCCAAACTATCAAAATATAAGTCTCAAAATGTTAAAACATAATTTGCATACAAATACAGAGTGAAGATTCATTAAAATTCCAAAAGAACGACAAACTTTATTCAAAGAAAATTTGAAGCACTAAGACTTTTATAGTGAGTAAGGAATTAAAAAAGGAATGCTGAGCTAATACTACTAAGTTAAATACAAAAGTGGTGAAAATCCTTCAGAGCAATAAGACCAAAGTCTTTGGTGTTAAATTCTCTACAGAAAAGAAAAAAAAAATCACCTAAAATTAATCTTATCTTATCAGGTTTACAGAATTGTTTAATCAATTGTACAAAGTTTATTCTCCTAATGAAAGGATCTTCAAGAATGTTCTCTGCATTATATTAAACTTCACATAATCATCTTTTTTTACTCAATTCTGTCAATGCCCTTTAGATGAGGTTCACCAGAAACATATCTATAGCTGAATAAGTTGGGTTTCTTACTCATTGCAGTAAGAACACAGCACGAAGAACTATTGGGTTTTTTAGCAAGAGGATATGAGAAGGAATATATTACAGGATTTAGGTTTTAGTTAAGTGATTTGAGAAGGGAAGTCTAAGAAAGCTGGGGTTTTCCCTAGATTGGGTGCTATTAGAAAACAGGCATAATTCTATGAGCAGGTAACTCCTTAAGTCTTATATAGGGAGGGACACTAGAACAAGATAGAGTTGTGATGGATAAAGACAGTAGTCACTCATTTGGGCTGAAAAAGATTATTTGGTATTTTGCGAATGATACCATGGCCTTGTTTTTGTCTTTGCTTTTAAAAAATGGTCTTGTTTTGTCTCATTTTGTCAGAGTAACCTTGATCTCATTTATCTCAGAGTCACCTTGTCTGGAGTTGATATTCTGTAAGCTTGTTTATATCTCACAGGAGAATAATACAGCCTAGCTGTGAATGGCAGGCCAGCTTATGAATAGCTCGGAGGACTGCTTTTTTTTTTTTTTCTTTCTCATTTCCAACTTTTGGATAATTTTTCTTAGCACAATAAATGCATACATAAATGAATGGCTTGCCAGAATAAATTTGATTTAGGGAAATAAAATGACATTCCTCCCACTCAGGAATTATGAAGTAAAGTTCGAATCTGCTCACATCATCATCCTCACCATCAAGAATAGTTGCCTTCTCAGCATCCCACCACCTCAGGGAAACCTCCCCCCCGACCACCCCACCCCCACCCTGGCAGCAGCAAGGACAGCAAGCCCAGTGAAGATCAGGCTGCTCAACCTTGCTAAAATCTCCAGCCAGTTGACACCATGCTCTCTCATTTTTCAGATAGGACATCCCTTTTTAAGCAGCGATGACAACAGCTAGACAACATGGTCCGGTGAGACACCAAATTTATTTACACCAGCTCAGCCCCAGGCAGCAAAAAGGACATGTTCAGTGCCCAGGTAGTTCTCAGTCATGCAGTCTTAACATTTCTTTCTTATTTACCATCCACGTGGGCACCCTGGTGAGGTGTTCACTATTCAGACCCTTCCCAAACTCCTCTCCACTTCTCCCCCCAGAAGGAGTTCCCTGAACCTCCTGTTGTTGTTCATCCCTTGATTGTGGTTTACTTCATTTATATATGACTTTCTTATGATAATGTTATTAACATGAGGAGGGCAATTAGAAACAGCTTATGCACAGCATAATTTTGGCATCTTCTTTGGGACTTCTGTGACATTTGGCTGGCTTCCAGCCATGTGCTTGACTTATGGCACCATTCTAGTTTTGTTTCAGTTCATCAACTATGCAAGTTCTTCTTCTTTATCTTGCTGAGTTTTAAGAACTTACTCAAGACAGCATAAATAATATGGAGCAGAGTCAGGATTCACACCTATGTGTGTTTGACTAACAAACCCACCTTTTCTCTACTTTTATAGAATAGACTGCTTGATTAAAAAATAGAATGTAATTACTTTTCTCCATTTCAGACAAGGTTTTATAGCAAAACTAAAGGAAATGTGTTCATACATAATGGTTAGAAAGTGTGAGATAGTCTCTGGATATGGATAGCTAAAAGGAGATAAAAATGAAGTATGAGTTCCAGTACATGTCAAACAATGTGACATAATTTTTGTCTAGAAAATATATTTACTGCAGTCATTGTCTCTAAGAAGACAAAAATTAGATAAGGGAGGAGGAACTGGCAATACAAGCACGCTAGGAGTAGAGTAAAGGTGGGGTGGAAAGGGGAAGTACCAGCAAGAAAAAGAAGATAAAAAGGCAGTGAGAGAATCCAAAAAATAAACTTCAAAGTCCTCCGAGTTTGCCTTCAACAAGCAGACTGTGGTTTAGATTTTTGGATCTGTCTGCTTTCTGTATGTGTTTCCCATTCATTAGCTTCAGTTTTTCTTCAGGAAAAGAAAAATTTGCCATGCTTCAGATGGAACCTCAACATACATTATGTGGCTGGATTTGCAAATCTGGTGCTACCAGATTCTGTTTCCATCCTGAGAACAGTGGGAAACTCCTGCATGTCTTCAGTGCAAATCCAAGCACCTATAACAATTGCACACCCAATAAGCAATGTAATGAAGGATCTATATTTTCTTCTTCAACTTCTGCAAAAAATTTCATTGAATGATAAGAATCAGGACTCAAAAGAGTCACATTTCACTGCCAAGTGAGATTTCAAAATTTCTTTAAAATTTCTTAGAACTCTTGACCTCCTCACATGAGGTGAGATCATGTAAACCTCAATATATGACTCTAGAATGAAGAGTTAAAACAATTTGATTTACTCTTTGCAGAGAGCATTGATGCTCACCCACCCAATCTCTGTCAAAGCAGAAGCTCCAAATTAATTCAGCTATCTTTGCTGTAAAATGGGAGTAATAGGACTTATGTAGTAATAGCACCAGGTACAATGGTCCTTCCTGCGTCTGTCACAGAAGAGAAGCTCACTCAATAGTAGGTAGTAATATCCACCCTCTGTCAAAGAATGAACCTCAGTATTTGGGGCTTTCTCAAAACATCTCCCAAATTTGTAAAAATCACTGTGTCTAACTGGCCATGTTAAAATGGCCAAATCAAAATCTCCCCTCTTAACTCATTGCCTCATGTATTAAAGGAAAGATTTGTTTCTTCCTCTATTTAAAGGCAATATGATCAGGTCCCATTAATTTATTTTTGTTGCTGTGATTGCTTTTGGGGTCATCTTCATAAGTTCTTTGCCAAGGCTGATGTCTTCAAGAGTTTTTCCAACATTGTCTTCTAGAATTCTTGTGGTTTCATGCCTTAGGTTTAAGTCTGTTATCCACCGTGAGTTGATTTTTGTGAGTGGTAAGAAGTGTGGATCCTATTTCAATCTTCTACATGTGGATATCCAATTTTCCCAGCACCAATTATTGAATAGGAATTCTTTTCCTCAGTGCATGTTTTTGTCTGCTTTGTCAAAGATTAGATGGCTATATGAGGATGGTTTTATATCTGGGTTCTCAGTCCTGTTTCATTGGTCTGTGTCTCTGTTCTTGTGCCAGTACCATGATATTTTGGTTACTATAGCCTTGTTGTATAGCTTGAAGTCTGGTAAATTAATGCTTCCCAATTTGTTCCTTTTGCTTAAGGTTGCTTTGGCTATATGGGGTCTTTTCTGGTTCCATACAAAGGAAGCATAAAATTATTTTTTCTAGATCTGTGAAAAATGATGTTGGTATTTTAATAGGGGTTGCATTGAATCTGTAGATCACTTTGGGTAGTGTGGATATGCAACACATCCAATAAAGGGCTGATAACTAGAATCTATTTAGAACTCAGGAAAATCAGTAAGAAAAAATCAAACCACCTCATTAAAAAGTGGGCAAAAGACATGAACAAAACTTTTCAAAAGAAGATATACTAATATGGCCAAGAAACATGAAAAAATACTCAATATCTCTAATCATCAGGGAAATATAAATCAAAACTACAATGAGATATCATTTCACTCAAGTGAGAATGGCTTTTATCAAAAAGTCCCAAAACAACAAATGTTGGTGTGGATACAGAGAAATAGGAACACTCATACACTGCTGGTGGGACTACAAACTAGTACAACCTCTATGGAAAGTAGTATGATACCTCAAAGAACTAAAAGTAGATCTGGATTACTGGAACATTTGATCCAGCAATCCTACTACTGAGTATCTACCCAAAGGAAAAAAGGATAATTCTATAAAAATGACATCTGCACTTGAATGTTTATGGCAGCACAGTTTACAATTTCAAAGATGTGGAAACAACCCAAGTGCCCATCAATACATGAGTGGATTAATAAAATGTGGTATATGTATACCATGGAGTACTACTCAGCCATAAAAAATGGTAAATTAACACCTCTTGTATTGTCTTGGATGGAATTGGAGCCCATTCTTCTAAGTGAAGTATCAGGAGAATGGAAAAACAAACACCACATGTACTCACCATTAAATTGGTATTAATTGATCAACACTTATGTGCACACGTGGAAGTAACATTCATCGAGCGTCGGGCAGGTGGGAAGGGAGTGGAGGGGATATGTAAACTCACACCTAATGGGTGTGGTGTGCACTATCTCGGGGGTGGAGCTTGTAGCTCTGACTCAGGTGGTGCAAAGGCAATTTATGTAACCACTGTAATACTCTGAAATAAAACAAAAAAGGTAATATGCTCTGGACACCACTCTTTTGCTCCCCTCAGCATTCCTCTCCCCATCCTCTCACTTCCTCTGAGTCTTTTTTCCTCCCATATCCTCCTTCCTTCTTCCTTCAATCTCTCCCTTTTCGAGTACCTTCCTCTCATTTACAAAACACACACTTAGGTCTCCAACTGGTCTCCCTCTGAAGAGGAAGCTGTGTTTTCCTGTGCCTCCTGCTTAGTAAGGTCAACACTTACATACAGAGGTGTAGGGGGGAGGAGGGAGGGAGCACGAACAGCTGTGTTTCCTGTGTTTTACTGAGTCCTGAGAACACTAATTTAGCACAAGTTGCATCTTATTGAGGATAGTGATGGCACAGATCATGTAGGACAGGGGACAAGGACCAAATAGGACAGAAGAGTTTAAAAGAAGACACCAGGAAAAACCCAAGACATTGATAAGCTCCAGGCTGCAGAAATATTACTAGAATCTGATGGGGGGGAAAAAACTATGTTATAACAAATATAAAGCCTGTATAACTAAATATTTTCCAAGTTGATGCCAGCACAAGTATAGGTACAAAGTAATAGTTATGTAGCAAGTTGGCAAAATGGTGCCAGATTCCTCTCATAGTGGAGAGATTTTCCTACATTTTTAGAAGAAATCTCAAAGCAAGAAATATGTGATATTACTAAAAGGTCACCTTCCTGCCGCTCTCCAACAAATGAATTTAAATTGATAACTTTATAAATAAAATTATATTTTCTCAATAAATGGCAGTTACCAAGAGGCTGTCTGTCTTTTATGATCGATTTCCCATTGGCTATTTGTCCGTAGTTCTTTAGCTTTTAGTTTGTCTTCTTCCAATTCCTTTGTCAAGTGGCTAATGATCCATAAACATGCACTGAAGAAGAGAGGGGAACTGCTTTAGTATCGCCAAGAAATATTTTCTAATTCGGATTTTTATGAACTCTCTTCTTTCTTTTATTCCTATTATAGTCTAACCTTTTTTAAGTGTAATAGGTTTTCTTAAGGAGAGGTAAATATAACAAAGATACCTGAAAAAAAAATTCTTCCTACACCATGTTTCTAAATCCCATCAAAAGTGTTTTCTCTCTATTTCCAAAGCCTCAGGATAAAGAAAAGCCTAATTCTGCCTTAGCCTTGGCATTCACTCTGAACAAGCAGTCTGACCTAGTTCTCTCATTTAATGTCACAAAGTCCTGTAAGCACCTGCAAGGAAAAAAACAAAACAAAACAAAACAAAGATAAGACCAAAACCCATTTACTGGTCACCTAACATCAGACATGTGTAAACATCCATATTTTAAAATGAACATCTTATGGAGTATAAATTTTAATCTAATCATGGACCCAGATTTGCAAGAATTTAACTTACTTTTCTTATAATTAGAGTTTGCTAGCTTCTAAGTTTCCATTTTCACTGATGGCAGAAAACCGAATCTTGCAATTCAAAGTCAATTCAATCATTTCTGCTTTAAAACTCAAAAATGTTCCATTAATTTAAGACTCTCAAACTCCTTACTAGTTTTACCTTCTCTTTACTAGGGATTTAACTCAAGTATGGAAGGGGGCACAGGGCTTTGTATCATCCTGGCATCATTCGAGAGGTGCCCGGGGCATGGCAAACTCTGTTTGTGCTGGCCTCTGCCCAGATGGCCCTGGTTTTCAGCAGCTGTTCCCGCTACACCTGCCACCCATTGTCTGCAGTTCTCCTGACAAAGACCCACCCCGTGACTGTGTTTTTTCTCACTCTCTCAACCTCTCAACCTACCTCTTCACTCACACTACCTGGGACCATGAGATGTCACTGAAGCTCAAGGTGAAGCGGATAGTGGTGCTTTTCTGCTGGGCCTGATTGGTCACCATTTCTACCTAATACAGAAATTCCATCACCACCACCACCACATTGAGCATGGCCTGCTACGAGTCTCTCTCTTCTCAGAGTTTCAGGCAGGAAACGAGACCTCGGTCCCCTAATTCCCAAGCCTGCCAAAGCCTTCTAAGGGACCCATGTCCATTACTCAAGTTCTGACTCTCCCCTTTCTATCCTCTCTCCACCCTTCAGTTGGTCAACTTTGTCTCCCAGTTTGTCAAGGGGCAAAAGACTAGATTTTGCCCTATCATGCATTCTCTTGAATCTATTCTTTTTAGCACACACTCTATACTTTGTTTCCCTCAAGGCTTTGGCTCTTGATATACAAAGCCGAGTTTGGAAGATTCAAACCCATTTTCTTTCTTCATCCCTTTGCCTTTAAAAGACTTTTTCAGGCTCAACCAGGAAGAAATAGAATTCCTGAACAGACCAATATCAAGTACTG